>CM068961.1:30885850-30895872 GCA_035128595.1 Eptatretus atami | reverse complement strand
AGAGAAAAAGAGGGGTGGGGAGCAAGGAGGGGTGGGAGAAGGGAAGACAGTTTGAGGTGAGAGGAAGGGAAGGCAGACATGCGGTGGAGCACTAATTATGATTCATACTGTTTCATCAGAATGATTCTGCACAGAATAACAATGAGGAGAGGAGGAGATTGGGACCATACTCTGTGCAGAGCGTTAGTGCTGCTTAAAGAGTCTCCGTGGCTATTGGGCACAATCCTGGACGGGTCACCACTCCGACACAGTATAACAGCATGCTGGCACTCATTTTGCCGACCTCGGAAGGATGACAGGCCGAGTTAACCCCACCTGGTATTAATTCAACAGTTGAGTGAGATTTGAACTCAGGATCCAAAGCCCACCACCCCAACCATTAAGCCAACACCAGGCATAATAACAGTGAAGATGTAAACAAAATAAAGTCTGAAATCCATTTTCGACCGGTCATACTATAAACATGACCTGGAGACAAACACCTCCTGGACGCGTCCAGAGGCAAAACCCGCCGGACGTGTCCGGAGACAAACTCCCGTCCAGAGAAAAATACTGCCTGGACGCGTTCAGAGACGAACACTGCCCGGACGTGTCTGGAGGCGAACACTGCCTGGACGTGTCCGCAGACGACAACTGCTTGGACGCGTCCAGAGACGAACACCGCCCGGATGCGTCCGGAGGCGAACTCCCGGCTGGACATAAATACCACCAGGACACGTCCGGAGACACCCGGAGCCAAGCTTTCCAGAGACAAACTCCCGTCCAGAGATAAATACCGCCCAGACAAAAATACTGCCCAGATGCATCCATAGATGAACTCCTCCCGGACGCGTCCAGAGACGAATACCGTCCGGACATGTCCAGAGATGAATACCGCCCAGACGTGTCCAGAGACAATCTCCCGTCCGAAATTAAATACCGCCCCGACAAAAATATTGCCCGGACACGTCCGGTGATGAACATTACCTGAAGGTGAACACCACCTGGATGTGTCCGGAGATTAACACCACCCAGTCGCGTCCAGCGACGAACTCTCGTCTGGACATAAATACCGCCCGGACACGTTCGGAGACACCCGGAAGCATCCGGAGCCAAGCTGTCCAGAGACAAACTCCCGTCCGGAGATAAATACTGCCCAGACAAAAATTCTGCCTGGACCCATCTGCAGACAAACACCGCCCAGACGCATCAAGATACAAAATCTGCCCGGACGCATCCAGAGCCAAGCTGGCTGGACTGGAGACAAACACTGCCCTGACATGTCCGGAGACAAACACCGTCCAGACATATCCAGAGACAGAGACAGAGAGAGGGGAGAGAGACATATCCAGAGACAGAGACAGAGAACAGAGGAGAGAGAGAGAGAGAGAAGACAGAGACAGAGACAGAGACAGAGACAGAGACAGAGACAGAGAACAGAGACAGAGACAGAGACAGAGACAGAGACAAGAGACAGAGACAGAGACAGAGACAGAGACAGAGCAGAAAGAGAGAGAGGAGAGAGAGAGGAAGAGAGAGAGAGAGAGAGAGAGAGAGAGAGAGAGACAGAGACAGAGACAGAGAGAGGAGAGAGAGAGAGAGAGAGAGAGAGAGGTGTGTGGGAGGAGGGTGCTGCACAGTATTCGGAGGGAAGAGCAAGGATGGATAAAGAGAGAGAGACGGGAGGGAATTTACACAGAATATTGTTGCGAATTCGCGCCGTCGGCGTGCGATCGGCCGCGACTCGAACCGCGACCGCCTCGCCCACCGGACGGACAATTCAGTCGTGACCCTCCGGCTACCGCCGGGATCCAGTCACGGGTGGGCCTTTCGACCTCACCACAATCGTGCCAATCGGCCACCCGCGTAGGATAGGGTTGTTCGCCAAATTCGACCTACCTAAGTACCCCGCGGATGGTAAACCGGGCGATCGTACCTCGCCGCAGGTCGACTCCGGACACGAGCCGCTGGGGCGGGCCGTTCCGTACTATCGGGATAACCGAGCGGTGTTATCGTCGACCTCGACGGTTCAGATTATTTACCGGGCGTTTTGCACCCACTACGAACCCTTTACGTGAAGCAGGATGGAGGTTCAATTAAGAAAAGACGAAGCGAAACGGGAAAACAGTTCACACAATGCACATTTATTTCCGGCACACGGAGCACACCTATAGCACACGTAAAGCAAACAGCATGTATTTACATCACAATAGCGATGCACATATATCACTTGAACAAAAGAAATGCACATATAAAGGAGTTAAAACCGACTACACGACACACGGACCACTTATACAGTTACTACCTTACAAGACACGGCGCCACAACACGCATTCACACCGAAGCAAAGAAAAGACCCCCTCAAAGGCAAGGGAGTCAGACTGGGCCCGTGGGCCTAATGCGCTGGAACCTGGATGAGCGGCCAGGCCACGAGACCGAAGGGTCCTACCCGCGCCCTCGTGGCGAGCCGCAGAATGTCGCTGCACGGCGGTTCCGTGGGCACCTGCTGTGTGGGTGGGAACGGGGCCCTTGTCGCATCTCTCAGCGCGGGGAAAAGGGGAATTGTTGATGCTCTGGGGAGGGAGTATGGCTGGCTTGCTGGACCCCGCGACGCGAGCCTCCAGGTCCACCTCAGCCGTTCGCCTCCGCAGCCGTCTGCCCCACCGATCTCGCCTCACCGCTCTGCTGCTCCACCGACACTCCTCCACGATACTGCTCGATGCTGCTCTACTGGCTCGCCCCACGATACTGCTCTTCTGGCTCGCCCCACGATACTGCTGCTCCACCGACACTCCTCCACGATACTCTTCTCCAGAATCTCCCCCACCGACACTGCCCGATACTGACCACTCAACTCACTGCGCTCGCCTTTTTATTGGCTTCGGGAACCCACCATATGCAAATTATCGGATCCAAACGACCTCAGGGGCGGAGCCACGCTCGCCGATTGGACGGGGAAAAAGGGGGCGTGTATCATTCCTGATCCTCAAATTTGCATATGCCGATTTTCGTCAGGCGCGTCTGGAGGCGGGGCCAGGCCGCCCCGCGCTTCCTGATTGGGTGGATCAGATGTGGGCGTGCATCATTCCTGATCCGAATTCTCCTCAGAAAACCCCGCCATCTGCACTCGCGTCTCGCGTGTCTCGCTGAAGACAGCTCGACGCTCGGCGCCCACAGGTGGTGCGGGAATGGCCGTAGGAGAAGGTGGTGGAGGGTTTTCGGCGGTGTCCGATGGCCATGGTGCTGTTTGGAATGGCGGTGATGTGAGGTTTGCGGTAGCGAGTGGTGAAGGTAGGTTTTGCTGCTGGCGTTGTTGTTGTTGTTGGCGTGGGTGGCTCAAAACAAAGGTAGAACAGAAAAACGCCTAACTCAAAGGATCGCAGCCCGAATGAATCACATTAATTCCCTCTATACAATGGGTTTGGGCTAACTACACATGTACTTAAGAAATATATCTCACCTACGGGACCTTTATGGTGTTTGCGAATTTCCAGAACCGTAACAATATGTTATGCTTTGTGAGCAATACACACACCACACACCACACACCACACACCACACACCACACACCACACACACACAAACACACAGAAACACGCTTGGCCGATATCGGCAATTTTTCGGGAATCGGCAGGTTGGAGTCAATGTGATTAGTAACGACCGTACGAACTGTATACAACCCAGAAACCTTGAGTAGGTTTCTACCCAGAAACCGAAAAACAACGTTGCATTCATATAGTCGTTTCAGGAATATGTTCACAAACATTATTCTTTATAAACAGCTGCGTGTGACGAGTAGAAAAAAATTTGCTCGGTAATTTAGAAAATACGTTAACACTGCAAACGGCTTGGAAATCGGGTGTTATTTCACAACAACTCACTCAGGGTGACGAGCCAAACCACTCGCTCTGGGCGGCGGAGCACAACCACTCGCTCAGGGTGACGCACAAACACTCGCTCAGGGTGACGGGAGCACAACCACTCGCTCAGGGTGACGGAGCACAAACCACTCGCTCTGGCGCCGAGCACTGAACCACTCGCTCAGGGGTGACGGGATGACACTCGCTCAGGTGAGGAGCAACGAACCACTCGCTCAGGGTGATGGAGCATGAACCACTCGCTCAGGGTGGCGAGCACGAACCATTCGCTCAGGGTGATGGAGCACGAACCACTCGCTCAGGGTGAATGGAGCACGAACCACTCGCTCAGGGGTGAGAGGCATCGAACCACTCGCTCAGGGTGCGGAGCACGAACTTCGCTCAGGGTATGGAGCACGAACCACTCGCTCAGGGTGATGGAGCACGAACCACTCGCTCAGGGGTGATGGAGCACGAACCACTCGCTCAGGTGACGGAGCACGGAACCATTCGCTCGTGGTGAGTGGAGGCACGAACCACTCGCTCAGGGTGATGGAGCACGAACCACTCGCTCAGGGTGATGGAGCACGAACCAAATCTCACGAACCAAATGTTCTCTGAAATCAGCATTTTGATCATCCATCTTCGTGTTTAAATTAGAATTTAGTTCATCCATCTGATCATTTTGTTTATCGATCCCAGTCTTTCAAGCGGGTAACCCTCTCATGGTTAAATCGTCCATCCTACCATTCAAAAGGGAATTTTGTTCGTTGATGCTATTCAATCTAGCTCTCATTTGAAATAAATGTGTCTGAGGGACAATTGCTCCACCTTCAGCATCACCTTTGTGGCTGAATGTGTTCACATCATCTGTGAATACAAGGTAGGGAAAAAACATTTATCATGAGAGGGTGCAGTCGACAGAAGAGCACACTAACAAAAATATACCACAAGTGTGCACTATCTGAATACCTGACACCAATGGCAACCACACCCTGAATCATGGAGCAGGTGCAGGTCATACCTAAGTCCTGAGTCCTGAATCATGGAGCAGGAGCAGGTTATGGCCCGGGTTACTTGTGGTTTGAGTTAACAGAAAATAACCAAATACTGCTGAAAGAAAACTCATGCCACAATGTTTGCAATATGAAATGGAGGATTCAGACTGGTGTGTACATGATGGTGGGTTAAGACCCAGTTTATACATGATGGAGGATTCAGACCAGTATGTACTTGATGAGTATGCAGCAAGGTGGTTTGCTCACATCTTCACCATATTTTAAATACTATTAATATCATATTAAATCTCTGATCATATGCTTTTTGGAGTCGACATCTCTCTGGCTATTCTCAGAGAGCCACCTCAGTGCCGGCGAGTCTGACAGTTCATTCAGGCAGATTGGCAGGGACTGCAAGAAAACCATCTCTCCTCAGTACAGGTGTTCTATATCTTCCGTGACTAACATAGCCTGGGAATTCTTCAACAGAAACCTGCTCTCTTTTATGCACAGATTCATCCCATCTTGTATTCAATTATCCTCCTCTTCTTACCCCCTCCCCACTCCCATGGTAAACTGAATCATGTGGTGAGGCAGTTCCTTTGAAACAACTTTCCTTCTCTTCCTGGAAGGCAATCCTGACCAAAGGCAATCTCGAATTATTCCACAAAGCCTGCATGCAACATATGTGTATCCACTCTGAGAAGAGCCAGAAAGCAGCATCTGTCCAACCTTTAGATTAAATATTAAAACTTGTCTGCTTCCTCTAAAACCTGTGGGTGCTTTGTTAAGTCTGTCTCTGGTGTATGTTCCCCCTCCACGTTTCTGCAGGGTACGCAAGGTCCATCATCAACTACTTTCTGGTGAAACTACCTAAATCCAAGCTCACCTCCACTCATTCGTTTCTCTTCCCCCCCCCCCCCCCCCCTGTGGAACAAACTTCCACATTCTCTTCAATCTCATTATTCACTCGAGGTGTTCAAGACAATTGTTCACCACCATCTCAGATCATCCCCAATCCCAAACCATGATCTTTTCCACCCACTATAACCCCACTATCCCCCAAGACCAACTCTTTTCAAAATTCCAGTTTTTCTTTCATGAGAGTTTGCTTCTGTAATCCATCTTGTCCACCCACTGCATCCTCCCTGACACCTCATCCCTTTTTTGTCCAAGTCTCCCTCCATTACAGCACTTCAATACTCTGATTCATCAGGAAAGACTTTGTTCAAGGAAAACACCAGAATATTTGGAGGCAAATGGACAAATGTTTACAAGAGAAAGTGTGACATCACTGTGGCATTGCATCACATTACACCAATGAGTTTTGGATAGAGGCGCCAAAAAAGATATTTTGGAGATGGTGGAGGGTTTATGGAGATAAAAATTTGATATTCATGTGATTGTAAATGTCCGGATCAGCAGCATGTCTTACTGTAGATCTGTTTGCAATTAACCAAATTAATGAAACTAGTACGGGCCCGTAGGTGCCGTAAACGACGACTGGATTGGGGCATTATTTCAATTAGATTGGACCAACCGTATCATATAGGCCTATACTTGGGAAACACCTGGGAAACATACTCAGGTCCCCAGCGTCAATGTGACGTCATATCAAATGAAGAAGAATGTGACGCCCTCTCTCTCGCCCCCCTCGCTCCCCCTAGTCTCGCCCCTTCTCCCCCTCCTCTCGCCCTCTCTCTCACCCCCTCTCTCGCCCCTCCTCCTCCCCCTTTTTGAATTGTGACGCCCCTCTCTCCACCCCCTCTCTCCCTCCCTCTCCACCCCCTCTCTCGCCCCCCTCTCTCTCCCCCTCTCTCACCCCTAGTCTCACCCTCCCTCTCTCCCCTCTCTCTCCCACCCCCCCTCCCTAGTCTCGCCCCTCCTCTCTCCCCCTCTCCTCGCCCCCTCTCGCCATTCTCTCTCGCCCTCTCTCTCGCCTCCTCTCTCCCCTCTCTCTCTGCCCCTTCTCTCGCCCACTCCCACCCCCCCCTCTCACACCCTCTCCGTCCCCCTCCCGCCCCCACTCCCACCCCTTCTCTTGCCCCCTAGTCTCGCCTTCTCTCTCGCCCCCACTCCTCTCCTCCCCTCTCCCGTCCCCCTCTCTCGCAGATATTGGTCGACAGATAAATGGCCGAAACTTGGAAACCGCTCGTCCGATTAATATCAAACCTCGAAAAGCACAATCCGCGGCGCCCGGCAATATTCCTGGCAAGTTTCAATCCGATCGGACCGGCGGTCTCGAGAAACTGCGTCGCAGACAAACAACAGACAAACAGACAAACAGACGGACAGACACAAACACACACCACACACACACACACACACACACACACACACAACACACACACACACACACGCACAGATGCTGAAATATAGATAGATGCTGTTATCAATTCTGAGAAAAATGGCATAGGTGGAAGCACTTCACCTGCCATATATACACCTTTTCAACACTGCAAAAAGCAATAAAATGGCCGTAACTTGGAACCGCTCGTCCGATTAATATCAAACCTTGAAAAGGCACATCAATAGCTGAAACGGATGAAGAACGATATCAAACCTTGAAAAAGCACATACTCAGGTCCCAGAGTCAATTGTGACATCAATCAAAAAAAAAAAAAGAGAAGCATTGTGACGTCATCGTGACGTCATACACCGTATCCTGTCTGGTTGACAGACATATATAGTGTCGTTATGGTTGACAGACATTGGCATTGTATCACGTTATTCTTTTATTACTGCCAATTATTGTGCTATTATTATTATTATATTAAATGCTGTTTACATTATTCTGAGAAAAAAATGGCATGATAAGGTGAGAAGGTGAACGACACTTCAGCTGCCATATCTACACTTTCAACACTGAAAAAAGCAATAAAATGGCCGTAACTGGGAACCGCTCGTCCGATTGACATCAAACCTCGAAAAGGCACATCTGCGGGTCCCGGCAATATTCCTGGAAAGTTTCAATCGACGATCGGCGGTCGTCGAAAACGGCGGTCGCAGACAGACAGACAGACACACACACACACACAGAGATTGCTGGAATTATAGATAGATTATCCCATAATGCATTGTACATGCATACTTTGAGGTGTTGAACATATTTTTTTGCTATTCTGCATGTTTTACTCTGTAGGCCAGCTATTTTGTGTGCTGGCACCTTGTCCAAATTCTTATGCTAATCTAACCTAAAGGAATTACAAAATTCCCATTATACTTCATTCAATATACAGCATCCTGTGACAGAAGGTCACCTGTCCAGGGTTGTTCTCAGCTGCAGTTTTCACGACTTGAGATGGGTGCTCCCATGCTCTGCAAAGAGTATGGGCTGACCAAGGCACAAGAACATTAGTAGGCATCATGTACATTGACATGAGGTACAAAGACATCAATAAACAGTGAATAAGTCAACACAGTCTTTGGAATTGGAATCTGAGATCCCAAGACAAACCAAGCTTCTATATTGAGCATAAGAGCCCTATATTCATTCCACTCATGCTATTGAATAGTGACGCAAATGGTATAATGTTGTTTCAATTGACAATTAACATTCCTGTCGATGATGTTATGTGCATCCATGACGTACACGGTAGAATGCACCAAGGTGTGGCTTGATGTGGTTACAACACGGAATGAAGTTTGCAAACCGTGACTTGGTTTCACTATTCCTTTCTTTCAATGATCATCAAAAATAATGTTGCAAACCAAAACTTTTTAATACAAAATGTCAGCCCATAGAGGAGCGATGTGACAAAGGCAATGAACTGACAGTGGGGCAGTGGGGCCACAACTGAACACATCAAACAAGGGAATGCACAAACAGGAAAAGAGAGAAAGAAGGGATGGGTAGGGGCAGTGACACGGTAACCTACAAGTAAGAGGGCTGGTAAGGTAAAGCTAATGGAGGCAGAAAAGATCATGAGTATGGATGGGGATGACATGAGATGGTGGTATGCTGCTTGCTGGAAGCCCTGGGGGAGGGGGGAGGGGAAGAGTGTGATTTCACCACCGAGGGAAGGCAGTTCCATAAACAGGAGAAAGAAAAGAGGAACAAAAGAGTGGCAGGTGTGCAGTAACATTAGCTTTTGGGAGGTTGACAAGGAAAAACGTTGCTGGAAGAATGCAGACATCGTGGAAGCGCTGCAGGATGTTGGAGGGATGACAGAACAGAAGGAACTAGACTGGACGAGAGGTGGTGAAAAGAGGTCAAAAAAATTAGAGGCCACCAATGTGACAGCAACATGTCTTGTGCTTCAGTCTCAACACAGGAGATGCAAATATTAACAGCTTTAGATTTTCATAATCCAGGAGAGAGATATGATGCTGGTGCACCAGCCCATAATGGAGAGCAGTACTCCATTGAGCTATGGACAAAGGCCTTGCAGACTGTGAGTAGTTCTGCTGATTTTTTTTCAGGAAAAACTTGGAACAATTGAGGAAGCCCAATATGCTGCTTGCTTTGGAAAGCCAACTTTGCGAAATGTTCAGCCCATGAGAGATCCTGGTTAATTGTAATGTCGAGAAATTCCAGACTGAATCTCTTCTGGTGGTTGACCATGGAAACAGATCTGGGTGGGCTAGCTTGACAATCCTTCAGAAGCGACAGAGTTGAAACAGTGAGATCTTCCAGGATTGATGGACATATTCCATTTTTCAGACCAATATCTAATCAATTCCAGATCAGTATGGAGTGACGTTATTACAGTCGACCTAGCAGTGAGATGGGGGTACTGAGTACCTGTGTATGAGAGGTGTCCAATTGTGGAAGCATGCTCCATTGTGTATGACACCATAATGCACAATGGTTTGCAGTAATCTTAGATTTAATCACTATTGCATAACTTAGACTTCCATCGTTGGACATTTAATGGTTATTGAGCTCCTGCACATCACACGTAAACTTTAAAAAGCATCCAATGGCATAAATAGCTCAAATATTTTGCATCCACATCCATAAGTTTGCATTGCCTGTGCTCAGGGAAGGAAGTTCAGAAGTTGTTCACCTCCAGGAAAGATTTAGAGAGATTGCATTTCAGCCTTTAGCATTGTAATGTAACGTAAATAATTACTGCTGTAAAAACCAAGGTCAAAATGAGATTTTTTTAAAAGGCAAAAATAAATAAATAAATACACTTATCTATAATAATAATTGTGAGTGTGTCAGTCAGTGTGTGTGTGTGTG
>CM068961.1:30846355-30868329 GCA_035128595.1 Eptatretus atami | reverse complement strand
GGTTAGTGGCTGGGATCATTGGATCCTGATTCAAATCCCACTTGGCTGTTGAATTAATTCCAGGTGAGGTTGACTCTGCCTGTCATCCTTCCGAGATCGGAAAAAAAATGAATGCCAGCATGCTGGTATCCTATGTCGGAGTGGCGACCCGTCCAGGATTGTGCCCAATAGCCAAGGAGACTGCTTAAGCAGCACCAACACCAATGGTCCCATTGGATGGATGTTATACTGTATATTACATACACATATATATACTACATATTGTCGTGTCCAGGGGGTTGAACCCTACCTGGAGGATGGCCAAACAGTTCTCCCTTGAAAGCTTACAGCCGAGATTCTCAGAGATTATGGCGTGTGCGGGAAAGAAACAGCTGTGCGCTTCACCTGGATGGTAGCACACGGGACGGAGCAGATGGAAGCACGCACAGCATAAGCCGCTGTCACACCTTGACTTTTAGCCAGCGTATGGCAACGTATCAAAATGTATGTAAAAGCTGGCGTACGCTGAACTATTGATGTTTTTTTAAAGTTCTTGGCGTATTCATAACGAGTTGGATGTATGCATAACGTATTAGTAACGCACACAAGAAAGTTCGATAACTTATAGATAACTTATACAACGAATGCTTAGCGTGTTGTTGGCGTTCACAATCTATACCCAACGATAGTCTAACTTATGCATAGCGCGCAGCGTATCACCGACGATCACGTGGCGTAGCCTATTAAAAGGCTGCTGCTCGACGATTCAAATCATAATCGCACGAGACATCGAAGTGTCAAGGCCTTGTCAGCCTTGACGTTTTAGCCAGCGTATGCCGACGTATGAAAAATTTGCCGAATACGCTGCACACGTCGAATACGTTATGGGTAAGTTTTGTATACGTTAAGAGCACGCTGAAGCATGCTGGCATACGTTGTAGTATGCCGAGTACGTCGACAAATTTTAAGCATGCTCAAATTTTTCGACATATGCCAGTCTATGACGCACACGTTCCGCATACGCTGGCCATAAGTTGTAGGCACGTTACGCGATCGTTGACACACGTCGACACACGTTACTTGTAAGTTACTCTTAAGTCGAAACACGTCGAGGTAATGTTTAGCGTACCCGAAACTTATTTCTAACCATGAGTAACGTGCTTTGAACCTATGAGTAACGTGCTTTAACCTATGAGTAACGTATCTCCAACGCATATTGACGTATTTGACGTCTTCCGGACGACCACAGAACTTACTGAACGTGTTTCTAACTTACAGCTACCGTATAATGGCGTATTGGCAGCGTTTATGGGAATTGGTATATAAAATGGGGTTCACAGGAGGAACCCGTCAGTGTTCCAGACTCCATGGTTTTTTTTTTGGTTTTTTTCTTCGGCATGACGGTGATGTTGACACTTTGATTTCTAGTGCGGTTATGATTTAAATCGTTGAGCGGCAGCCTATTAATTATATATAACCGCACTAGAAATCGAAGTGTCAACATCACCGTCATGCCGAAGAAAAAAATAATAGTAATAAAAAAAAACCATGGAGTCTGGAACACTGACGGGTTCCTCCTGTGAACCCATTTTTATATACCAATTCCCTAAACGCTGCAATACGCCATTATACGGTAGCTGTAAGTTAGAAACACGTTCAGTAAGTTCTGTGGTCGTCTGGAAGACGTCAATCAAATACGTCTACATACGTCAATATGCGTTGGAGATACGTTACACATAGGTTCAAAGCACGTTACACATAGTTTCAAGCATGTTACTCATAGTTAGAAATAAGTTTCGGGTACGCTAAACATTACCCCGACGTGTTTCGACTTATGAGTAACTTACAAGTAACGTGTGTCGACGTGTGTCAACGATCGCATAACGTGCCTACAACTTATGGCCAGCGTATGCGGAACGTGTGAGTCATACGCTGGCATACGTCGAAAAAATTTGAGCATGTTAAAATTTGTCGACGAGCTCGGCGTACTACAACGTATGCCAGCGTGCTTCAACGTGCTCTTAACGTATACAAAACTTACCCATAACGTATTCGACGTGTGCCAGCGTTTTAGACAAATTTTTCATACGTCGGCATACGCTGGCTAAATCGTCAAGGTGTGACAGCGGCTATAAGGGGGTTTATCTCGAACCCATGACAGATAGGTAAAACTCAATCTAATTTCGAGGTGCCTCCGCACAGACTTAAATACAGACAAGGGGACCAAATAAAGAAAAATCCCTCCTTTATTCCGGGATCACAATAATTCGTGCGGATGGTCCCTTCGTCAAGAGAAACCACAAGCTGTCTCATCTGACCACAACACCTTTCTCCACATGCCTGCAGTATCATTAAGATGCTTTTTCACAAACTCCATATGTGGCCGAGCAGTTTCATTGGCATGGAGGACAGTGCTGGACGGGTCGTCACTCCAATGCAGGTTACCCTGAATGGCTATTACCCCATTACACTGGTACTCATTTTGCCGACCTCGGAAGGATGACAGGCTGAGTCAACCCCACCTGGTGTTAATTCAACGGTAGACTCAAGACCCTAAGGTCCCAAGCCAACCACGTTAACTACTAAGTCAATACCAGGCTGGGATATATAATATACTGTCTGTAAATTCACATTGAACATGAATGAGACCGAAGCACGCACAGGCATGATCGGCCACATGCATAAATCCCATGGGTAGGAGACACCGTATAATTATTGATGTCATCAATGTGGTCATTACAAGATTGCAATTGTATATTACACAGTTTATATAAATTAGGACTTAAGAGAAATGTGATAGTTTCCCTAAACCGAAGTTGTCATTAAATTGAAATTAAAGCTTAAAATCAACAAAAAAAAATATCTGCAGAAAAAGACTACAAATTAAAAAAGGAAATCGCTACCAACGAGCCCAGCAAGGTGAGGCTCATGTTGAACGTTTCGACCACCAGGTGGTCTCCATCCGGGACTGAGACGGCATCCTGCGCCGGGTGTTGAGAGGGCAGGGGGGATCACCTGGTGGTCTCCATCCGGACTGAGACGGCATCCTGTGCCGCGGTGTTGAGAGGCAGGGCATCACCTGGTGGTCTCCATCCGGACTGAGACGGCATCCTGCGCCGGGTGTTGAGAGGGCAGGGGGCATCACCTGGTGGTCTCCATCCGGGACTGAGACGGCATCCTGCGCCGGGTGTTGAGAGGGCAGGGCATCCACCTGGTGGTCTCCATCCGGGACTGAGACGGCATCCTGCGCCGGGTGTTGAGAGGGAGGGCATCACCGGTGGTCTCCATCCAAGACTGAGACGGCATCCTGTGCCGGGTGTTGAGAGGGCAGGGGCATCACCCGGTGGTCTCCATCCGGGACTGAGACGGCATCCTGCCCGGGTGTTGAGAGGGCAGGGGCATCACCTGGTGGTCTCCATCCGGACTGAGACGGCATCCTGCGCCGGGTGTTGAGAGGGCAGGAGGCATCACCTGGTGGTCTCCATCCAGGACTGAGACTGCATCCTGCACCGGGTGTTGAGAGGGCAGGAGGCATCACCTGATGGTCTCCATCCGGGACTGAGACGGCATCCTGCGCGGGTGTTGAGAGGGCAGGAGGCATCACCTGAATGCGATACGCAGATGGTGAGACCAGAACCACCTCTCGAACATCCCAAGCCAAAGTTTGTAAAATGAAAAAAAAAAGTGTTTATTCCGATATATTTCGATAAAAAGGAATTTATTATGATCAGCTCAACACCATATTGTCGATGGCTACGGACGCCGGCATCTACGTGGGTGTTTGTGTGTTTGTGATGCACACTCTCATACATACAAAACAGTTTTGATGGATACCTGCATCGTTTGGTGAACCTCACCTTACATTTGTACACAAGCCCTTGTGATAGAAAATGTTGTGTCACACACCTCATTTGTTTGTGTTTGTTGGATGGCTGTCTCTCTATTCCCACAATAAATCAGTTTGCTTTGTTCCTTTTTTGGTTGACACTTCCAATTGGTTTAACATTTTTTTAAAAATGGCCCATTTCGTTCGATTTTGTTGTTTAAACTGTTGTTTGGTTCATTGAGCCAGAATTGTCTCGGTTGTGGAGTGGAGTTGTCGACCCATTATGTTATGTGGCCTCCAGCGAGCTTGCACAATGGAACATCAAAAATGACGATATGAATACAACAGTTGGAAGGTTCACACTGCAGTCACTTTCAAGTTAGTATTTTCGAGTAAAATGTACCCACAATGCATCTTGTTTCAGCAGCTCAGCCATGCTCCCACAATGATGCAACCAGCAGCCACAGGCTGCATGCGAAATAATAATAATACTAATCTATCTTGTTATTCTTATCTTTTTGGTTCACGAGCGCCAGCCAGAGTGACCACTATATTCGTTATGTCTGTCTGCCTGTCTGTCTGTCTGTTTGTGTGTCTGTCTGTCTGTTTGTGTGCTGTCTGTCTGTCTGTTTGTGTGTCTGTCTGTCCAGAGCATAACTCCGTGGACTTTGATCCGATCTTGATGAAACTTGGTTATGTGGTCGATATCAATGCCTAGTTGTGTTTTCCTGGACGAGGCGTGGCTACGTCCATTGCTGGCGGAGCCACGCCCAAAAAATAGCCATTTTGAGGGGGTAGTCGGATTAAAAATCTATCTTCTCCGAGGGAATTGACTGAATGGAATGGGTCTTCGGTATTTGAATAGCAAAATGAATTATCTAAAACTTGTCGTTGTCCGATTTTTCATTTTCGTCCCAAGGTCAAGGCCACAAGGTCAAAAACTTAGAAAATTTCGAATTTTGACATAAACATCATACGACCGCCCAAACTTTGAGACTAGGATGACAATATTTTTTATGCATAATCTTGCGGTCATTCCCCAACTAAAGCCTTGAAACCATTTTGCTCTATCTCGAATACCTTGCCCGTGGCGCCCCCTTCAAGTTTGTTTTACGCTGATTTCATCAAAGTATGGATAATCCGAGAGTGTGAAATGCCATATAGCCTATATGATGTATATATGTTCCTGGAATGTTCCAGAGGAAGTTTGACACCAAAGTTCATAATCCTTGACCTTTGACCTTTAAAGTTCACAAAGGTCAAATTTTCAAAGTGTGGGAATCAAACCGGGTTTTCGACCTTCTTCGACGAACTAACTCCAATAAGCTATAGCACGTATCCTGTTTCCTTATTTTAATGTCCACAACATTGTTTTGTGACCTTTAAAGGTTATGCAAAGGTCAAATTTTATAAGTTGTTGAACAAACCGGGTTTTCGACATTTTGCAGCTATAACCTGTCACCCGTACCACATCATGTTGATCATTTTTATAACTTGGTCAAAAATTATCACATTGTCTCATCCTTGACTCTGAAACAATCTACATCGTCAAATACCGCCGTGAACCATTGTCGTCTTCAGACTTGTTCTTTCTCTTTTTTTAGATCCTCCTGGAGGATCTCTAAGTCTTACTCACGTTGTTGTTCTTGTGGACTTTTTTTGTTTCACAGCCTACAGTTTTCATCGAAACTTCCTGAAACTTGGCATAATATGTAAAAAACCCTGCGCAGACAGTAACCATCTCCGATTTTGGAAATTCTTCCTAGAAAAAAAGTTATGACGTCAAAATATCGCCACTAATGGAAATCGCCTAAAAAATTATCTCCGAAAATAGGCAAGCTTTTTGAATTCTGTTTGCGGGAATCGAACAGGGCATTAGCAGAGATGAATTACCGCACATATGATAACATCAATATGACGTCATATCAATTTTTATGACGTCATTCCTATTTTTTGACTTTTTGTTTCACAACCCAGAGTTTTCATCGGATCTTTGTGAAACTTGCCATGTATATGCAGAAAGCCACGCGCAGGCAGTAACCATCTCCGATTTTGGGAATTCTTCCTAAAAAAAAGTTGACGTCATAATATCGCCGCTAATGGAAATCGCCTATACCATTATCTCCGAAACTAGGCAAGCTGTTTGAATTTTGTTTGAGGGAATCAAGCCGGGCATTAGCACAGATAATTTTCGCAAACCTGATACATCACAATGACGTCATATTCGTTTTTATGACGTCATCATTAAGAGGTCGAGGTATTAGCTCATTCGAGCTTGTTATTTTATTTAAATACGTGTACTTGCGAAATGTAAGATCACAAGTGTATTAATTTCCTGAGCGTTGTTATGTGGAAGAGGGCTGGGAGAGCATCCTTACTTTGAATGAAGTGACTGTCGATGGACCATGTGATTCACATAGCGTAGACTTACTCTTGTAAACAGGGAAAATGGTAGAGTAAGTCTTCTTGTAAAAGGTGCACTGAGGAGGCTGTCAATGTGAAGTTAAAGGTAGACAGAGTAAGGTAGTAAAATGTCTGAGTTTCTGAAAGGCGAGGCCAGGTGAGGACTTGAAGTTTCACGGCACATGGAAGCGCGATGTCTTTTCCAACGACTGATCATGATGAAGCCATTGCGACGAGATGTGCTGTAGGGCCCGGAAGAGGTAATGGACTTTTACTTTTATTGGGCCACCCTGTGGGAGGATGGCCCGGAGTATGGACCTCCCTGAAGAAGCGGACGGCCAATCATGGGACCCCTCTGCTTGTGGAGGCGGTCCCAGAGTTTAGGTGGAAAGTGATCGATCTTTGTGCCAAGAGTTGGAGCTTGACCTGCAGGCAAAAAGCATTTCTCGCCTTATCTCTACTTGCTGACATTTTCTTCTCCTGGTCTTCCACAGTATCTTCTTCTCCTGTTTTCCACCACATCGCCTGCCATACTGCCCGTGCTGGGAAACATTCTGCCTGTGCGCCAGCGACCTGCATCTAGCATCGCTTTGTGCCGTCAAAAGCTCGCTTTCCCCATTGTAATTCGTCATGTGAATTGGTATTGTCGGTGTCTTAGAGGGGTATATTATTTATTTATTTATTGTGCATAAGTTTGAGTGCCCTCCCCCTCCCTATATATGTCCATTGACTACTTGATCTACACCGTTTATGAGAGCATCTTGAGTACCCTCTTCCCTGTACTTTTTATAATAAACCTCATTGTAATTATAAGAAACATCTTCCTGCCTGTTGCTTCTCGTATGCATTCCGCCACCTGGCTCGATTTTTATTGAATGATCCTTGGGATTAGAATAATTGAATGCATTACATAGCACCATTTCAGAAATCTGCGGAGGCATTCAAAATAATTCTGGGGCAGAGGAAAACACGTTAGTGAGCCTCAGGCACAACAGTATGTTTGTCTGTCAGTCTGTCAGTTGCCTACAGGTTGCAATTGTAAACCAATCTTCACGAAAGATAACAACTGATTGAGCGAGTCAAAAGATGGAAATATGTTTTTTGAGGTTATTACTCTGAATCCTGTGGTGAAGCAGTTGCTTTAAAACAACTGCATTCTCCACCTAGAAGGCAAATCCGACGAAGACAGCTTCAGATCATTCTACAAAGCCAGCAACAAGTGTGTATCTACCCTCAGAAGAGCCAGAAAATATCTGTCCAATCTCAAGAATGAACTTTCAAACTCGTCTCCCTCCTCAAAACCTTGTGGTGGTGCCTTGTGAAGTCTGTCTCTGTGGATGCTTCCCTTCCATCCCTTCCTTCACTTGAAATGGCACCACAGCCGACTCCGCTCGTGAGAAGGCTGAATGCCTCAATTCTGTGTTGCTTCAAAATATTGTGTCCCAAACCTCTCTTTCTCTGTGCCCACTCTTCCCAGTCATACCAAACTGCTCCTGAATTCTGTGACTTTTGCACTTGAGAAGGTGGACTCTGACCTCCTGCAAACCTCGACTCTGACTCCACAACTGACCGGATGACATCAACTCACATGTCCTAAAAACCTGCTTTGCTGCTCTTGCACTCCGTCCGTCTCTCTCTCTCTCTCTCTCTCTCTCTCTCTCTCTCCTCTCTCTCTCTCTCTCTCTCTCTCTCTCTCTCTCTGTCCTTTCACCCTGTCGTTACTCTAGGCCATTTTCCATCTGATTGGAAATCAGCCAGCATCACAACATTACAAAAACAAGGTGCAAAGACCAATTCCCTCAACGACAGACCTATCAGCTTATTATCATCAGCAAGGTAAATCCTTCAACGACATAGACATATAATCCTTCTTTTCAACAAAAACCTCATCTGGGATCACCAACTCGGATTCAAACCATGTCACTCTACCTTGGACATGCTGCTTTTGCTCTCTCAACAATGGCTGCAGCCCTCAATGTCAGGCATGAGATCAGGTCTGTATCTCTGGACCAATCTCAAGCTTTTGATTTGCAGTCTGGCTTCCTGCCTTGCTCTACAAACTCCCTGTCGATGGCATCCACGATTAGATTACTGAATGCCTCCACTCTCGAAGCCAACGTGTGCCCTATATGTGCTTTGTGCCTTTTCCCCCACCCCACCCAAAGGTATCTGCAGGATGCACGTGCTCCATCAGTAAACCCCTCCTCGTGAAACTGCCTTAATCCAGAACTACTGCTCACCTCCACTCATTTGTTCTCCCCCCCCCCAACCTGTGGAACAACCTTCCACACTCTAATCAATGTCATTCTTCCCTCCCGATCTTGAAGACAGCTGTTCACCACATCTCGTCATTCCTCATCCAAAAATAATGATCTTTTCTCCACCCATTAAACCACCCTCACCCCTCCCAAAGTTTTACTTTTGTAACCATCTTGTCCACCCCAAACGTTCTTCCTACAACCTCATCGTAACCTGCATCCCTTGTTTGTCTGTCTCCATCTACTTTATCCCTCCACACTGCTGTTGGCGTTTCCCTTTCTCCTGCTGTTCCATTATTTTTTCATACAATGTCGAGGCTCATATAAGAGCTAACACACACAATATATAACAAGGGGAGCATGAGACAAGAGGGTCGGAAGAGGGAAGCACAAAACAGTGGGGAACAGAGAAATTAGGAGATTTGTGGAAAGGAGAGGGTTGGGGCAGGGACACGGGGTATACAAGATGGACACAACAGGGACTTTCAGGAATGAAAGCAGGGAATTTGAAGGAAGTGGGTTTGGGGTGGATAAAGGGTAGAAAAGAACATGGTTTTGGATGGGGAAGATAAGAGATTGTGGTGAACAGCTGTTTTGAAGACCAGGAGGGAAGAGCAGGAATGAAGAGAGTGTGGGAGTTTGTTTCAAAGGAGGGAAAAAATGGAATGAAAGAATGAAGGCGAGCAGTGATTCTTGATTTTGGTAGTTTTATGAGAAGGGGATTGCTGGCGGATCTTGAACGCCCTGCGGAAATATGGGGGGGGGGGGCACAGATCGCTGACAGAGAAAGGAGGGCAAGGCTGGAGTGGAGACGGTAAAAGACAGAAAGACCACCGACCTGCCTGTGGTGAAAGAGTGAGAGGTCCAAACACTCAGCCTCATCACGGGATATGCCAATGATCCTAAATGCCTTGGTTTCCACAGCATGAAGCCGAGCAAGGCATGAGGCAGGAGCACCAGCCCAGACGGGAGCGCAATACTCATCAGGCTGCGGATGAAAGCTTTGTACATGGAGGCCAGCTTGGAAATGTGGCTTTCCCAGGAAAGATCATGGCAGATAGTGAGACCCAAAAGCTTGAATGAAAGGACTTCTTCAAGAGGATTGTTGAGAAAGTAGGTGGAGGGGGGGAGGGGGTTCCAGATGGTCCTTTGGAGAGACATAGTGAGAGTGTGAGATTTGTCAGAATTGAAAGACATGTTCCATGTGTTGGGCCAGCTTGTGATTTTATCCAGATCTGCAGAGAGTGAAGGGCTGCTGCTTGCCGATCTGAGGATGATCGATGTTACGGCAGAGGGTGAAGTCATCAGCAAAGAGATAGAGGATTTTCCAGAGAGTCTGAGAGATCATTGATAAAAAACCAGAAAAGACACTGGCCCAGACTACTGTCTTGAGGATCTCCAGCCTGGACAGGAGGAGGGGGTGGGAGAATTCCTTTAAGGGCCACACGTTGACTGCGACAGGGAGGAAGTCTGCGAGCCATGAGTGGAGATTCCTTGGATACCATAGGGAGAGGGTTTAGTGAGCAGGGCAGAGAGCCAGACCATATCAAAAGCACTGATATGTCTCGGGAGATGGCTCTGATTTCATATCTGGCATTGAGGATCTCCGTCCATTGTTGGGAAAGCAGGAGCAGCAAGTCCAGGGTAGAGTGACCTGGTCTGAATCCAAAATTGATGATCGCGAAATCAGGTCATTGGAGAAGAGGAAGGATTTAATGGCGGAAGTAATGATGGATTTCATAACCTTGCTGAGACTGGGAGAATGCTGATTGGTGTGTTGTTGCAGGAATTGTTTTTGCACCTTTTTTATGCAGAGTGGCAATGTTTGGTCATTTCAAGCAGAAAGTACATTACCTTGAGAAAATGAAAGGGTGAATAGAACAGAGAGAGGGTGAGCAAGAGCAGGAGAGCAGGATTTAGGACACTGGGCTGTGCTGTCTGGACCGGTTGCAGAATCAGTCAAGAGAAGAAATCTCCAAGTTGTCGGGAGAAAAGGACACAGAGTCAGGAACAGCTGGGGCCGCTGGGTAAGGTGGAACTGAAAGCGATGGGTTTGGGACACAAGATTTACAAGCAAACACGGAGTTTAGACATTCAGCTTTTTCATGTGCAGTGTTGGCTGTGCAAGCCGTTTGAGGTAAGGGCAGGATGGAGGGGAACATACACCAGACACAGACTTAAACTAGATGCCACCAGAATTGGAGGAGGGAGACAGGTTTAAGAGTTCAGACATGAGTTGGAAAGATGTTGTTTCCTGGCTCTCCTCAGGGTAGAACACACTTGTTCCGAGCTTTGTGGAAGGAACTGAGATGCCTTCAGTGGATTTGCTTTCCATGCGGCAAAGGCAAGTTGTTTCAGGACAACTGCCTGCCACAAACCTTATGTATCAGGGGCGCGAGAAGGTAGGATAAATGAAGATGAGATGGGATAAATCTCGTGCATGAGAGAGAGAGAGAGAGAGAGCAAATTTCTTTGAAAGAGTTCCCATGATGAGCTCCTGTCGGCAGAAAGTCGAGATGGGAGACCAGTCTAGAAGTTTGATGCTGCTTGAAGTTCCTGCCAGTCGGCCTGAATGAAATGCCAAGCTCGACGGCGCTGAGGTGGTTTTCTAATAACAGCCAGAGAGATGTCGACTTTGACAAACATGTGGTCAGATGAACCGATTGGAGCAGAGGAAAACAGCAGATATTTCAGGGAAATTTGTCAAGAATCAGATGCAGAAGAGATGGAGTACCTTGATTGAGACAAGGTCGGGAAGTGACAGATTGTGTCAGTGCCATGGCAGGTGAGGAAGATACCCACTCCCAGCCAACTGGCATGATGATAACTGACATCACCACATATGAGGAAAGAGAGTTCGGATGAGGGGATGAAGTTGGTCCATGTTTTCGGCAAGTGAGGTGTAAATGGAGTCATCACTGTTTGGTGGACAGTCGAACACACATATAAACATGAGGTGGGAGTGGAAGGGAAGCCGTAGCCAGAGGTATTTCTGGGGTGTGGGGAGTGAGGGCAGTGCATGGAGAGTTGAGGAATGGAGTCTTTGTTGAAGAAAGTAACTCCTCCACCAGACGAGGCTCAGTTCGTCATACCGGAGGAGGGAGTTAACCAAGGAGATAATTAAAAAGTCAGAGACGTCTTGAAGGCAGAAAGTTTCTGTTAAGCAGAATTATGTTCTGGTTTGTAAGTGGCAACTTGTATGGAAAGATCTGTCAGGTTTGAGTGAAGGCCCTGGATGTTGAGGTCCACACTGTTTAAAAAGAGAGGGAGGGGGCTTTGGTGCAGGGAGGGGAGGAGGGGAGTTGTTGAAAGAGTGTGGGGGATTGCAGAAGAGCTTGGGAGAGGGTTGGATGAGAGGGGGAGAAAAGGCTCAGTGGTGATTGGATGAGGCATGGTGGGCAGTAATAAGAGAGGGCAGAGGGAAGTTGAAGATTGAAGAGGGTGAGGGATGAGGTGGGAAGGGAGAGGGCAGGGGAAGAGGCAGCTTTGTGGATGGAGGGGAGGTAACTTTGAGAAACGGGGAGTGAGGGGAGATTGGAGGAGAAGGGTGAGAGGCGGAGAGCTGAGGGGAGTTTTTGAGAAAGGTGTGAGGAAGCTTGGAGGGAAGTGTGTGATGGTGCTTTGAGAGGGAGGGGTGAGGGAGGGGAAGACAATGAGAGCAGCACGGCAAGGGGCAGGAGGGTGATGGGAGAGGTTTGGAGATGGGAAGGATGACACTTGGTTGAGGTATGGTGAAGAAAGGGGCAGGGAAGGTTCAAGATATTAAGGGTTGGAAGAGAGAGGTGTGATGAGAGGAAGAAGGAGGCATGTTTTTGGTGATGAGGAGTGTACTGATTGAGAGAGTGAGATATCTGTCCGTTAGAATGGAGCCCACAGATGTTAGAACACCACACACTTTGGGACATCAGAGGAGAGCTGACACTGAAGCAGAAGGCAGTGAGAGATGCTAAGAGTGGAGGTAGGATGAGGGGCGAGATGGGAGGGTAAGGAGAGGGACAACAGGTGAGGGTTTAGGGGAGGTAGATTTAAAGCGGCGGAGTGAATTGGCACTGAATTGGAAATAAGGACGATTGATGGAACACGAACATGCATTGCGAAGTGGATTTTCAAATTTTAAGTCAGAGATGCGATTAAAGACATTACGTGAGGGATGCAATAAAGGTGATAAGACAGTGGAAAAAAAAAAAACCAACAGTGGACATTGTCGACATAGGATGAAGGATAGGTCGAAAAGAAGAGAAGAAGAAGAAGAAAAAGAAGAAGAAGAGTAGTGAATTATGATACAATACTGAGGAACCACACGTGTGAAAGAGGAAGTTGAAACATTTTGAGACGCCGTTTTTTAAAAACATAGATTAGGTAAGATTCGGTAAAGGAAGTTGAATAAAAAAATGGTGTAGGTGCACGGTGATGTGGGTCAGCCAAAAGTTGAAGGAAGATGGTAGATCGACAAAGAGGAAGGAGGACGAGGAAGAAGAGTTGTATACAGGAAGTCACGTGGTTCGTGGGGTACAAGGTGAGGAGGGAAAAAGTTTCTTTTGTTGTATTTTTTATATTTTAAGACATGAAACAAAAGAGTGTATTTGGAGGGATAGAAGGAGTGGGTAGGGGAAAGTGGAGAAAATAAAAACTGATGCGTAATAAGGAGAAAATACAAATAAACACGATCGTGCACATAGGTGGGAAGACAGGTAGGGCCTCAGGCTCAGGGAAACCTGATATGACAAGACTGACGAAAACTCACCAAATTAGCACAAGTTTGGAAACAAACCTGAACTGGAACACACAGTAAAACATGGAGGCCAACAAAATAACAAGTCAAAATGCGACAAACAACGACCGGAAACTTATCTTGAGAAAGTCGGCAGAGACCCCCTGGAGAGAACCAATTGTCGCTCAAACCTGGACTTTGTTACTGATTGTGTTTTGATCTCCCTGTGCCCTCGCTCTTCCACGAGCTAGACAATAGTATAAAAATGAATCAATAAAACAGAAATCCACATATTATGTACGGAAATGGCAGAATTTAACCCCTCCACCTCCCTCCTCTCATTTGTTCTCCAAACATACCTCCTTCCATCTTCAATTTATCCTTTACTTCCTTCTTTTACTACTGACCTTTGACTTGTATGCCTTATCAGTTCTCTCTTTTCTTCGTTTTGTCATTCTCCTATTTTAACCTCCCACGCTGGCCACCCTCCATCTACGACTACATACAGATAACATTAATGAAATATCTGACCTAAAACCGGTTGTTTGCAAGTGGAATTACTTGTTGGGAAATTTCAAGCTATCAAGTCAAGCTGTCACCTTATGATGTGCGAACAATTAAATAGTTGAAAGCTAAACGTTCTCCCGATACAATAAGTGGGCCCCGTCGTGACCATTTTATCAGATCAACCATTGTGCTTTCTTTCGTCTCTTTCTCTCATTGCCACGCAAACCACCATACCACATTATCCTGGTTGACCTTCAGACAAGAACACGTTTGGACCCACTGTCAGAAGGTTGGGGATTGAAGGGTCGAAAATATTGACGATGCGACGTTCCTTGCTGATGATCTTGATAATCATTTTAAACTGCAGTCAATAAGTTAAGTCAGCTCTCTCTCTCTCTCTCTCTCTCTCCTCTCTCTCTCTCTCTCTCTCTCTCCTACTCCTCCTCCTCTCCTCTCTTCTCCCTCTCTCCTCTCTCCTCTCTCTCTCCCCTCTCTCCCTCTCTCCCTCTCTCCCTCTCTCCCTCCCCTCACTCTCCCCTTCTCTCCCCTCGTCCCTCTCTCTTTCCCTCCTTTCTCTCTCTTCCTTCCTCTATCTCCTCTCTCTCCATTCCTTTTTTATCGTTTTTTTTCCTTCCCCATAGAATGTATTATTAATCTTGTCATTTGTGACCTGCCATAACATACATGCCATTGATTACCATAGGATCCCATCAACTATATTGTACAAGCAAAGACAAACCCGTCGTTTCGCTGATGGGTATATTAACGGTAAGGGTTGAGAGAGATTGGAGGGGAAGGAGGGCACGGGGTGGAGGGGGGAGAAGTGGGAGGAGGGAGGGGAGAGGGAGGGGGAGAGCAAGAGGAGGGGGACAGAGGAGCGTGGTAGCTAGGCGGGGGAGGAGGGGTGGGGCAATGAAGATGGGGGAGCAAGGAGGGTGTGAGGAAGGCGGTTGCTGCGGAAGGCTAGCATGAGGGAAGGGGAGGGAAGCACATAAGTGAAGGAAGATGGAAGGTGGGTGTGTGGGAAGGGAAGGGAAGGCACATGAGGAATGAAAAGGCGGTATGAGGGGAGCGAGGAATGGAAAGACAGCACAAGGGTGGAAGGCAACATTGAGTGGGAAGGGGAAGGCAAGCATGAGAAGAGAAAGAAAGGAAGGCAGCATGAGTGGAAGGAAAGGAAGGCAGATGTTGAGGGAAGAGAAGGATGATAAAATGCACGCAAAACAGCAACATTTTCTTTTTAACTGCCGCATTTTCCATGCCCAAAAACTGGGTGGGAGCATTTAAAACGCACGCAATCTTACCTGGCAAAGCCTGCCCGCCATATGTGCTCACACATGCAACACCTTTGCCTTTTACCCCTCAGTCAGCTCACTCGATCTGATTGTACTTGCTACACTATGGAGAAGCAGTTTTACATTGAAAACAACAACATAGTTCTTAACAGTACCCTCAAACAGAGATAGGGGCAGGATGAGAAGAGAGGAATGGGAGAGGGGTTGCAGAGAGACAGAGGAAGAGGCAGGGTTGAGGGGTGGGAAAGAGTGAGAAGAGGAAAGGGGTAAGGGAAAAAGAGCGGAGAGGGGTGCGGTGGGAGAAGAGAGGGAGAAGAGACGAGGAAGAAGGGTGGTGAGAGAGTGAGAGAGGAAGAGGAAGAGGGGTGGGAAAGCAGGAGAGAGAGAAGTGCGGGTAAGAGAAAGAGAGGGAGGGGTGGCGTGGGGGAGAGAGAGCGCAAGAGCGGTAGACAGTGAGAGTAGAGAGAGTGAGAGTAAAGAGAGAGAGAGAGTGCTGCATGTGTGAGGGAGAGAGAGTGAGTGTGAAGAGAGTGAGTGAGAGAAGCAGAGAGTGGTGGTGTGTGGATGAGAGAGAGAAGAGAGAAGAGAGAGTGGTTAGAGAGGAGAGCGGTAGGGAAAGAGGGAGAAGAGGAGTGGGTATGAAAACAGTAGGGAGAGGGTGGTGGGGGAGAGAGAGAGAAGAGGTGTGAGAAGAGAGTTGTGAGTGTGAGTGTGAGAGGGTTGAGAGAGGTAGAGAAGAGTGAGGAGAGGGAGAGGATGAGGGGGATCCCGCAATCGACAATGCAGTTTACGTCCATCCGAGAGATGGCACACCACATGCATGAAATCACCCTAGCTGTGAAACCTGTGATGACAGTTTATAGATGGTCAGGATTTGAACTCATGGCAAGACAGCTTAGACCGTGCGTGCCATACACCTCTGGCCTATCCTGCTGTGATTTCGTGATCTAATTGCTTTGAAACAACTCAAAAAAAAATTGTTTCTTCATTGTAAATCCTCCAATTTATTTTCCTTCCTAAACTCCGAGGATGGTTCCACAAGAGAAATGCATTTCGAGTATTGCCCAATCGAAGCTTGAAGAGTGCTCGCCAAGTTGCCTACCACTCAAGCTAGCACTCCAACAGAAACAGTGAAGAAAACTTTAAAAACGAACGTTTTAATGTTTTTATGTGGCATTTTCTATTTTTGTAAACATATATTTGGGGCCCCGGGGAAGTATGAGTCGTAGCATGAAAGATCGTACAAAAAGGGGAAACGTCGGTGCAAAATAAAAATTGCTGGTTTTCAGCGAGCGAGCCACCGCCAGACACACTTGCATGACAAACCGGGGAACAAATGCAAGTCAGTGGCCCTTCATCTTTGTCAAGTCGATCAATAGATTCAGTAACTGTGAATATGTAGAGCTCTCGACCAAGTGCGAATAAGCGCTTGAAGCAAACCACTCCAATGTAAAAGTTTATGAGGAACACGCTGACTTGGCAAGCGATTTTTGCGTCGCATTTGCCATTTAAACACCATGTACCCAGAGGACGCCTGGGATGTCAAGCAATATCTGAATCGCGTGATCATTATCCATGTGGAAACTAACTGCTGAAGTCACATAAGGAGTTTAAATTATTGAAAATTCGCCTCAGATAAGAATTCTAGAGGTTATGCATGTGCGGAAATGCAAATAAACTACGAATTGCTGGTGCTCGGGCATTATAAGCATTGCAATGTATCAGAGATTTGTCGGTATGATGGTCAGGCGTTCGATGATTATGAGTGAAGAAGTGAAAAAAAAACCAACTTTTGTCTAATAAAATGTTTCGCCTTTCCCAAACAGGCATTGTTCAGCAGGCCCAAAACAAATGGCAAATTAACGACCCCAAGCGAGGTGACAGCGAGGTGATCAATAATTATAGCGCCTTGATAAAGGATAATTAAATGTGGCCATTAGTGTCTTCAAAAAGGGTGTTTTATATTTAAACCAACCCCCAACTTTGCTTCATGCACTTCCTTGGATGCATGCGAAGGTTCCCCTAGTATGCATGCGAAGTTTCAGCACTAGGTTTCATGATTATGGAGTTCATGGGAGCAGACCACACCACACACACACACACACAACACACACACACACACAACCACACACTGACTGACACCACTCACAATTATATTATAGATAGTGTATTTATTTATTTATTTTTGCCTTTTTAAAAAAAATTCTATTTGACCTTGGTTTTTACAGCAGTAATTATTTTACTTACATTACCAATTGCTAAAGGCTGAAATGCAATCTCTCTAAAATCTTTCCTGAGGGCGTGAACAAACTTCTGAACTTCCTTCCCTGAGCACAGGCAATCAAACTTATGGATGGGATGCAACTATTCTGAGCTATTTATGCCATTGGTATGCTTTTTAAGTTTACGGTGTGATGTGCAGAGCTTCAATAACCATTAATGTCAACGATGGAAGTCTAAGTTATTGCAATAGTGATAAATCTAAGATTACTGCAAACCATTGTGCTTATGGTGTCATTACACAATGGAGCATGCATTCCACATTGGACCACCTCTCATACACAGTACTCAGTACCCCATCTCATCTAGGTCGACTGTAAATAACGTCACTCCATACTGATCTGAATTGATTAGATATGGTCTGAAAAATGGAATAGTCCCGAATCCTGGAAATCTCACGTGTTTCAACTCTGTCGCTTCTGAAGGATTGTCAAGCTTGCCCACCCAGTCTGTTTCCATGGTCAACCACCCAGAAGAGATTCAGTCCTGAATTTCTCGACATTACAATAACCAGGACCTCTCATGGGCTGAACATTCGCAAATTGGCTTCCAAAGCAAAGCGCATATTGGCTTCCTTCAATGTGTCCAAGTTTTTCCCTGAAAAAAAATCAGCAGAACTACTCACAGTCTGACCAAGCCTTTTCACTAGCTCAATGGTAGTACGTGCTCTCCATTATGGGCTGCGTGCAGCCAGCATTCATATTTCTCTCCTGGATTATGAAAATCTAAAGAGCTTCTTAATATTTGCATCTCCTGTGTTGCAGACTGAAGGCACAAGACATGATTGCTGTCACATTGGTGGCCTCTAATTTTTCTTGACCTCTTTTCACCCACCTCTCGTCCAGTCTAGTTCCTCTGTTCTGTCATCCCTACCAACATCCTGCAGCGCTTCCACGATGTCTACATTCTCCTCCAGCAACTTTTCCTTGTCAACCTCCGCAAAAGCTAATGTTACTGCACACCTGCCACTCTTTGTCTCTCTTTTCTTCTCCTGTTTAGTGGAACTAGCCTTCCCCGGTGGGTGAAATCACACTCTTCCCTCCACCCTCCCCCAGGGCTTCCAGCAGAGCATTTACCACCTCTCATGTCATCCCCATCCATACTCATGATCTTCTGCCTCCATAGCTTTACCTTACCCAGCCCTCTTACTTGTAGGTTACCGTGTCACTGCCCCTACCCATCCCTTCCTTTTCTCTCTTTTCCTGTGTGCCATTCCTTGTTTGATGTGTTCAGTGTGGCCCCACTGCCCCACTGTCAGTTCATTGCCTTTTACCTTCTGTCACATCGCTCTCTATGGGCTACATTTTGTATTAAAAAGTTTTGGTTTGCAAACATTATTTTGATGATCATTGAAGAAAGGAATAGTGAATCCAAGTCAAGGTTTGCAAAAACTTCATTCCGTGTTGAACCCCATCAAGCCACACCTTGGGTGCATTCTACCGTGCACGTCATGGATGCACATAACATCATCGACAGGAATGTTAATTGTCAATTGAAACAACATTATACCATTTGCGCACTATTCAATAGCATGGTGAATGAATATAGGGCTCTTATTATGCTCAATATAGAAGCTTGGTTTGTCTTGGGATCTCAGATTCCAATTCCAAAGACTGTTCGTGACTTATTCACTGTTTATTTGATGTCTTTGCTACCTCATGATTCAATGTACATGATGCCTACTAATGTTCTTGCTGCCTTGGTCAGCCCTACTCTGCAGAGCATGGGAGCACCCATCTCAAGTCGTGAAAACTGCAGCTGATAACAAACCCCTGGCCAGGTGACCTTCTGTCACAGGATGCTGTATATTTGAATGAAGTATAATGGGAATTGTAATTCCTTTAGGTTTAGATTAAGCATAAAGAATTTGGACAAGCCGTGCCAGCACACAAAAATAGCTGGCCTACAGAGTAAAAACATGCAGAATTAGCAAAAAATATGTCAACACCTCAAAGTATGCATTGTACAATGCAGTTTATGGGATAATTTATCTATAATTCCAGCAATCTCTGTGTGTGTGTGTGGTCTGTCTGTCTGTCTGCGACCGCCGTTTCTCGACGACCACCGGTCCGATCTGATTTTGAAACTTTC
The DNA here is from genome assembly GCA_035128595.1 of Eptatretus atami. Taxonomy (NCBI): domain Eukaryota; kingdom Metazoa; phylum Chordata; class Myxini; order Myxiniformes; family Myxinidae; genus Eptatretus; species Eptatretus atami. The sequence continues at coordinate 30,848,979 of CM068961.1, read as the reverse complement.
CAGGGAATATTAGCCGGGGACCCGCAGATGTTGCCTTTTCGAGGTTTGATGTCATTCGGACGAGCCCGTTCCCAAGTTACGGCCATTTTATTGCCTTTTTTCAGTGTTGAAAAGGTGATAGATATGGCAGCTGAAGTTTGTCGTTCCACCTTCTCACCTTATCATGCCATTTTTTCTCAGTAATAATGAAAACAGCCATATTAATAATAATAATAATAATAGCACAATAAATTGGCAGTAATAAAAAGGAATAACGTGATACAATGACAAATGTCTGTCAACCCAATAAACGCCTATATTATTGTCTGCTCAACCAGACAGGATACGTGCTATGACGTCACGAATGACGTCACAATGCTTCCTCTTTTTTTTTTTTTTGAATGATGTCACAATTTGACTCTGGGACCTGAGTATGTGCTTTTCAAGGTTGATATCCGTTCTTATCCGTTTCACTATTGATGTGCCTTTCAAGGTTTGATATTATCGGACGAGCTGGTCCCAAGTTACGGCCCATTTTATTGCTTTTTGCAGTGTTGAAAAGGTGTATACTATGGCAGCTAAGTGTCGTTCCACCTTATCATGCCATTTTTCTCAGAAATAATGATAACAACACTATCTTATAATTCCAGGCAATCTCTGTGTGTGTGTGTGTGTGTGTGTTGTGGGTGTGTTGTGTGTGTGTGGTGTGTGTGTGTGTGTGTGGTGTGTGTGTGTGTCTGTCCGTCTGTTGTCTGTTTGCTGCGACCGCAGTTTCTCGACGACCGCCGGTCCGATCGGATTGAAACTTGCCAGGAAAATTGCCGGGGGCCCCGCGATGTGTCTTTTCGAGGTTTGATTAGTTATCGGAACGAGCGGTTTCCAAGTTACGGCCATTTATCGTCGACCAATATCTGCGAGAGAGCGGGACGGGAGAGCGGAGGATGAGATGTGGGGGCGAGAGAGAGGGCGAGAGAAGGGGCGAGAGAGAGAGGAAGGGCGAGGACTAGGGGGCAAGAAAGGGGGTGGTAGTGGGGACGAGAGAGAGGGCGAGAGAGGCGGACGGGACGGGTGTGAGAGGGGGGGTGGAGTGGCGGGAGAGGAGAAGGGGCGAGAGAGAGGGGAGAGAGGAGGGCGAGAGAGAGGGCGAGAGAGAATGGCGAGAGAGAGGCGAGAGAGAGGGGGAGAGCAGGAGGCGAGACTAGGGGAGGAGGGGTGGGAGAGAGAGGGGAGAGAGAGGGGTGAGACTACTAGGTGAAGAGGCGGGGAGAGAGGGGGTGAGAAGAGGGGAGGGAGAGAGGGGGTGAGAGAGAGGGGGCCGGGGGCGCGGTCCGTCACAATTCAAAAGAGGCGCGGAGAGAGAGGGGCGAGAGAGGGGGCGGAGGAGAGGGGCGAGACTAGCGGAGCGGGGGGGCGAGAAGAGGGGGCGTCACAATTCTTCTTCATTTGATATGACGTCACAATTGACGCTGGGACCTGAGTATGTTTCCCAGTGTTCCCAAGTTAATGGCCATTTATGATACGGTTGGTCCAATCTATTAAATAATGCCCCAATCCAGTCGTCGTTTACGCACCACGGGCCCGTACTAGTTTCATTAAATTTGGTTTAATGCAAACAGATCTACAGTAAGACATGGCTGCTGATCCCGCATTTAACAATCACATGAATATCAAATTTTTATCTCCCATAAACCTCCCTACATCCATCTCCAAAATATATTTTTGGCGTCCTCTATCCAACTCATTGGTGTAATGTGATGCCAATTGCCACCATGATGTCACACTTTCTCTTGTAAACATTTGCATTTGCCTCCAAATATTCTGGTGTTTTCCTTGAACAAAGTCTTTCCTGATGAATCAGAGTATTGGAAGTGCTGTAATGGAGGGAGACTGGACAAAAAAGGATGAGGTGTTCAGGAGGATGCAGTGGGTTGGACAAGATGGATTACAGAAGCAAACTCTTCATGAAAGAAAAACTGGAATTTTTTGAAAAGAAGTTGGTCTTGGGGATAGTGGTTATAGTGGGTGAAAAATCATGGTTTGGGATTGGGGATGATCTGAGATGTGACGTGAAACAATTGTCTTGAACACCTCGAGTGGAATAATGAGATTTTGAGAGAATGTGCGAAGTTGTTCACAGGGGGGGGGGCTGGGAGGAGAAACGAATGAGTGGAGGGAGCTTGGGATTTAGGTAGGTTTCACCAGAAGTAGTTGATGATGGACCTTGCGTACCCTGCGAAACGTGGAGGGGGAACATCACCAGAGACAGACTTAACAAAGACCACAGGTTTTAAGGGAAGCATGAATCTCTCTCGCAACACCAGGCATATAGTATATGTCACGTATAATATGTGTGTACATAATATATAGAACAAGATCTCACATATAATTTGTGTGTATAATGTCCAGTATAATATGTCACGTATAATATACAGTATAATATATCACGTATAATATACAGTATAATATATGACGTATAATATGTGTGTGTATAATATACAGTATAATATATCACGTATAATATGTGTGTATAATATACAGTATAATATATCACGTATAATATTTGTGTGTATAATATACAGTATAATATATCACGTATAATATGTGTGTATCATATCCAGTGTAATATATCACATATAATATGTGTG
>CM068961.1:30830749-30844972 GCA_035128595.1 Eptatretus atami | reverse complement strand
TGTCACGTATAATGTGTTTATAATGTACAGTATCATGTGTCAGGTATAATATGTGTGTATATGATATGTCGCTTATAATATGTCACGTATAATGTGTTTATAATGTACAGTATCATGTGTCAGGTATAATATGTGTGTAGTATATATGTCACGTATAATATGTTGTTTATAATGTACAGTATAATGTCACATAATATATGTGTATTTAATATACAGTATAATATTGTTATGGATTTCAGAATCGGATACCACTAATGCACACATCTAGGTCCTCAGTTATTTCCATAAATGCATGTTCAGAATAGACCCATCCCCTTTATCTGGTGGGATTCTAACTCTTTGATGCATTGGAGAAGGGGATAGAACAGATTCCCTTTCTTACGGGATGGCCTTTTTCTCTTTACGACACGTTCATGCACGCGAGAGATAGCTGTTAACCCAACGGAGGCTCCTTATACCCCCTTTCCATCAGGACACATTGGCTTGGAGGTAGACCATTTATTTACACTTTGGACTTACAGGACATTTGATTAAACACATCGCACGCTTTTCCTGAGCAGTTATTCTGACAGTCAACTATTGCTGTGGATCATTTACTTCACCCACCTCTCTTTCATTGACGTTCGACATCCACCTTTTTCCATCGACGTTCGACGCCCCATTTGGCAGCTCTACGGATGCTGGCTGGCTCTTGTTCGTGTCGGGCTGAACGAGGAAGGGATAATCGCGAGATTGATGGTTGGAGGTCACGTGCAGCGATGCGCCAATAGGCAAGCTGGATTTGGCTGAAGTCTGCTTGAGGCTCCACCCACACTGGTCGCCTATAAAAAGGATGGGAGGACCGTCATCCTGACAGTTGGTGACAGTTCCTGACCGTTGCTGACAGCTCCTTATGGTTCCTGACCGTTGCTGACAGCTCCTTACAGTTCCTGACCATTGCTGACAGTTCCTTACAGCTGTCCGTTTGTTGCGGCTCCTGATAGCTCCTGACGGTTGGACAATACAAATGCAGTTCCTGCTGGGTCTGCTTGGTACCTGCTCTTGGCGTACCTGATTCTTGGCATACCTGATTCTTGGCGTACCTGATTGTTGGTGTACCTGATTCTTGGCATCCCTGATTCTTGGCGCCCCTGGTTCATGGGGGCGATGACATGACATTGATTGGTGATCAAGCTTGTTTTGGGGTGGGTGCACGGCAAGACAGGGCGCTGGCAGCGGACAAAGGCACGCTCATACATTTTGGGCCATTTTGTTGGACGCACGATGCCTTGGTAAGCCGAGACCGGATTTCTTTTCCCCCTGAATGATCTGCTGGTACCCATGTTTAGTGTTTAATAAATTAAGTAAGGCATTGTGATAAGCATCTGCTCTTTGTCTATTTTTCTGTCAATGCCTGTTGAATTATTTCTTTGTTTGAGATTTTTTTTGATTGATTTGAATTCATCCATTTACACCACAAGGAAATAAAAAGTTCTTCAGTTTATTTATTTTTCTTGTTAATAAATTCCTTGTTGACATTTCAACCTGTCTGTGCTTGTCCTTTCCTTCCATTAATCCAGCATTGTCTGAACCTAGATAGACTGGGAGGTAATTCCCAAACTAATAAACCTGTCATAGTCGGCAGGCACCAGCGGTAAATGCTCGGCCGCCCTACCTAAGATTTAATCAAGATAACATTGGTGCATCGCCGAGGGCGCGTTCCCGGTCAGGAGGCCACGTGACCTCTAGTAAAACGGAAAATTAGACGGTGGACACTGGAACTCGTGGTTAACTGATTGGCATTTGTGGTTGTAAAGCAACCTACCGTACCACAAAGTTAATTGTGAGCGGTGGCCCCAGCTCCGGTTCTTCCGAGGAGAAATGAGGATTAACCCCCTCATAATACACTCGGTACCCATGGCCATAACAATATGTCACATATAATATATGTATATAATATACAGTATAATATGTCATGTATATGTGTGTATATAATGTACAGTGTAATATGTCACGTATAATATGCAGTACAACATGTCATGTGTAATGTGTGTATGTCATATGGTTTAAATATAATCTGTCAAATGCACATACCTAACCATTGCAAAATTCTTTCAGCTGTTACACCGCTCCCCACAGTGTCAAAAAGCCGACACGGGCTTTGGAAGCCTTTTATGGCAATGCCAGCACCTCTCACCCCATTTGGGAAAGGAATCAATCCACAAATGGGTTTCAGGTACAGTGCCCATCATCAGCATGTAGTGGATTCCCCCCAAGAGTTGAATTGGCAACTCATCCAGTGAGGGATATATAAAGAGAGAGAATTGTGGTCCTCCCCCCACCTCAACTTCTGGGCCTATGGATGTTGTTTTTTTTCACCACCTAAAAACATCTTCACTAAAACAAGCTGTTTTCAACTCATTCTGTCCGGTGGTTCACGGGTGCATAATGGTCAAACAAAGAAATAATCAAACAAAAAACACTTCTTAATTGACTTATAGTATGATTGAAAACCTCAAAATAGTTATTTACCTAAAGTAACAACCTTATCAACCTGAAAGCGACCGATAAATTTTCCGACTACCCAGACAACGGTAATCATCTGGGCTCCGTTCTTCATCAAAGGTTCGACACTTTCAGTCCAGAAGCTCTCCGAACAGTGGGTCCACATCAGTAAATCCATACCCTTGGCTGTGTCCAGTCAGTCAACCCAGCAATGCAACCTCACCGTTCAAACTTTCTTGTGAGATAGTTTACTATATTATCATGAATTCATAATTCTCAATGCACATTCTATTCTGTAACAATACATTGAATCAAGCATATCTTACATTACAGATTACATGTACATTACCCAACACCTCCATTTTGCTTACCACTCACTCAATGGAGATTTATTCAAATAAAGAAACTGTCATTTTAATGTTTGTTCAATGTGCTCCACTCTGCCCTCGGCCATTTTACTCCAACATGTCATTTTAACGGATCTCTGCGCTGGCACAGACATGGACACAAACATGCACACACAAACTGTCAAATGTCTAGCGTGTCTGGTCTTGATGTCTCGCTTTTTCCAACATTGCAGTGCGGCGATGCTTCATAATGCAGTGATGATGATGCAACCCCAAACACCCTCACCTCGTAGTCTCAGGCGACTCCCTACATCCCTTCTTGTTGCTAGGGCAATAAATTAGAGCTTAATCAATCCACCATTCCTTGCAATTCCTGCAAAATTGGCTTGGTTCCCAGACACTGTTCAGTCAATTCTAACCTTAATAGTGCGATTGCAAATGCCCTTAATAGGATTTGTGTTTTGTAATAAATAGTTAAAGAGCAGGTTGCGGGTCACCAAACATGTTCTGAAAATTTATCAATATGATTATATGGTGGCAATTAAATAGTTCGATGCAAACTATTGTGGTTGCCTAACTATTGGCAAAATTAATGAATTTAACTCCGAAGTTGTTATTTCTCGAGGCTGTTGAAAAACAGCCGCGTGCCATATATGGATGGTGACGTCACGTTCTCCAAACAAAGCGGAAGCTCACTCTTTCATTGAAGAAGTGTCCGGTTGAGCGGGCCGTTCTTTCGCTTTTTTTGAGCTTGCAACTGTCTATATTATCCTTTTTTATTTAGAATTATTGTAGAACAAAGTTATTTGGATATTTGTACATCATGCCTCGTACGTGTGTCATCATGTTTTGCGAAAATGGCTGGAAAACGGGTAATCGCTCACACCGATTCCCGAAGGAATCAAACATTCGCTGGCAGTGGTTAAGATTCGTACAAACAAAACGAGCGAATTTTCCCTGCCTTTTAAACTTTTAAACAATATCTTTGTGGAAAAGTGCTGCGGCCTAACATCTAGTCAAGGCACCCTAGGCCCTGCGCGCCATCGAACATAAACCTCATAAAATATCGGAATTTTACAAACTTCACAACTACCGAGTGTTAAGCATCCATAAGCGACTGCAAAAACCGAAAACAGAATTTGAATCGACTTTAAAACGAACCCGCAACGTCGATCGAAGCAAAAATCTCAATTCACCACAGGAATTCACGGCATTATTTAAAATTATTTTGTCAAAGTCATAAAACCGTAATATTCAGCCATCCACGAACAATCTTTACATAACCCGACAGCTTAACAAGTCAGGCATGTGATGATAACCTTTATTGGATGAAAAATGATTTTTAAACCTCATCTTTGTGGAAAAAGCGCCGCGGCCTAGATCTAGCCAAGGCGACCGCGGCCATACGCGCCAGGCACCCTCAACTTGAAACATTCATAACTCGACGAATAAAAGCTCAAATTGCACCAAACTTACCTTATTCTTGCGACTCACGTTCCCTGTTAGTGGGTGAACAATCCAACGCTTGGCGAATTCTGCTTCGCAATGAAGGAAGAGCGATATCGAAGGATCAAAAAGCGACGTCGCTATTGACGCTTGGCCGCCACAAGCCAGTTATCCTGTGGTAATTTTCTGACACCTCTTGCTTAAAACCCAAAAAGTCAAAAGGATCGCGAGGCCACGCTTTCACGGTCTGTATTCGTACTGAAAATCAAGATCAAGCGAGCTTTCGCCCTTCTGCTCCACGGGAGGTTTCCGTCCTCCCTGAGCTGGCAGTCAGTCCTGCCACTTGTACACGAAATAGGCCGTTTTCTTGCACTTGCAAGTGGCTCAAATTTATATGGCTCAGGGCCAGAAATTCCATAGTATAAATTCCCATCATCCTCCGACTCGTCCTCGGCAATATCGGAATGAAAACACTCAATTTCATCGCCACTGAAATCACTCTCTGATTCGCATCTCACCATTGTTCACACGCTGTTTCCGAATGTTCACAAGTTTTCGGAGAACGTGACGTCATAGCATCTTCGGTAACTTCCGAAGTTTTTCGATCACTGACAAAAGTTTTGACTTAAAAATTAATTTTAGCATATTTTGAGTTTCAAATGTAAGAAAATAATTGCCCACGATTAATTATTAATGTGCTTACAACCTTCGAATCACGCGAAGTCATCAGCGACCCAAAACCTGCTCTTTAACAGCTGAGGTTATTTAGTTTTAGTCTTCTCATGGATAAACAGACCATGATTTCATTTTTGGTCTTCTCCGATGTAAAAACCAAAGAACAATCGTATTGTATTGTAGTTACAATAAATCCGCAAGAAGTTTTATATTGGTATTTTATTCCCCCCCCTCCAAAAAAAACAACCAAAACATCGGCAATATTGGGGAAAAAAACAAAACTAAATAACAGTTGCACAGTTCTCCATCAATCAGTAGTAACAAAAGGTACAAGCATAATTAATACCTTATTTACAACATTACAATACTTGGATGTTTCTTTTAAATATTCAAAAGTACGTGTGTCAGGAGAAGCCATTCATTATGTGCACCTGAAAGGGGCCAGGAGGGATGCATGGAGTGGGGTGAGGGTGAGGGAGGTGGTGGGGCAAGCAATATTGAAATTGAGAAAAAGAAAGGAGAAGACAGTCTGAAAGGACAGAGAGAGGAGGTTCAGGAGTCTGGAAAGAATACAAACAAGGTTGGGAAGAGAGAGAGAGAGAGAGAGAGAGAGAGAGAGAGAGGCAAGAAGGCATGGACATGGACATACGGCATGGGATCACAAATGCCTGCTGCCAGAGAGGCAATACCGAATGAATGGATATCCCCAAAAACAAAATCATGGCGTGCACATGACCATAAATATTTAATATGTCACACTGTCCCAACAGAATAAAACATTGATAGTTAATAAAAGAAATTACCAATGCAGTTTTAATTTAAGTTAAACATCAGAAACACAACAGAGCCAATATTATAAGCACCTTAGTATTTCCAGTATAAAGCTGAAGCCGATATGTTTCTATCAAAAACTGCCAAACCCATTGGTTAATGCAAACAAAATATGCCAACACTGATGTGTTTGTAAGTTTCCAGATGCCTGGGAAATATTTCGGATAAAATTGACTTCGTACTTTGAGGCATAAACATAATTATAATACCCTTTTCTTCATTGGCATTACATTTGCAATATTAAAATGGTAGCAATGAACTGCATCGCATCCACCCCCAACACAGCCCACAATGATGCCACACTGTGCGTGGGTTCTCAAACGGGTGATGTCACACACAGGTCGTACTGCATCCGCCAATCAACACGGCACTCGCAGGCGTACTCAAACGACTCAGATAGAGAAAGAGTGAATGCGGGCCAAATACTCATGAGCACGTTGCAGTAAATGAACGAAACATCCGCACTGTGCGCACAATACCACTCCGGTAATTAGAAGCACATCACTCATTTCCTTTCTTCTATCTCACGGCCAAGACTGAGAGCAAGTATATTGCACTTCTCATATTAGATTTCAAACAAGTGCAAAAGGAATCAATAGTCCAAACTATGATATCTGAAAAATACTTGGTCAGAAAAACCCGAATTAAAGGGTTGATTGCTTGAGTCAAGTAGTCTTTAAGGGGGGCGGGCGGAGAGGGGGGCTTCTTTAGTAAACCACAACACACCTCAAATGTGCTTTTGAGATATTATAAAATTACTCACACGATCACTCACTGGGCACAACTGAGTCTACAGGTTTAGCAGATACTTAAAAACACTGTCCTTCTTCGATAAGCTTTAAATACAAGTCTGATAAAAACAAGTATTATCAAACACATACATAGAGTCAAACACATCACGACTGAATACCCTAGCACTGCAAAAAGCAAGCACAGGGTAGACGTTTGACATCAATTTCACCGGCATGGCATATCCCTGAAGTAGTGCTTTGTAACCATGGGTTAACAGGGAAGTGTAGATATGCAGAGAGGAATCTATTTCCGGTGGTGGCTTAGTTTCCGCATCCCCTTTATCCTTTCCAGCAACTCCGACATGAACTCCTAGGGGATGGGAGTGGGTGGGGAAGCAAAATAGAATCAAACCGGCTGAAGCCTTTAAACACCGGGACGTATTCCTTTAGAGAGCAAAAACGCCCTCAAATGTACTGACTTCCACAAGCAAGCTTCCAGCAAATTGAGCAAACCTTTCAGCTTGGCCTATTCCAGGTTCCCATCTGAACTCACGACTTATGATGCCAAGTATTCGGGTTCAAATCAGATAGAGCAAGCTGATTTGCCTACAGCTACTTACGACCTTGCAATTCATATAAAACTAGAAGGGCACTCGGTAGAGCGCGTACCGCCGCCATGCAATGCCTGATCCACGAGAACATATCGGGCCTATTGCATTTTTGAAATATCATGCTTCCTCTTGTTTTGGCCCAATCTCTCAATGATGAAGAATCACTTAAAAATTAAATAATTATCATATTCAGATCTTCACCAACATCGTATTAATTCATCCTTGTCACACAATCACACAGCCAATCTGGCCACAGTCATGCAGCCACCAAGTTTCGGCCGAACCTGTCTACAACTTTTTGAGATATCGTACTATATATCGGTTTAGCCCTTTCTTTCAATGGTGAAGAATCTCTTAAAAAATTATCACATCCGGATTTGAATCTTCACCAAAATTGAATCAATTATTCCTCGTCACACACCCAAAGTGTCCACCAAGTTTCGTCTGAATCTAACGACAACTTTTTGAGATATAGTGCTAGAAAATCGTTTTTTGGCCTTGTCTTTCAATGGTGAAGAATCACTTAAAAATTTCTAGTATCCGGATCCGGATCTTCACCAAAATCGAATCAGTTTGGCCTTGTCGTGCACCCAACCTGCAATCCAAATTTCATCCAAATCGGTCGACAACTTTTTGAGATTTCCTGCACACAAACAGACAAACAGACGGAAAGGGGTGAAAAATATAACCTCGTTCCACCTTCGGTGGCAGAGGAAACAACACTGCCGTCACTTAATGTCTTTGTCCTGCATGTGGTTTATGTACAAGCACTTCCATGACACTTCAACGCCATCACCGTTAATGGACCGTACACTTTACAGAAAGTCGGTGATGTAAAAGCAGTTTCTGGGCAAGGGTTACGCTGGGTGGCTTGCCATTGCTTTCCCAGCAATCAGCCAGGGCAGGAATTTGGAATTTGTTAAGGGTACTCGTGATAGCTCGCCTCCTCTTCATGAAGGACACCGTGACGTTTTTAACGTCCACCAACTGATGCTTGAAGATGGGCCGACCAGTTTAACGTCCATCTGAGGGACGGCACACACAATCATGCTTCGCCCTGCAACTAAAACACCAGGATGGGAGTTCATATCTGGGTCTGGATTCAAACCCAGCTAAAAACTAGACGGCTCAGAGATGATCGCACATTCCTTTAACCTACCCTTCCAGCCCAAACCCATCAGCCGAAGAGATCGATGTAAAATAAATAAACAAAAACCTGAAAAGCCACCGATTCACACTTCAATGTCCGCTTCACTCCGTGTACCCATCCCATTGCAAAACGTGGCATTTCCAGCACATTATAGGCCAATAAAGCAGCTCTTTCACCATTACCTACTCCATCACATCCAACAGATTTGTTTGGTTGAGGCAGAAAGTGATGAAAAAAGAACAACTCAATCAGCTAACATGTTTGCAATGACTAATTTAGTGAATTCTAATGATGCCTCTTCGGGTTACTGTGTCGTCGGTTCATTTTAGTGGACCGCAGTGGTAGGTTGCATGGGCGACTTACCTCTGGGCTGTTGCTGCAATCTTGCAGAATTTCCTGCAGCCAAAACACGAAACACCCGTAAGTCTTCAAACGGAATAACATTTTTTCAGGTTATGAAAGCAACATATGGATTCATATCATTGAAAACAACATCACTTGGAAGGATTGGAAAAAAGTGAAAGCATGGTATCCAAACGACGCGTGCAATTTGCTGTACATCCCACTCTTACGTCCAAGGTAATCCAGGAGTTGGTGCACAATCATGTGTACGAATGCGTGATGTGCCTTCTCCCACAAGGAGAAATTACTCCGTGTGCTTGACTAAATAATGAGCACCCACGCAGGGCCGTCTTGCAGAGCTGTCCTAAAAGGCTACCCTCCATTACCAACATCCCCCCGCCACCCCACCCCAATAACCACCCCCATTGCTTTTGAATAAAGACAACACTATCATGCATGAAAAGCAGCCAAGGCTCTACGATGGTCCGTACCCGCAAGGTCTCTTTTCGCTGTTCGTCATTGCTCAGGTCCAGTAGTTCATCAATGTCGATCTCGAGCTCAGGCATCTCTTCCTCCTGCATTAAACAAGAACCACTTAGGCCATTTTTGGTTTCAGGAGTAAGGTAGCAAAATAACCAGTTCAAACACACACAAGGCTCGGAAGAGAGCTCATGACTGCATTGCGTGCAGAACAAGGACAATAGGAGATCCCAGTGTACTTTTACATCGGTTTCTAGACATTAGGACAAAACAAACGGCATATGAACACCCAGAACCATGAGCTATGGGTTCATATCTAAATGCTTTTAACAAGCTAATTAACAATTAGTGTGCAGTACTTCCCCTTTTTTGAATTTTACACTCTTTAAATGTCTCACACCTCAACAATTTTTTGCTTAGATTCCGTTTTCGTTTCATAAAAAGGTGAAAACATGCAACTAGACCGTATGAACTACAAAAAAAATAAAATAAAGTAACAATAAAGGATTGCAATACCATGGAGTCTATTTATAAAAATGTAAGACGTTGCAATTAGCACCTCCACATCGGCAAACCCAGTCACCTACGCCTACAAAAGATTGTCCACGTACTCAAGAGTCGAGATAAATGGTGAAGGAGATGCAGCCACATGTAAAAACACACCGGTTATGCAAAATGCTCGAAATATAAATGCCAGCATGCATACAAAACATACTGTGGAATAACATGCAACAATCAGCCAACAACAACATCAGGCTCACTCCATCCACACTTCTCCTTTTCTCTCACTCGTGGAACCAACTTCTCCAGTTTGTTCAGCCCCATTCTTCCCCCTCTGCTCAAACCTCTTGTTAGTCTGCATGTTCTAAAATCCTCCAGATACTAACCATCTGTTATCTCTATCTCTATCTCTATCTCTATCTCTATCTCTATCTCTATCTCTATCTCTATCTCTATCTCTCTCTCTTCTCTCTCTCTCCTCTCTCTCTCTCCTCTCTCTCTCTCTGACAACACGGACCAACTTTTAATCACTGATCCCAATACCCCTTCCTAATGTGTGGTTATTTTAATTGTCACCATGGCCCATGCCTGGTGTTGGCTTAATGGTTAGGGTGGTGGGTTTTGGATGCTAGGGTCCTGAGTTCAAATCCCCCTCAGCTGTTGAATTAATACCAGGTGGGGTTAACTCTGCCTGTCATCCTTCCGAGGTCGGCAAAATGAGTGTCAGCTTGCTGGTGTACTGTGTCGGAGTGGAGATCCGTCCAGGATTGTGCCCAAGAGCCAAGGAGGCTGCTTAGGCAGCACCAACGCTCTGCACAGAGTATGGTCCCAATCTCCTCCTCCTCTCTTCCTCATATGTGGTTATTTTAATTGTCACCATGCCAATTGGTTGGGTGTTGGCCACCTCTCTCACCAGCAATGGTATTTCAGCAAAATAACTTCTGTGACTTTATGGGGCCGACTCAACCTGTGAACTTTCTGACCTGGATTTCTCCCAATGGCAAATACTCCCTTCTGGACTTCGTGATGACGAACTTTCCCTGCAAATGTCTTCTGCTTTTCATCTGATCCAATTGGTTCATCTGATCATGTGAAAGTAGACATCTCTATGGCTATTCTCAGAGAGCTGCCTCAAGGCCGGCAAGTCTGGCATTTCACTCAAGCAGATTGTCAGGGACTGCAAGTAGCCATCTCTCTTCAGGATTGGTCTCCCATATCTGCTGCCCCTAATGTTACCTCCGCCTGGGAATTCTTCTGCAGAAACCTGCTCTGTCTTCTGCACAGATCCATCCCATGTCGTCTTCAGTTATCCTCCCTTTCTTCCTGCCCATAGTACACTGAATCCTGTGGTGAATCAGTTGCTCAGAAACAACTTGCTTTCTCTTCCTGGAAGGCAAATCTGAGCAAAGGCAATCTCAGATCATTCCACAAAGCCCGCAATAAATGTGTGTCGTGTCCACTCTCAGGACAGCCAAAAACAACATCTGTCCAACCTCAGGATTGAACTTTCTAACTAGTGTCCCTCCTCTAAAACCTGGTGGCACTTTTTTATGTGTGTTTCTGGTGTATGCTCACCAAACATCCCTTAACCGGAGTTTGGCTCTGAATTTGTCCTGACCACACGTGCGCAGAGAGGAGTGAGATAATGTTTTTTAGTCTCTGCCTGCCTGGCAGTCAAAGAAAATTGAAAATCATTCCAAACACGAAACTTAGTTTTTAAGGACGTTCTGAAGGACACAACCAACAGGCACGAAGAACTAATTTAATGTGTTGGATCAGGTGATGTAATAAACACTGTGTAAAACGGTGGTAAAACCGAGAATATATTTATTTATCTGCCTTTAAACCTTTATTTAAATTTAATTATACTAGTACGTGCCCGTACGTGCGTGGCCGTACGTGCGTGGCCGTATGTGGAAAAAAAAAAAAAAGTTTCAAACAAACACACAGGCCGTTCCTTCGCTCTCGTAAACAACGACTGGATTGGGGCATTGTGTTTATCTATAAATGCGCATAAGAAATCGAGAAATTATTAGAATACAGTAAGTCATCACTATCCGGAAGTCCGTACGTTGTAACCCGCAATGGGGAACGCGGCTGAGGATCTCTTCCCCATCGGCCACGCCTAGCAGCAACGTGTCTTGTCATTGTTGGTAAATAAATGGCCATAACTTGGGAACCACTTGTCGATTAATATCAAACCTTGAAAAGGCACATACTCAGGTCCCCAGCAATATGGCTGGCAAGTTTCAATTAGATCGGACGGGTGGTTGTCGAGAAAACACGGTACAGACACACACACACACACACACACACACACACACACACACACACACATTGCTGGAATTATAGATAGATACTTGAACACTGTAGAGCACAAATCACCTTCATAATACTTCCAAGAACCATACTATCTCACAAATAAAATTTGTCATCTGTCTGTCTGTATGTTCGCGTTATTTTCAAAGATCGCTGGGCCGACAACCACCATATTTGGCACTCAGACCATGTCCAACCCGAGGATTGTCCCAAGGGTATTTTCATCCACCTCTCCGCCTTTAAAGACCCTGAAGACCGCAAATGCCCTTAAGACCCCAAAGATCCCGAAGACCCTCAATACCCCGAAGACTCTTTAAGACCCTTAAAGACCCTGAAGCCCTCAACACCACAAAGACTCTAAAAGACCATTAAGACCTTAAAGACACCGAAGACTCTTTAAGACCCCAAAGACCCTTAAGACTCTGTCTGTCCGTGAAGCTGTGTTACTATATGTCCACTAATTATGTACTGTTTGAACGTCAGTTGCACTCTGACTACATGTACGTCTTAATTACGTACTATTGGGATGTACGTTTTAAACGTTTTGACCATTTAGACTCTTCAGACCCCTTAGACTTTTCAATACCCCCAATACTTTTAAGACCCATAAGACCCCTAAAGACCTCTTATACCCTTAAGACCCCTAAGATCCTTTAGGACCTGAAGACCCTTTAAAATTTCCAAGACCTTTCAAAACCCTTAAGACTTTTAAGACCTTTTTAAAAAAAAATTATGTTGAAGGCTCCAGTCAGGAACTAAATAGTCCTCATCTCCTAACCCCAAGAGAGGATGATCACTTGTCTCTGTTATCATCTGAGCTCAAGCGTTTGGACATCAGTATTGCACCACTCTCTGAGTTTCGAAGACCGGATTGTGGCGAGATCATGTCGGGTGGTTCCACCTACTATTGGTCTGGTCGCTCTGATGGTTGCCGTGCCCAAGGAGTTGCTGTAGCTGTGTCTAAATAAGCTGTTCCAATGATAATTGAGGCAACACCGGTCAAGGAGCGTATTATGAGATGAAGGATTTGTCACTCCTTGGGTGTCATTTCCCTGGTCTCTGTTTATGCGACGACTGAGGCAAGTGATCTCACCGTGAAGGACGAATTCCATGCCACGCTCAAGTCTGTGGTTGATCAGTGCCCCAGGCGAGATACACTTCTAGTCTTGGGGGATTTCAATGCATCGCTGGAACTGATAGGGATGGTTATGAGACATGTGTTGGTCCCCATGGGTCTGTAACTGTGAACCATAATAGCACCAAGTTCCACGACTTTGCAAGAAGTCATGGACTTAGGTTGGCTGGTTCATGGTTTCAGCGCCTACAAGCTCATCGCTGGACTTGGTATTCCAACGCTGGCGGTGTGGTGAAAGAGATTGACCACGTGCTCGTTGATGGTCACTGGAGGATGATCCAGACTGCAGGGTCTACCGGAGTGCTCAGTTCCTCAATACTGACCACAGGCTTGTTGTAGCAACTCTGAAGTTGCAGCTTAAATCCAAGAGAATGGTACCATCCCAGCCTAGACTGGATGCTGGCAAGCTCAAGGATGAGAGGGTAGCTGAGGAGTTTGCGAACAGGTTGAGTGGAGATTTGGGGGGTCTGGGTGCTTTGGGGAATCCTGATAAGTTGTGGAGTGCCTTCAAGACCGTCATCCTTGATGTTGTTGGTCAATGTCTTGTAACTCACCGGAGGGTAAAGAAGAATTTTTTTAATCTTAAGGAACACTGGATACCATTGACTAGAGTCGCAGAGCCAGACTGAATGGCAAAGTTGAGCTGTTCAGGGACCTGAGGCATAAAACTGCACATGCACTAAGGGTGGACAAGGAGGCCTATGTGCGAGGAATCTGTGAGGGAGTAGAGCATCACATTCGTGGTCAGATGATTCTCGCTCGCTGCTTACAGGGGAATTCGCGCATTGCGTTCCTCCAAGCCCATCCCTCGGTGTACTGCAGTTGGAGCAGAGCGTGGTGGGCTCTTGGCAGAGGAGTCCGAAGTGAAAGGCCACTAAGCCAGTTAGTTTCAGCAGCTGTACCAGGCTGATCCACTAGCTGTCGAGTTGGATGTCAGGGGTGTTATTATCCCCATTGCTGACCCTCCAATCAACTGTATTCCACCTTCGTTGTTTGGAAACACAGGCTGCGGTGAATTGGTTTTGAAATGGGGTAAAGCTCCTGGGATCTATGGCATCCATGCTGAACTTCTCAAGGCTGATGGAAATGCTGTACACATGTCTTTGCATGCAGTTTTGTGCTCTCTCTGGAACACAGGCATCATCCCAACTGATTGGAAGAGGGGCCTTGT
>CM068961.1:30808840-30827628 GCA_035128595.1 Eptatretus atami | reverse complement strand
AAATAAACCCAGTTGAATGGCAAAGGACTTTTGCAGCCAGGGAGGGAGGGAGGGAGCTGAGGTCGCAGTTTTCGGTACCTGAGTTCTGGGGAAAGGAATGCTCCGTGGTGCGGCACCTGTCAATGGTCGTGCGGCTCGGTCCACGGCACCCGCATGGAGACTGTGTCTGCGAAGGAGCCCGGGTCGAGTAGAGCGGGAGTCCGAGCGGGGGATCAGGGCTTTCCTCTTCTTTCGCTTCCAGCCGACGAACTGTCTCACTCCAACGCTCTTTACTCCAACGCTCTTTACTCCAACGCTCTTTACTCCAAGCTCTTTACTCCAACGCTCTTTACTCCAACGTCTCTTTACTCCAACGCTCCCTCACTCCAACGTTCCCTCACTCCAACGCTCCCTCACTCCAACGCTCCTCACTCCAACGCTCCCTCACTCCAACGTTCCCTCACTCCAACGTTCCCTCACTCTAACGCTCCTCACTCCAACGCTCCTCACTCCAATGCTCTTTACTCCAACACTTTTTCTCCAACGCTCTTTACTCAACGCTTTTTACTCCAACGCTCTTTACTCACACACTCTTTACTCCAACGTTCCCTCACTCTAACCGCTCCCTCACTCCAACTCTCCACTCACCAGCTCTTTACTCCAATGCTTTTTACTCCAACGCCTTTACTCCAACGCCTTACTCCAACGTTCCTCACTCCAACGTTCCCTCACTCCAACGTTCCTTCACTCCAACGTTCCCTCACTCTAATGCTCCCTCACTCCAACGCTCCTTACTCCAACACCTTTTACTCCAACGCTCTTTACTCCAACGCTTTTACTCCAACGCTCTTTACTCCAACCTTCTTTACTCCAACACTCCCTCACTCCAACGTTCCCTCACTCAACGCTCCTCACTCCAACGCTCCCTCACTCCAACGTTCCTCACTCCAATGTTCCCTCACTCCAACGTTCCCTCACTCCATTGTTCCCTCACTCCAATGTTCCCTCACTCTAACGCTCCTCACTCAACGCTCCTCACTCCAACGCTTTTTACTCAACGCTCTTTATCCAACGCTTTTACTCCAACGCTCTTTACTCCAACGCTTTTACTCCAACGCTCTTTTCTACAACGCTTTTTACTCCAACGCTCTTTACTCCAACGCTCTTACTCACAACGCTCTTTACTCCAAACTCTTTACTCCAACGTTCCTCCACCTCTACTCCCTCACTCCAACGCTCCCTCCCCACGCTCTTTACTCCAACGCTTTTTACTCCAACGCTCTTACTCCATACGCTCTTTAACTCCAACGCTCTTTAACTCCAACGCTTTCTAAACTTCCAACGCTCTTTACTCCAACGCTCTTACTCCAACACTCTTTACTCCACACGTTCCCTCACTCTACTAACGCTCCTCACTCCAACGCTCCTCACTCCAACGCTCTTTACTCCAACGCTTTTTACTCCAACGCTCTTTACTCCAACGCTCTTTATCCAACGTTCCCTCACTCCAACGTTCTCACTCACTGCCCCTCACTCCAACGCTCCCTTACTCACACGCTTTTACTCCAACGCTCTTTACTCCAAACTCTTTCCAACGCTCTTTAACTCCAACGTTCCCTCACTCCAATGTTCCCTCACTCCAACGCCCCTCACTCCAACGCTTCCCTCACTCCCAACGTTCCTCACTCCACGTTCCTCACCTCCAACGTTCCCTCACTCCAACGTTCCTCACTCCTAATCTAACTTCCTCACTCCAACGCTCTTTACTCCAACGCTTTTTAATCCAACGCTCTTTACTCCAACGCTCTTACTCCAATGCTCCCTCAACCAACTCTCTCAACCCCCATGTAATTATAGATCTCCCTCAGTGGGGAGGACCCTTGGGTGAAGCTGACGTCACTGTCCGCCTTGATTGGACGGGCCTTCATGGGTCCGCCCCTTTCTGGTGGTTTCAGCCATGCCGGGAAGCCCGCCCACCCACACGTGCGGACTTGCCAAAAAGGAACTACAGTACCTGCAAGAGGATTTTGCCTCGGACAGCGAGTCGCCGGTTGGGCGAGTAGGCGAACAAGCGTTTGTTCAGCCCATGCGAGAGTTGCAAATAAAAGGGGAGAAATGATTTATAAACCCAACTAAAAAAACATCGCAACGCACCCCCTTGTTGCTCCCACTACACACAAGGAGGGGTTCTATCTACACCTATACTTAATGGAATAACTGACTTCGGGACAACTGTATGTTTGTATGCATACGGTTCCTAGAACCGTAACATAATTGTTCGACAATTCTCCGTGATTCAAATATACGACTACATGGTGACACAGGTAGCAGCCAATGATCAAGATAATACTTGCAAGGTTGAAGGTGAAAACGAAATAAATGGGTTTTATATATATTAGTTGGCACAACCTGAAGAATGTGTTGCTGTTTTTTTTTACGTACAATGTAGAGGTTCAGGGATGAGCAAGGTGACATGGGGTAAGTAACAAGGCAACGTTATTGCAGTGAGACAGTGGGATCACAGATGGACAAAACAAGCAAGGGAATGAACGAATAAGAAAAGAGGAAAGAGAGAGGGATGGTCGGAAACACAATAACCCACAAGTGAGAGGGTTGAGTGAGCGAGAGTTCATGGGGGTAGAAAATATCATGAGTAGGGATCGTGGATGACATGAGATGGCGTTTCACCACTCGTTTGAAGCCCAGGATTGAAAAAGACTCTAGAAGCAGTTCAATCAATGCGAGAAAAGAGGAACAATTTAAGAGTTGAGGTGTATGATCTACCTAGATTTTGGGAGTTTAACCAGGAGGGGGGTTATTGGAAGAACATATGTGTCTTGGGGGAGATTAGGAGGGTTTGGACCACCGAGAGAGCAGAGAAAACTAGGCCGGAGGAGAGACGGTAATAATAAGAGAGGCCACCGACCTGTCCGTGATGTGACAGCGTTCGGCCTTGTGCTTTGGCCTCATCACGGAGATAATATTGAGAGCTTTAAATTCCAAAGGATCCAGGAGAGACAGATATAATGCTGGTGCCCTATCCCATAGAGGAAGCAGTAGTTCATTGAACTACGGACATAGGTCTTGTAGGCTGCAAGTAGTTTGAATCTTTCAAGGAATGACTTGGAACGACAGAACATGCCATCTGCCGCTGACTCTGGAGGCCAGTTTTGCCACGTGGTCAGCCCGGGAGAGATTGAGGGTGATGAAAGAAGTATTCTTTTGGTATAAAAAAAAAGCACCATCATGGTCCTGTTGGTTGTTTAACAAGTCATAAAATATATATTTTTTAATGTTAACTTGAAGATCGAACATTGTAAATAGTATGTAATCCACCAAATTCCACCATTAACCACACCAATATAGGTGTGATTGGCACTCGGGCAAATGTGTCGAGCGGCCTCACCCCCATCAGGCTGATTGACAGTTGTCGTCCCACCCTGTTCCATTGTTATTCCTTTACAAAGGAATGCAGTTTTGTGTATTTTTCGTGGAATCCTTTCAGGCTATTAATATTACAAAAGCAATGGATGCTGAATCAAGTAAAACTCTGCCGGATGGTACCAGTCATTGCCATTGAGAGAGAGAGGAGAGAGAGAGGAGAGAGAGAGGAGAGAGAAGGAGAGAGGAAGAGAGAGGAGGAAGAGGAGAGAGAGAGGAAGAGGAGGAGAGAGAGAGAGAGAGGAGGAGAGAGAGATGAGAGAGAGAGAGAGAGGGAAGAGAGAGAGGAGAGAAGAGGAGAGAGAGAGAAGAGAGAGGAGAGAGAGGAGAGAGAGAGAGAGAGAGAGAGAGAAGAGAGAGCAGAGAGAGAGAGGAGAGAGAGAGAGAGAGAGGAGAGAGAGGAGAGAGAGAGAGAGAGAGAGAGAGAGAGAGAGAGAGAGAGGAGAGAGAGAGAGGGAGAAGAGAGAGAGAAGAGAGGAGGAGAGAGAGGAGAGAGAGAGAGAGGAGAGAGAGAGAGAGGAGAGAGAGGAGAGAGAGAGAGAGAGGAGAGAAGAGGGAAGAGAGAGACCAGCTCGGCAATATGCCGTGCTGAAGATGATTATTATTATGATGAATGAGAAGATTTGCCGGTTTTGACTGATCTCAGGGTTTTTTCCCCATTTTTTGCTTTTGCCATGGTCTGGAGAACTGAAAAGTGATCCCTGCCGAGACAATCATCTAGACAGATAAGGTGGGCTCTCATATGTAGCCGAAGAAACATTTTAGAGAAGATACTCCAACTTTCGTTTTTATGTAGTTGATGGGGTGGCCATTTTTTTCCGCACCATTCCGACATATAGTGATAGCGCACTCTCTGATAGCTCAATGTGCGCTGACAGGTTAGAAGAAGGCCCCACTCATGGCCAAGCAATCCCATTTTGACCACAGCCATTACCTTCTTACACTTAGTAAAAGTCATCAATATTTTGTAAATCTCTTCCGGCACCTGCAATTAACTCGAAAGCAGATTTATATTTTATTCTATCACAAATTCCTGAATTTTTCATCAGGCAATTCAACGGCAAGACATTTCTCTTTCACTATCCTGTGACAATGAAAAATAAAAAATTACTTGGACAGTTGTCTTTGCTTTCAACACAAAGCAAAGGTCATCTGCATATTTTGTGAGGGCCTTCTAATTGTGCTGCAGTTTAATTGATCACAGCCTTTCTTTATAGATATCATGTGCTCATCTACTGTTCATTTCCTTCTTCTCATTTTAAAGTGACATCGTGCACTTCTCGTGTGAACCTGTTGCAGGAAGCAACTGGAAATTTCGATGCGGTCCAAATCCGAGTTTATACAT
The DNA here is from genome assembly GCA_035128595.1 of Eptatretus atami. Taxonomy (NCBI): domain Eukaryota; kingdom Metazoa; phylum Chordata; class Myxini; order Myxiniformes; family Myxinidae; genus Eptatretus; species Eptatretus atami. The sequence goes on along the minus strand of CM068961.1, from coordinate 30,822,863 downwards.
CCGGAGACTCAAAAGGCAGCAATAGGAAATGTATTGCTCGGTTAATGGCACAAAATTGCCTTAATCGATTAAAAGAGGTACCATAAGGAGGGCGTGGGACAGGTGGGAGGCTCAGAGGGTAAGGGACATGGGGAGGAGGCTGGAAAGGTGCGGGCTGGAGGGGGAGATGGGAGGGAGCAAGACAGGGGTGGAGATATGAGGGGTTGGGATGAGGGGGTATGCCGAGAGGGGTGGGGATGAGGGGAAAGATGAGAGGAGGTGGGACGAGGGAGAGGGGGAGATTGGAAGGTGGGCGGGACAGGGAGAAGATGTGAGCGCAGGACGAGGGGGAATCCAAGTAGGTGGGAAGAGGGGAAGCCAAGAGCGGAGGTGGAATGGGAAAGCCGAGAGGAGAAGCATTGAGGAGTGGGCTGGGTGGGAAAGTTGGAGAGGACAGGGGTGAGGAGGAAGTTGGAGAGAGTGGTGTGAGAGGGAATCCTGAGTGGGGTGAGGGGGAAGCTTGTAGAGGGTGGGGGTGAGAGTTGATGCAGAAAGGTTGACATGAATTGAGGGAGATCCTCAGATGGGGACACATAGGAGGGGTGGGGTTGGAGAACGTGGGCTTGTAGGAGAGTGGGGGAGGGTACTGACACAGAGGGGGTTGACCCGTAAAATAACATGAAGGAGGTTTGATTGTTTGTGTACAAACAACCTCTCCAATCAGGACTTCTCAAGATATATCTATAGATATATATATATATATATATATATATATATATATATATATATATTATATATAATAATATTCAACATTCTGAGATAAAGATCATGGATGGGTGGAAGGAACTGTTGTTGAAGGCATGGAGAAAGGTCTTGCTATAGAACTGGAGGATGGATGACAGACCAAGCCTTCGGTGCGAGACAGGTGTGCAAGACATGCCTTGTGAAGAAGAAAGAAAGAATAAGAAAACTAGATCATGATGAAGAACAAGTGGAGTACTCATGACAGAGAAGAAAGGAAGGTAAAGAATTTTAATATGTTTTTAAAAGCTTTTAAAGGAAGAAGAAAGAAGCATCTTTTTCAACTAAAATAGAGAAAAGTTGGGATGGGGGAGAATGGAGAAACAGGAATTTTTTTTTGAAGAAACAGGATAAAAGGACTTTTGACTGGCTTGTTGCTTTTGCTTTTTTTTTACACCTATGGCAGTGGGCTAGTGAATTGATCCATACGTGGGTATCTTGGGATGATGGTCTTTTCGGTGTGCGATAATTTGAGGCTGGTGTCACATTCTGGGACAAAATCCTGTTCTTTGTCAACATCTGTGACCTCTCTTTCATCACAAGGAAAATCCACACTAATTTTGCAGACAATTTCACTCTGCGCAGAACTGACCTCACCCCTCCATCAGGAAGACTGCAGAAGCATACTCTCTCGCAATACTGAGACAATCAGTAAGAAATACACAAGCTGGAAATGCATAGTCCTGCACTCCCACATTCGCCATCCACACACAATTTCTGCATCTATTTAAAAATACCTGGAATACCCCCCCCGTATTTAGTTCTCAGGTCAGCCTCTAGGAGAAGGTACAGTCACTGGAGTTCCTAGACCTCACATTATTACCTGTGTCGTTAATTATTTTCAAACTGGCCTCCAAAGCTTCAGGATTAACTACAGGGCCAAGTACTTCCTCTGCTTATAAAAGGTGTATGTGTATAATGCCTTCCCCCAAAGTACCATGGTATATTGTGGCTCCCCTCTACTGAGCCACACATGATTCTATTCACCTTTTCCCCCGACCTTCCCCTTGAGACAATGGGAGTAAAGGCCCTCGATGTCAACGTCGTCTCACTGTACATGATGCTGCTTCTCACTCACTCCAGGAAGGTTGGTGTCCTTGCAGTCTTTCAGCCGTGCTACTCTGATCTTGCTCCTCCCTCCCCAATCACTGCACTCATTCCACCACAAATACTTAGCTCATTACTCTCATCAGGTCCAAGTTTAACACTCACCATTATTCATCCATCCGCTTCTTCTCTTGCAGGTGGAACTGTCCTTTTGAGACTTGTACTCTCCCAGGCAGACTCTGAAGTCAGACACCCACCACCACCTCATGGTCTCTCACATTTCCACCTTTGACCTTGATTATTCCTGTGAGATGCTTTCCCCCTTTCACCCACCCCTCTCCTTCAAACCATGGTACATCCATGCATTCCTCTCAGCCCACTTTATCTCTTCACCATTTGTCTCATGTTTGTTCCACTCTTCCATGAGCCATGATACCTTAATATAAAAAGACAGCAACAGTCGAATGTGGAAATGAGGGGGATGGACGGAATGGATTTTTTTCTCAAGGCCGTCCCATCCCCCTCGGCTTTGAAGATGTGGTGTTGGGCCATGAAAGCATAGTCATACCACCTGAGCCTTTCATGCAAACAATTTGCCATATTCTTGATAGTACCAGCATTCCTTACAAACAATTGATTGTTTGTTTTTGACCATTTTTGAGATGCAGTTCTCTCAAGGTCCACAAAAAGGAACCATTATTATGGAACGAGTATGAGTCATGCACTCTCAGGTTCAATGACCAATGACTGATGAGCAAAATGCAACAATCAATGACAGTTTTGTGGAACATATTGCAGCGATAATGACAGACAGCGACTGATCCGAATGTACTTTGACCAAGAAGGCAACAAATGGAGGGGGGCATGGTTATTTAAATCCCATACCAGGAGAAGCAGTCGATACACAGGAAAGACAAATACACAATTTTGTGGTGCTTTGAGGAAATGGTCCAAAATTCAAGTGGCGCGTAAAACTTTCCGAGTCTAAAAAATTTAACAAGTCCATAATCAAACTCAATTTGTCTCCATCTTATTTTTATTTATTTTTATTTTGGATACACCGTCGAGGTTCGTATGATAGCTCACACACAGAAACACACAACGAGCGGAGCAGGAGACAAGAGGAGATCTGTGGAAGGGAGAGGGATGGGGCGCGGTACACAGGGTAAACAAGATGGACACTACAGGGACTTTCAGGAAGGAAAGCAAGGAATTTGAAGGAGGTGGGGTTAGGGTGGATTAGCGGGGGTAGAAAAGATTGTGGTTTTGGAGGGGGGAAGATAGGAGATGGTGGTGAACAGCTGTTTTGAAGACCTGGAGAGAAATTTGTACAACGATATTAAAAAATATTTGTTTTGTAGAGCACAAAAGCATTCACATTTTAACCTTGGAGCTTATCTTGGTTTTGATCTTAACGTCAAGCAGTGACTTTTTCTCATAGCCCTCAATTTATATTTACATATCCACTGATGTTTTGAACAAACATCTTCAAATCAAAACATTTTTTTAATAGTGTGGTATGATTTCAATGCATTAAATAGAACAATACTCAAGAGAGCGCATACCTCCACCTGGCTGAACAGTTTAAGTTTTGTATCCCATTCTGCATCGGACTTTAACCAAAACCTAATTTGCTTGTTCTTATCACCCACCCAAGTCATCCACCAAGTTTCGTCATAATCCATCCACAACTTTTTGAGATATCATGGTGTTGACTTCATGGTTATAGTGGCAGGCTTGGGAATGAAGGGTCCTGAGTTCAACTCCTGCTTTGCTGTTGAATTAATGCCAGGTGGGGTTGACTCAGCTGAGGTCAGAAAAGTGAGTATCAGCTTGCTGGGATGATTGAGCCATTTGAGTATCCTGTGTTGGAGTGGTGACCCATCCAGGATTGTGCCCAATAGCTCAGGAGACTGCTTTAGCAGCACTGATACTCTGTACAGAGTATGGTCCCAATGGATGGATGGATGATACATATTGTTTTTGGCTATAGCTCCCATTTGTGAAGAATCACTTAAAAAAATTTAGTATCTTGATCCGGATCCTCGTATAAAAAAATAGTCGAAACAATTTGTCCGTGTCAGGCTCAACCTGTCCACCGAGTTTCTTCCGAATCCGTCCATGACTTTTTGAGATATCCTGCTCACAGACAGAAAAACAGACAGAGAGATGGAGGTGAAACCATAACCTCTGTCCCTCTTTGGTGGTGGAGGTAATCAAGATGCATGCATCATCATTATATAGCAAGTTACATTAAACAACTACATATCTGTATGCAGTTGTTAATGAAACTCGTATGTTGTGACACACCAGAAAAAAACAAACCCACCAGCCACCTGGACGCACCTTGTTCCAGAATGTCAATCATTACAACAAAATCCTGTTTCTTTGAACATCATCTTTGAGGTATTGTCATAGCAGCCAGCAATTATTTATCACCTTGTTCATGCAAGATGAATGTGAAAGCTTGGGGAAGTGAGCCAACTTCATTGCCTTGCTTAACTAGAGAGTTCATCGAACATCATACCCCTTACAGTGTTCTAATATGTACTCCAATTGTAATAAAATAATGATTTTTAAAAGATAGTTTTTGAAAAGTCCAGAAGTTTAGCGCTATTGAAGCAGTCTTATCCACCACCCTATTTCACATGTCCAAATACTGCTAAACTGGAGGTTCATGGAAGCGATAAGAAAGCAATTTGTCTTCTACAGTGTTCAAATACATAATTAAATTTAATAATACAAGTCTGAAGACGACGATGGTTCACGAGCGGTATTTGACGATGTAGATTGTTTCAGAAGTCAAGGATGAGACAATGTGATAATGTTTGACCAAGTTATAAAAATGATCAACATGATGTGGTACGGGTGACGGTTATTAGCTGCAAAATGTCGAAAACCCGGTTTCGTTCAACACCTTTAAAAATTTGACCTTTGCATAACCTTTAAAGGTCACAAAATAATGTTGTGGACATTAAAATAAGGAAACAGGATACGTGCTATAGCTTATTGGAGCTAGTTCGTCGAAGAAGGTCGAAACCCGGTTTGATTCCCACAACTTTGAAAATTTGACCTTTGTGAACTTTAAAGGTCAAAGGTCAAGGATTATGACCTTTGGTGCAAAACTTCCTCTGGAACATTCCAGGAACAATAGAACGTCATATAGGCTATATGGCATTTCGCACTCCTCGGATTATCCATACTTTGATGAAATCAGCGTACAAACAAACTTGAAGGGGGCGCCACGGGCAAGGTGTTCGAGATAGAGCAAAATGGTTTCAAGACTTTAGGTGGGGAATGACCTCAAGATTATGCATAAAAAATATTGTCATCTTAGCTCTCAAAGTTTGGGCGGTCGTATGATTTTTATGTCAAAATTCGAAATTTTCTAAGTTCGTGACCTTGTGACCTTGACATTGTGACCTTGACCTTGGGACGAAAATGAAAAATCGAGCTCCGTGGGGTTTCTTCCAAGTTAGGTTAGCAGGTGCCATTGGGCTAACCAAATACCGAAACCCCTGCCAGATTCGACAAAGCCCTCGGAGAAGATGGACAATGGCACCTGCATAGCCCCACAGAGCTCGATTTTTCATTTTCGTCCCAAGGTCACGATCACAAGGTCAAGGTCACAAGGTCACGAACTTAGAAAATTGCGAATTTTGACATAAAAATCCATCTTCTCCGAGGGCTTTGTCGAATCTGGCAGGGGTTTCGGTATTTGGTTAGCCCAATGGCACCTGCTAACCTAACTTGGAAGAAACCCCACGGAGCTCGATTTTTCATTTTCGTCCCAAGGTCAAGGTCACAATGTCAAGGTCACAAGGTCACGAACTTAGAAAATTTCGAATTTTGACATAAAAATCATACGACCGCCCAAACTTTGAGAGCTAAGATGACAATATTTTTTATGCATAATCTTGAGGTCATTCCCCACCTAAAGTCTTGAAACCATTTTGCTCTATCTCGAACACCTTGCCCGTGGCGCCCCCTTCAAGTTTGTTTGTACGCTGATTTCATCAAAGTATGATAATCCGAGGAGTGCGAAATGCCATATAGCCTATATGACGTTCTATTGTTCCTGGAATGTTCCAGAGGAAGTTTTGCACCAAAGGTCATAATCCTTGACCTTTGACCTTTAAAGTTCACAAAGGTCAAATTTTCAAAGTTGTGGGAATCAAACCGGTGTTTCGACCTTCTTCGACGAACTAGCTCCAATAAGCTATAGCACGTATCCTGTTTCCTTATTTTAATGTCCACAACATTATTTTGTGACCTTTAAAGGTTATGCAAAGGTCAAATTTTTAAAGGTGTTGAACGAAACCGGGTTTTCGACATTTTGCAGCTAATAACCGTCACCCGTACCACATCATGTTGATCATTTTTATAACTTGGTCAAACATTATCACATTGTCTCATCCTTGACTTCTGAACAATCTACATCGTCAAATACCGCTCGTGAACCATCGTCGTCTTCAGACTTGTATTATTAAATTTAATTATGTATTTGAACACTGTAGAAGACAAATTGCTTTCTTATCGCTTCCATGAACCTCCAGTTTAGCAGTATTTGGACATGTGAAATAGGGTGGTGGATAAGACTGCTTCAATAGCGCTAAACTTCTGGACTTTTCAAAAACTATCTTTTAAAAATCATTATTTTATTACAATTGGAGTACATATTAGAACACTGTAAGGGGTATGATGTTCGATGAACTCTCTAGTTAAGCAAGGCAATGAAGTTGGCTCACTTCCCCAAGCTTTCACATTCATCTTGCATGAACAAGGTGATAAATAATTGCTGGCTGCTATGACAATACCTCAAAGATGATGTTCAAAGAAACAGGATTTTGTTGTAATGATTGACATTCTGGAACAAGGTGCGTCCAGGTGGCTGGTGGTTTGTTTTTTTTCTGTGTGTCACAACATACGAGTTTCATTAACAACTGCATACAGATATGTAGTTGTTTAATGTAACTTGCTATATAATGATGATGCATGCATCTTGATTACCTCCACCACCAAAGAGGGACAGAGGTTAGGTTTCACCTCCATCTCTCTGTCTGTTTTTCTGTCTGTGAGCAGGATATCTCAAAAAGTCATGGACGGATTCGGAAGAAACTCGGTGGACAGGTTGAGCCTGACACGGACAAATTGTTTCGACTATTTTTTTATACGAGGATCCGGATCAAGATACTAAATTTTTTTAAGTGATTCTTCACAAATGGGAGCTATAGCCAAAAACAATATGTATCATCCATCCATCCATTGGACCATACTCTGTACAGAGTATCAGTGCTGCTAAAGCAGTCTCCTGAGCTATTGGGCACAATCCTGGATGGGTCACCACTCCAACACAGGATACTCAAATGGCTCAATCATCCCAGCAAGCTGATACTCACTTTTCTGACCTCAGCTGAGTCAACCCCACCTGGCATTAATTCAACAGAAGCAGGAGTTGAACTCAGGACCCTTCATTCCCAAGCCTGCCACTATAACCATGAAGCAACACCATATATCTCAAAAAGTTGTGGATGGATTATGACGAAACTTGTGGATGACTTGGGTGGGTGATAAGAACAAGCAAATTAGGTTTTGGTTAAAGTCCGATGCAGAATGGGATACAAAACTTAAACTGTTCAGCCAGGGTGAGGTATGCGCTCTCTTGAGTATTGTTCTATTTAATGCATTGAAATCATACCACACTATTTAAAAAAATGTTTTGATTTTGAAGATGTTTGTTCAAAACATCAGTGGATATGTAAATATAAATTGAGGGCTATGAGAAAAAGTCACTGCTTGACGTTAAGATCAAAACCAAGATAAGCTCCAAGGTTAAATTGTGAATGCTTTTGTGCTCTACAAAACAAATATTTTTAATATCGTTGTTACAAATTTCTCTCCAGGTCTTCAAAACAGCTGTTCACCACCATCTCCTATCTTCCCCCCTCCAAAACCACAATCTTTTCTACCCCCGCTAATCCACCCTAACCCCACCTCCTTCAAATTCCTTGCTTTCCTTCCTGAAAGTCCCTGTAGTGTCCATCTTGTTTACCCTGTTGTACGCGCCCCATCCCTCTCCCTTCCACAGATCTCCTCTTGTCTCCTGCTCCGCTCGTTGTGTGTTTCTGTGTGTGAGCTATCATACGAAACCTCGACGGTGTATCCAAAATAAAATAAATAAAAATAAGATGGAGAAAATGAGTTTGATTATGGACTTGTTAAATTTTTTAGACTCGGAAAGTTTTTACGCGCCACTTGAATTTTGGACCATTTCCTCAAAGCAACCACAAAAATTGTGTATTTGTCTTTCCTGCTGTGTATCGACTTGCTTCTCTGGTATGGGATTTAAATAACCATGCCCCCCTCCATTTGTTGCCTTCTTGGTCAAAGTACATTCGCGATCAGTCGCGTGTCTGTCATTATCGCTGCAATATGTTCCACAAACTGTCATTGATTGTTGCATTTTGCTCATCAGTCATTGGTCATTGAACCTGAGAGTGCATGACTCATACTCGTTCCAATAATAATGGTTCCTTTGTGGACCTTGAGAGAACTGCATCTCAAAAATGGTCAAAAACAAACAATCAATTGTTTGTAAGGAATGCTGGTTACTATCAAGAATATGGCAAATTGTTTGCATGAAAGGCTCAGGTGTATGACTATGCTTTCATGGCCCAACACCACATCTTCAAAGCGAGGGGATGGGACGCCCTTGAGAAAAAAATCCATTCCGTCCATCCCCCTCATTTCCACATTCGACTGTTGCTGTCTTTTTATATTAAGGTATCATGGCTCATGGAAGAGGGAACAAACATGAGACAAATGGTGAAGAGATAAAGTGGGCTGAGAGGAATGCCATGGATGTACCATGGTTTGAAGGAGAGGCGGTGGGTGAAAGGGGGGAAGCATCTCACAGGAATAATCAAGGTCAAAGGTGGAAATGTGAGAGACCATGAGTGGTGGTTGGGTGTCTGACTTCAGAGTCTGCCTGGAGAGTACAAGCTCAAAAGGACAGTTCCACCTGCAAGGAAGAAGCGGATGGATGATAATGGTGAGTGTTAAACTTGGACCTGATGAGAGTAATGAGCTAATATTTGTGGTGAATGAGTGCAGTGATTGGGGAGGGAGGAGCAAGATCAGAGTAGCACGGCTGAAAGACTGCAAGGACACCAAACTTCCTGGAGTGAGTGAGCAGAAGCAGCATCATGTACAGTGAGGACGACGTTGACATCGAGGGCCTTTACTCCCATTGTCTCAAAGGGGAAGGTCGGGGAAAAGGTGAATAGAATCATGTGTGGCTCAGTAGAGGGGAGCCACAATTTACCATGGTACTTTGGGGAAGGCATTATACACATACACCTTTTATAAGCAGAGGAAGTACTTGCCTGTAGTTTAATCCTGAAGCTTTGGAGGCCAGTTTTGAAAATAATTTAACGACACAGGTAATTTTGTGAGGTCTAGGAACTCCAGTGACTGTACCTCTCTAGAGGCTGACCTGAAGAACTAAATACGGGGGGGGGGTATTCCAGGTATTTTTAAATAGATGCAGAAATTGTGTGTGGATGGCGAATGTGGACGTTGCAGGACTATGCTATTTCCAGCTTTGGTATTTCTTACTGATTGTTCAGTATTGCGAGAGAGTTATGCTTCTGCAGTTCTTCCTGATGGAGGGTGTGAGGTCAGTTCTGCGCAGAGTGAAATTGTCTGCAAAATTAGTGTGGATTTTCCTTGTGATGAAAGAGAGGTCACAGATGTTGACAAAGAACAGGATTTGTCCCAGAATGTGACACCAGCCTCAATTATCGACCGACCGAAAAGACCATCATCCCAAGATACCCACGTTATGGATCAAAATTTACACTAGCCCACTGCCATAGGTGTAAAAAAAAAGCAAACAAGCAACATAGCCAGTCAAAAGTCCTTTTATCCTGTTTTTCTTCAAAAAAAAAAATTCCTGTTTCTCCATTTCCCCCATCCCAACTTTTCTCTATCTATTTGTTGAAAAAGATGCTTCTTTCTTCTCTTTAAAAGCTTCTAAAAACATATTAAAATTCTTTACCTTCCTTTCTTCTCTGTCATGAGTACTCCACTTGTTCTTCATCATGATCTAGTTTTCTTATTTCTTTCTTTCTTCTTCACAAGGCATGTTCTTGCACACCTGTCTCGCACCGAAGGCTTGGCTGTCATCCATCCTCCAGTTCCTATAGCAAGACTTTCTCCATGCCTTCAAACAACAGTTCCCTTCCACCCATCCCATGATCTTTATCTCAGAATGTTGAATTATTATTATCTATATATATATATATATATATATATATATATATATACTATATATATATTATATCTTAGATATATCTTGAGAAGTCCTGATTGGAGAGGTTGTTTGTACACAAACAATCAAACTCCTTCATGTTATTTTACAGGGTCAACCCCCTCTGTGTCAGTACCCTCCCCACACTCTCCTACAAGCCCACGTTCTTCCAACCCCACCCCTCCTATGGTCCCATCTGAGGATCTCCCTCCAATTCATGTCAACCTTTCTGCATCAACTCTCACCCCACCCTCTACAAGCTTCCCCCTCACCCCACTCAGTGATTCCCTCTCACACCACTCTCTCCAACTTCCTCCTCACCCCTTCCTCTCCAACTTTCCCACCCAGCCCACTCCCTCAATGCTTCTCCTCTCGGCTTTCCCATTCCACCTCCGCTCTTGGCTTCCCCTCTTCCCACCTACTTGGATTCCCCCTCGTCCTCGCTCACATCTTTCTCCTGTCCCGCCCACCTTCCATCTCCCCCTCCCTCGTCCCACCTCCTCTCATCTTTTCCCCTCATCCCCACCCCTCTCGGCATACCCCCCTCCATCCCACCCCTCATATCTCCACCCCTGTCTTGCTCCCTCCCATTCTCCTCCTCCAGCCCGCACCTTTCCAGCCTCCTCCCCATTTGTCCCTTACTTCCTCTGAGCCTCCCAATCTGTCCCCACGCCCTCCTTATGGTACCTTCTTTTAATCGATTAGGCAATTTTGTTGCCATTAACCGAGCAATACATTTCCTATTAGCTGCCTTTTGAGTCCGGATGTATAAACTCGGATTTGGACCGCATCGAAATTCTCCAGTTTTGCTTCCTGCCAACAGGTTTCACACGAAAGAAGTGCACGATGTCACTTTAAAATGAGAAAAGAATGGAAATTGAACAGTAGATGAGCACATGATATTCTATTAAAGAAAGGCTTGTATCAAATTAAACTGCGCACAATTAGAAGGCCCTCACAAATATGCAGATGACCTTTGCTTTTGTGTGAAAGCAAGACAACTGTCCAAGTAATTTTTTATTTTTCATTGTCACAGGATAGTGAAAGAGAAATGTCTTGGCCTGTTGAATTTGCCTGATGAAAAAATTTCAGGAATTTGTGAATAGATAAAATATAAATTCTGCTTCCGAGTTAATTGCAGGTTGCCGGAAGCAAGATTTAAAAAATATTTATGACTTTTACTAAGTTGAAGAGGTAATGGCTGTGGTCAAATGGGATTGCCTTTGGCCATGAGTGGCGGGCCATTCTTCTAACCTGTCAGCGCACATTGAAGCTACAGAGAGTGCGCTACACTATATGTCGGAATGGTGCGGAAAAAAAAATGGCCACCCCAAATCAAACTACATAAAACGAAAGTTGGAGTATCTTCTCTAAAATGTTTCTTCGGCCTAATATGAGAGCCACCTTATCTGTCTTAGATGATTGTCTCGGCAGGGATCACTTTTCAGTTCTCCAGACCATGGCAAAAGCAAAAAATGGGCGAAAAACCCTGAGATCAGTAAAACTGGCAAATCTTCTCGATTCATTCATAATATTTAATCATCTTCAGCACGGCATATTGCCGAGCTGGTCTCTCTCTTCCCTCTTCTCTCCTCTCTCTCTCTCTCTCCTCTCTCTCCTCTCTCTCCTTCTCTCCTCTCTCTCCTCTCTCTCCTCTCTCTTTCTCTCTCTCTTCTCCTCTCTCTCTCTCTCCTCTCTCTTCTCTCTCTCTCTCTCTCTCTCTCTCTCTCTCCTCTCTCTCCTCTCTCTCTCTCTCTCTCCTCTCTCTCTCTCTCTCTTTCTCTCTCTCTCTCTCTCTCTCTCTCCTCTCTCTCCTCTCTCTCTCTCTCTCTCCTCTTCTCTCCTCTCTCTCTTCTCTCTCTCTCTCTCTCATCTCTCTCTCTCTCTTCTCCTCTCTCTCCTCTCCTCCCTCTCCTCTTCTCCTCTCTTTCTCTCTCCTTCTCTCTCCTCTCTCTCTCCTCTCTCTCTCCTCTCTCTCTCAATGGCAATGAATGGTACCCATTCCGGCGAGTTTTACTTGATTCAGCATCCATTGCTTTTGTTAATATTAATTAGCCTTGAAAGGATTATTCCACGAAAAATACACAAAAACTGCATTCCTGTAAAGAGGAATACAATGGAACAGAGGTGGGACGACAACTGTCAATCAGCCTGATGGGGGTGCAGGCGCTCGACACATTTCCCGAGTGCCAATTCACACCTATAATTGTTTGCGTTAATGGTGGCGATTTGGTGGAATTACCTACTATTTACAATGTTCGATCTTCAAGTTAACATTAAAAAAATATATATTTTATGAATTGTTAAAACAACCAACAGGCACCATGATGGTGCTTTTTTTTATACCAAAAGAATACTTTCTTTCATCACCCTCAATCTCTCCCGGGCTGACCACGTGGCAAAACTGGCCTCCAGAGTCAGCGCAGATGCATGTTCTGTCGTTCCAAGTCATCTTGAAAGATTCAAACTACTTGCAGCCTAACAAGACCTATGTCCGTAGTTCAATGAACTACTGCTTCCTTCTATGGGCATTAGGCACCAGCATTATATCTGTCTTCTCCTGGATCCTTTTTGGAATTTTAAAAGCTCTCAATATATTTCCGTGATGAGCCAAAAGCACAGGCCGAACCGCTGCTCACATCACGGGAAGCGTCGGTGCCTTCTCTTATTATTACCGTCTCTCCTCCGGCCTAGTTTTTCTCTGCTCTCTCGGTGGTCAAACCCTCCTAACTCCCCCAAGTCACATTATGTTTCTTCCAATAACCCCCCTCCTGGTAAACTCCCAAAATTCTAGGTAGATCATACACCTCAACTCTTAAATTGTTCCTCTTTTCTCGCATTGATTGCAACTGCTTCTAGAGTCTTTTTCATCCTGGGCTTCAAACGGTGGTTGAACGCCCATCTATGTCATCACGATCCCTACTCATGATATTTTCTACCCCATGAACTCTCGCTCACTCAACCCTCTCACTTGTGGCGTTATTGTGTTTCCAGACCATCCCTCTTCTCTTTCCTCTTTTCTTATTCGTTCATTTCCCTGCCTTTTGTTTTGTCCATCTGTGATCCCACTGTCTCACTGCAATAACGTTGCCTTGTTACTTACCCCATGTCCACCTTGCTCATTCCTGAACCCTCTACATTGATACGTAAAAAAAAAACAGCAACACATTTTCAGGTTGTGCCAACTAAATATATATAAAACCCATTATTTCTTTTCACCTTCAACCTTGCAAGTATTATCTTGATCATTGGCGATGCTACCTGTGTTCACCAATGTAGTCGTATATTTGAATCACGGCAGAATTGTCGAACAATTATGTTTACGGTTCTAGAACGTATGCCATAAAACATCAGTTATCCCGAAGTCAGTTATTCCATTAAGGTATAGGTGTAGATAGAACCCCTCACTTGTGTGTAGTGCGGAGCCAACAAGGGTGCGTTTGCGATGTTTTTTAGTTGGTTATAAATCATTTCTCCCCTTTTATTTGCAACTCTCGCATGGGCTGAACAAACGCTTGTTGCCTACTCGCCCAACCGGCGACTCGCTGTCGAGGCAAAATCCTCTTGCAGTACTGTAGTTCCTTTTTGGCAAGTCCGCACGTGTGGGGTGGGCGGGCTTCCCCGGCATGGCTGAAATCCCGACCAGAAAGGGCGGACCCATGGAGCCCGTCCAATCAAGGCGGACAGTTGACGTCAGGCTTTCACCAAGGTCCTCCCCACTGGAGGAGATCTATAAATTACATTGGGGGTGAGAGGATTGGTTGAGGGAGCATTGGAGTAAAGAAGCGTTGGAGTAAAGAGCGTATGGATTAAAAAGCGTTTGTGGGTAAAGAGCGTTGGAGTGAGGCGAGCGTTAGAGTAGGAACGTTGAGTGAGATTCTCCTC
>CM068961.1:30796165-30808815 GCA_035128595.1 Eptatretus atami | reverse complement strand
GGCTAACCAAATACCAAAACCCCTGCCAGATTCGACAAACCCCCGAGGAGAAGATGCAAATTGAAATCGGATACCCCATAAAAACACGTTTTTTGGGCGTGGCTCCGCCCATAGTGGGCGCACCACGCCCATTCTCAGGAAAACACAACTAGATCATGATATAAACCTCCCACCAAAATTTTTATCAGGATTGGATCAAAACCCACGGAGCTATGCTCGGGACAGACAGACAGACAGACAGACACACAGACAGACATACAGACAGACAGAATAGACATACAGACAGACAGACACACAACAATAACGAATATAGTGGTCACTTATTTTTATCGTGAAAATATTTTTTCGTGAACCAATAAACAATTAATTCCGTTTTACCACCGTTTTACCCAGTGTCGATTACACCACCCTATCTAACACGTCACATTAGTTATCAGTGCCAGTTGTATGTGTCCTTTGTGAAGTCCTTAAAAAGAGTAAGTTTCCTGTTTGGAATAAGTTTTAATTTTGTTTGACCACGAGACAGGCAGAGAAAGTTAAAAAAAAACAAAAAATCATCTTACTCCTCTCTTCTGCGCGTGTGCAATCAGGCCGAATTTAGAGACAAAGTACAGTAAAACAAAAGACCCGTCTTCCTTTCCATGTTCCGATGAGTGTTCAAAATAGAACATTGAATTTAAATAAGTTGTTCCTCGATCGTAAACTGATAAGACAGACAGACGGACAGACAGAAATGAACCAATTGCTTAACCCTGCTTTTCATTTCACGTGCACAGGGTAAAGATGTTGCAAAAACGGATCTCCTTAGCTACAGACCTATCAACTTACTTTTGTTGATCAGCAAGGTCAGGAATTAATTATAAAATATTTCCTTTTCTCCAACGGTCTGATCTCAGCCTACCAGTTCGGATTCAGACCCGGTCACTCGACCAGGGAAATGCTGCTTCCACTATCCCAACAATAGATGGAGGGCAGATAGAAGATCAGGGCTATCAATGTGATCCTCTCATCTCTTCTCCCAGTAAAGGCTAGAGTGCCCCAAGGCAGTGTTTTGGTCCCACGCCTATGCCTAATATTGAGCAATTATCTCTCTGACTGGAAAATCATCTTTATTTCATTGCTGACAAGTCCACCCTCTGCTGTAACATCCATCATCAATCAAATAGGCAAGCAGCAGCCACTTCCCTCTGCAGACCTTGATGGAATCAAGAGCCGGTCAAACAATTGGAATAATTCTTTTAGTCCTGACAAATCTCACACTCTCACTCTGTTTATCTGTCTCTCCGAAAAGACCACCTGGTAAACCTTCCCATCTACTTCCTTAACAATCCTCTTGGAGAGGTTCAGTCACTCAAACTTTTGGGCCTCACGATCAGCCATGATCTTTCTTGGGCAAACCACATATCTAAGTTAGTCTCTGTCATGCAAAATATTTTCTTGGCACACCTGACATTTTATCTACCCACAAGGCCTTCAATCCATAGTTTGGTGGAGTACTGCTCTGTCCTCTAGCCTGGTGCCCCTGCCTTACAACTTGCTCAACTTGACGTCATGAAAACCAACCAAGGCCTTCAAGTTCATTGGAATCTCCTGAAATGAAGCTGAGTCTTTTGGTCTATCACTCTCACATTGGAGGTCAGTCGTCTCTCTGTCTTCTACTGTCTCCATTCTGGTCTTGCACCCACTGCCCTTTCTGTGCTCTGCCCCCACCTCCTACCCCTCTCTCTTCTCCAGGTTTCTGCATGGCATATGTGGTCTGACAGTAACCCCCTTCTGGTGAAACTCACCTCCATCATTCATTCCTCCATTTTCCCACCTGTGGAACCAACTTCCTTAAGTCTCTTTAATCTCATTCCTCCCTCCAGACCTTCAAGAGAGCTGCTCATCATCATCTCAGGTCATCCCCCATCCACAGCCATGATCATTTCTACCCCCATTAACCCTCCCCAAGCCCACCACTTTCCGTGTTTCTAGTTTTTCCTTCTACTTCTGTGATTGAGAGTTTGCGGCTTCTCTTCATCTTCTCCAACCCTTGTCCTTCCCTTTCCCTCATTCTTTCCCATATCCCTTATTTCTCCAAATCTGCCTCTAAATTTGTCTTTCAACCCTGATGTTGGTATGTTCCACCCATCCCTCTCCCTTCCCACTATTCTTTTCTCTCTGTTCCATGCCGATCTGTTTTGTGTTCTCACTCGTCAACGAGCTTCAACACTGTATACAAAAAAAAAAAACACGAACAAATTTTGCTCTGCGATAATTATGTTGACATCGACCCCCCACCCCTTTTTCTCCTTCTGCCTTCATTCCCCTCATCATAAACCATGACACTGAACTCTTCAAAATTCCCGTTTCATTCCATCATATGTTGAGTTTAGAGTTTTCATTGAGCCGACAAATCACCGCAGCACAAAATGAATGGTGCTGTACTAAATCGTGCTGTGCACAGCATAATATAAATACTTACAATGTCAAGGAAAGATAAAACAACAGAAACAATACAGTGTTAAAGGAGATATAAAACTACAAATCTGATCCCTGAGGCTGTGCTTCGCAAGCAGGGGTTTCAACATGGCATTGCCACATGGCGAGGGTGAAAGTACATTCTTGAATTCAACCAAAGACTGCTGTAAAAAAATAAAAATAAAGATCTCTTAAGTTTACAAAGACCGTGGTTGGAATTCATCATATTTACTGGGTCACACCTTGTTCCAGAATGTCAATCATTACACCAATTTCAGTTTCCTCAACAACAAGTCTTGGCTTATTGTCGACGAAACTGAAACTGGTGTACAAGAAGGAAATGGGTTTCCATCCAGCAAAAGGTAGGTCAGCATTAAAAATTTGGATTGTCAGCTTTTGGAAAACATTCTAGTTTCAGGAGACTGGCTATGCCACACCAGGATTATCAACAAAAAACAGCTACCCATGAATGACCTTGAGGGTGGAGCTTGGAATGCCGAGCATGTGATGCCAATCAGTAGGAACTGAGAATCCAAATCCCTGAAACTGCTGCCTTCACCTGAATTTTAACCCACAACACCTGGATCACAGTCAAGTGGCTTCACCAATCGGTCTCCACTGCACCAAAATGAAATAAATGCCGAAAAGAAAACAAATCTTTGATACACTCCCTTCATTAATGTAATTTACATTGCTTGCACAGAGCTGCAAAATATGATCATGGAACTACAGCACACAAGGAATATTAATAAGGCGATGATGTTTGCACACAGGCAGCAATTTGCGAGGAAAAATAAGGCCAACATCCTTAGACAACAAGTCTGCTGTAGCTGCATCTCCGGCAAATGAGAACATTGATGGACCATGAACACGGTGTTATTACGAATTGAATGATGGGAAAGGCTCCAGTTTTCAGAGCAACCGTTAAGAGCAAAAGTCGATGAAATGACAATTTGATGGTAGGCACAAAATGTTCCTCTTCGCATCATTGCAATCAAAGCATCAATCAAGGACACTTGAAATTTAAGGGAAAACCAGCGGATGCTTTATTTTCAGAACAGAAAGATGACCTGTTTAGGTAAAGAACATGGCGACTGAAAAATAATGAGCGTGTTCCTGGTGGAACAACAAATCACAAACGAGAAGGGCACTCTTCGACGTCGCGATGTCGCCAGATATTCCTCCGCCCACATTATTACATCATTATACATACTTGTACCAAGTTTGTTTTAAATCCCTGAACCCAGATTAAAAATATCAAATAATTCTGGCCGTCAGACCATGTGTCTGATCAGGTTGAAATTTAAAACATATTTTCCACATGACTACTAAATCATAATTCTGAAGATTCACATCGATTGATGAAGCGGTTCAAGAGAAATAATGTTTTTTAAAGAATTCCGTTGAATCCAATATGGCTGCCAGACCAGGTGACCTATTAATGATTCGTGAACACCGCTGATATCCCATCGATCTGTCAAGCCATTCTGCAGAAGAAGGTTTTTAAAGGTTTATTCTCCCAAAAAAATCATAGCTGCCAAACCATGTGACCTATGACATTATAGGTGGAAAACGTTTTGTTCCTCATGGATAGGTGATCATACCTGTAACGATTCACCTCGATCTGTTCAGCTGTTTTAGAGAAGATTTTTGAAGGTTTTTTTTTAATGTTAAAAAAATGGCTGCCGAACCACGTGACGATGGCATCATCAATTTTTCCCCCAATTCAATTTAGCCTTAGATGACCCTCAAAAATTTTCATACTGATCGGATAAAGCATTTGACGTATGCAATTATGACATCATAACAAAGCCATCTATGACATCATCAAAAAAAAATCACACTTATTTCCCATGGGGAGGACTTCACATCTGCGAAGTTTCAATTTTTTCCATGAAGCGGTTTCGGAAATACAGAGGTCCAAAGTTTTTCCTTTTTTTCCAACATAGCTGCCGCACCACATAACCTATGACGGCATAGCTATCATAAAAACATTCCACATGAGTCGTCGCTCCGATGGTGAAAATTTTGTTTCTATCCGACAAGCGGTTGGAGAGAAAACAGAGAAATAATTATCATGGACAGAGGTACATACGGACGGACGCACAGCCAACTCAAAAACATAATGCCTCCAACGACTTAGTTAGCAGAGGAATAATGAGAACGAAATACGTCAAACATTTGTGTGTGATAAACGGAACACGGCGTGGCAAAATGGTCATACCAATGCAGTATGATATACAACTGAACTAAGGTGATCCATTACTAAAAGGAGAAGCATGTGAGTGCGTGAGGGTGAGTGTGAGTGTGTGAGACCCTTTAATCGAAAGGATTCCTTCAGCTGTCGTATAATAATGAAATGGTACCACTGGAAAACTAATAATCAATTAACTTGGAACAAAAATTAGTGTCCAATTAATAATAATTAAAAAAACCTGTTTTAAAAGCCCGCCTTTCTTCGATAGAAGAAGCAGCAGCTGAAGCTTTAATGTAGCTGTTCTACCGGTACGACAGCAGCAACCCTCCAGAATAAAAAAAATGTGATGGACATGGAAGGAGCACACAAAATTATATATAGTAATACTTCGTGAAACAATATAAAAATAACAGTAAACGGAAGAAGCACACAAACCACAACGATGACAACTTGTAAAAAATATCCTTTTTGTGTGTTTCACTTCATTTTGTTTCCTCATTCAGACTCGCAAATAAATAATGATAATAAACCAATATCACCCGCAGTCTTGCCAAAAGGTGACCACGTGTGACTTCTTTAAGGTCACACTGAGGTGAACAGAGCTGCTATCCACCAGGAGCGACTCCTTGAGGAATATCTGCCTACGAGAGATTCCGATGAGAATCGTTCTACAGAGTAACCATGAAAAATATGCGTTTGCCTCATAACGTCACCAAATGACGTCATAATGTCTCAAGCTTGACATATCTAGAAAGCACTCATCGAGGTGTTCAATTTGAGGTATTACACGATATGGTACCTAAGATTTCAAAATTTGACCTTGGGGTCAAAATATTTCGACCTTAGGCGCTAACCATGAAGGTCATGGCCAATCGCCACCAAAAACGAATCAGCTGAGCGCCAGACCATGAACTATATTCCCATAAAGTTTGGAGATGATTCGATTAAAATTACTCAAAAAATAAGGGTTTCGGCGACCTCCATGATTTACCGCAAAGTGACCTTGACCTTTGACCTTGACCTTGACCTGTATGTGTGCTGAAGGGTATTGTAATAATACTACGATATGTGTACCCACAAGAGTTTCCGATGAGAATTGTGCTCTACTGAGTGATATAAAGGTGAAAAATCCAATGATTACAGACAAACAAACAAAAAAAACTTACCAAGTAACAGATCTTGCAAAAACTTCGTTTTGGCAAGATAATAATAATAATAATAATAATAATAATAACCATTCCTTTCACACCATGAGGCACATAGGGCTGCCAAGGCAGTTTCATTGGCTGAGGAGTACAGTCCTGGAGGGGTCACCACTCCGACGAAGGATACTCGAATGGCTTATTATTACACCACTAAGTTGGTACTCATTTTGCCGACCTCGGAAGGATGATAGGCATGACATGCTGAATCAACCCACCTAGTGTTATTTCAACGGAAAACGGGGGCTCGAACTCAAGCCCCGAAGATCTGAAGCCAGCCACCTTAACCTTGAAGCCAACACCAGGATTGAGACTTGCATTGATGGACCATGAACATTCACATCATGAACATTGATGGATCAGTGAAACAACGTGTCTTGTATGCTCAGAGGAATGAAAAGAAGCAACGATCTACCAGTCAGAGATGAACATTAAAGATGGAGGGGAAATCCTTCACTTAAAATGAAGAACCGATGTTCGCCCTTCACCGCCCCTCATGGGGATTAACCTCCGTAAAATGGGGTTCTCACAAGATGTTGGAGAGTTTCTCCGGTGGACTCAACGCTACTTACGGCAGAACACGATAAGTGGATATTTTCTGTTGTTTTTTTTTATTCGTATTTCGTATCATTAATTTGTGGAAGGTGTGAGGTATTTGATATCGCTCAACATTGCAGTCGTGTAAGGAAGAGATAGTGAAGAATTGTATGTTATATTTAGAAGTGTGTGTTCGAAGGCCTATTTGTTTACGTGGAAAGTGGAGCGGTACATTTCTTTATCCTGGGATTGGATTAGTTGGGGGGCAATGTAGGCAATGAAAGACGGTGAAAAGATGTTTGGGAAATGATTCAATGGAGAGCAAGTCCTCGTCCTCATCCTCCTCCTCCGCCTCGTCCTCCCCATCCTCCTCCTCCTCCTCACCCTCCTGCGAGTGCAGGTGGTGGTGGGGGTTCAGCGAGTACAGGCAGTGGTGGGGTTGGAGCGAGTGCAGGCGGTGTTGAGGATGAAGCAAGTACAGGTCGTGTTGAGGGTGAAGTGAGTACAGACGGTGGAAGAGCTTGAAGCTAAAGTAGATAGCGAGGAGTATGATATAGTTGCAGTAAGTGAGGCTTGGTTCAATAAATATAGATATTGGAAGACAGGACTCAAAGGCTACAGGATGTAGAGATGTGACAGGAAAGAGAAAATAGGAGGAGGTGTAGCAATCCGGGCAAAAGAAAGTATTGGATCAAGAGAAAGGGATTGTTTGTTTTTATTGTTCATTTTACTTCTATGAATATCTGAACCGCTGGACGGAATTATTTGAAAACTGGTGTTTGTACTCAGGGTGTGCCCAGGAAGGTTTTTGGCAGTAAAATGATATTCATAGTCCTGGGGGTTCAGGGTGGGTGGAGGATCCCAATTGTATGTAAATGTGTATTATATAGTGACACTCCCAGGGGGGGTATGCCTAGTCACACTAAAATTCTTAAGCCAATTCTACGGGAATTAACTCGTCCGTAAGGGCGGACTCTTCATTAATATGTATGTGGAAAACAACAACCTGGTGATGTCCATTAATCCGTCATCAGTGGTCCTCATTCCTTCCCTCCATCAACCACCTCCTTCCTCCCTTCCCTCCTCCTCCAAATGAAATTAAGTCAACAAACTGGTCGATTGGTTTAATGTGGTGTTGATAGAGCACAAACATGAGTCAAATGGACTCCTCATGTGTCAAAGTTCCTTGATCATCCTTATAACTCTAAATCACCACACATAATATTGTCACGGTTGTGAGCTCCGGAGAGGGCAAAGTGCATCCACATAGATCAACGCTAGTTATGCCTTAGTATGCAGTTTAGCTATTAAGTATGTATCATATTCATGTGGATGATATGTGTTGCGAATGTTCGTTGGCTTTAGTACTTGTTCATTCCTTTCTATACCATGGACTCAAACCATCCACGCCAGCACCACACACACACACACTTCACACCATTCCTTTGTGCTCTCGGCCATCATTGTGGCTTCCTGTCAACAGGAAGGCAACAATCACAAAGTGACAGGTATGTGCCAATTCTCACCCCCTCCCCCTTCCCAAAATATCCCCAACAAAGACCCTACCTCACCAACTGGGCTCCGTTGCTGGACAGAGGAACGGGACCTGGACAATTATCAGCGGTGAGAGTCAGTCCGCCCTTGCGGCCTCTACACTGATGAGGATCCCCGGTCCGCAATGAGAAAGGGAAAGGGGGGAGTGGAGGTATAAAGGCGGGGGGGGGGGGGGGGGGGGGGGGGGGGGGAGGAAGAGACACTTTCTTCTTCACTTCAAGACTTATTGGACTTCGAGACCTTGAGCACTCTTTTGCACCTTTGGGGGACTTTACATAATTCTTCCTTTTCAAACATTTCGTACTTCTTCACCACTGACATTCATGTCTTCTTTTCTTTATCCTTCTCTTTCTACAGCTCGCTTCGCCTCACCTTGCACCTTTCATTTCTCCTCACCTCACCACACGCTCCTCTCCACACCAAGCCTTGCACGCCTTCTCCTCAGCTTGGTTGCAAATCTTTCCGCCTGGCCTTGTCGGAGCTGTCCACCTCATCTTGTCTCACTGGCAGCCACTTTCGCAAAAGCTGCGCAATCCAACACATCCAACCAGATACCATCGGGTGCCCCAGGAGATCAGGGGCATGAACTGAGCGGAGGGAGGAATCCTGGAGGGAATGTGAGGGGAGCAATTCACGGACCATCGGATCATTGGGTGGTCTCAATCCAGCCGGGTTTTGGAAATGTGTCGGAGCATGCAGACAACCCCTCACCATTTCTTTCTCACCTATTCTTCTTCCTACCCCTCCCACCATACCTCACTTCTTCAGGTTATCTTTTGGCACCAATTAGTTATCGTGCTAAGTGATTGATCAAGGCATACAATGGCACGAATGATGTGTAGGGGACAAGGGTAAATGTATATGTGCCTGTAAATTTGTGTATATTGCTTGTATCGCCATTGCTGTATTTCTCCCACCATTTCTTGTTTGAATTGTAATTGCTCGTGTTTTCCCGCCATTTCTCGCCATGCTTCATGCAATTAAACCCGTGTGGTATAAAGAACTGTCTAGACTTATCTTGGTCAGGTTTGGTCAGAGGTAGTGCTCCTGGGGGGTAATTATCCCAAGCGGTTAATTGGTCTCTGATAGATGATAGGGTGCGGCACGTAATGTTGGTTCGCTCAGCCAATTGTCATCCATTGTGCAGCCGCCGGCATGGTTCCCCATCTGCTTCAGTCATCTCACAGGTATGGTAAACTGACACTGGGTGCGAGGATCCGGCCAGGGGCAGGAGTTGCGGACAGTGTCTGTGGTCTTTTTATAAGATGCGTCGGCCTTTCAGAATTATCTGGGGCCACGTTCCTTACAATATTTTCAACTGACATGGATATGTGTGTGTTTGTTGCTCTTCATCACCAAAGAAGGCTGTTCACATGAAACATGCAAACGACCTGGTTAATTTCTTTGTTTCCAGTGCATAATCTGTTGCTGAGACACCAACCACACTCTGACATAGCAAGCAGTGTAACCTTTTGCAAAGGAACCTCCAAGACGACCAAACCACTTGCTCACCATGAGCTGCATCGGCCTGTTTGACCATAAGCTGCAATCCATGTGCCAATAGCCACCATGGCACAAGGTTCCTGGTCCCACAACAGTGAAGCAGTTTATCATTGACATCCGGTCCAAAAGCTTGAGTTGCAATCCTAGTTGATTCTATAATTAGATGTTAAAGGCTTCCCAATAATAAGATTCAAGAGGCTGCCGCCACCGGTTTAGGCAGCAGGAAAAAAAATCTTCACGAGATTATGTGGTTAATTATATGCTCGATTCCACACAAGGAATTTGGAACAAGGTCGAGATGACAATCCAAAGGTCGACCCTATGCAAACGATACCATCTACAAGTGTGTGTGTGTGTGTGTGTGTGTGTGTGTGTGTGTGTGTATTCATTTTGTGAAGTTAAACTGGATGAGCTGTCAGGATAACAGCTCAGAGGTAGCGTACTTGCCTTCAAGCTGTCTCATCTGGGTTAGAATCCCAGTCTGACTATAAACTATCATCCTAGTGCAGCACAGGAAGAGCACAGTCTCAATGAGTGCAGTCCTGAGGAAGGTGGCATTAAGCCAGCCATCCAATTTGATAGCACTCACTGATTTACATTAAACAACCATTGAAGAGCACTCTCCCTTATGAAAAGGTGGGTCCTTGTGTATCGATAACTGTACCCTGGGTTGGCCAACACAAAATTCCCAGGTTGAGGGCTGCTTCTGCAGCACCCTACAATATGGGAGTAACCTGTTCAGGGTTAATTCTCATCTACGGAAATGTTCACAATCAGTCCTGAATGTCCTGATGCCATCAGTATGGGAATAAGGGAATAATAGCAACAAATAGACGAATGAGTGCAAGCGTCATCTTCAGCGAAAGCACTGATTGTTTTTTTTCTTTCTGGAGGACAGAGTATTTCCCAATGCAAAACCCTGAACCAAAGCCCAAAACGGGGCACCATTGCCAGAGTTAACCTGCTCTCCAGTGCTTGCACATTCACAGAAAGGCTCCAAACATGGTTATTAGGAAGAGTATGTTACAAAAGCCATCAAATCCTACACACTCAGCACAAATCGACGACCTGGACCAAAAAAATAGAAAAGAAACACCAATTTTATTCCAAGAAACAAATGGTATCACCATAGTAAAATAAATCAGAAATAGTGAAAGCGGAATGAATCATTCTGGCTTATTTAGTGAGCATCAGGGGGTGAAAGTGGCTCTTTTGCTTCATGAACATGCACATCAATCGTCATCATTAGAATGTTTTCAGTCCACTGCGGAACGAAGGCCTCCGTCAATTCATGCTGAGGTGTAATGCCCTACTCGCTACTCTTGCCAAGTGCCTGTTGGTGAGAGCGTTCAGGCATGGATTTTGTTCAGGGTTCCGGCATCAACTCACCTATTCTGCGTGAAGAACACTGTGGGATATTTATCACCCACCAATTGACGTTGGCAGATGGGACTCCCAGTTTAACGTCCATCCGAGGGATGACACACACATTGATGACTGGCCCTGCCTGCGAAACACCAGGTTGAGAGTTTATATCTCAGTCGGGATTCAAACCTAAGTTAGGCAGCTCAAAGGTGAGTGTGCATACCTTGAAGTTATATTGGCAGCCCCCACATCCAATCACAGGTTTATAAAAGGCCAGGCAGAATGCCCAGCATGGAAGGTAGGCCGCCATAGCCATCCCAGAAGCCTATACTCGAGATTGTATATATGGCTTTTCTCAAACTAGTACAAATTCCAGCAAACTCTCTCAATATACATGTTTCAAGTATGATGTAATATTTCCAATCAATCTCACTCTGTCATTTGGATACTGCAGCACATTGAACTCATGCACACGAAGACGATGACAAACCTTTCAGCAGTATTTCTCTTTGCTTACAACACAAAATGTTCTAAACTAGGACCAGGCCCAGCACTATACAGTCAAAAAAGAACCGAGTAGTTTCTCACAGGCTGTACCAATCAGGATTTTCTTCCATTTGAAGACCATGCCTGACTGCTGAAACATAACTAGTCACGGCATATGCGTTTGTTAATCAAGCAAGTTCCATGACGTTCAAAGCAATCCTCCATCACAATTTAGATATGTAATGAACCATGACGCAATGTAATAACAAAGTGTGGAACTGCAAGTGGGTTGGCCTGTTCGTGTTCCCATCTGAACACCTGGCTCATGATGTAGAGAATCCAGGTTCAAATTCCATCCACCATATGTGTGTTTGTCCATTGTCTCGTAATGTCCTTGTAATTAATATTAAATGACAATGATGTTACATGAAGGTCTTCTTCCTGCACGTGATTGAAGTACAAATTCTTCTTTGAGCCCGTGCGCTGCTGTGCACTAGCTGATGCAACGCGGCAACATTGCCGGCGACAGTTTTTGATAACCACGTAATGTGCGGCGGTTGAGGATCGTCGTCAACTAATTTTTCAGGTGCGGCGGTGTACAATCATAAAAGTTGAACATGTTAATCCTTTACGGTGAGTTATTGGCGACAATCGTGCATCATGGTGTCGAGTGCTGCAATTTCAGATGTGATGCAATGTATTTACCAATTAAATTTCAGCTTTCAGTATCTTCAGGCTGTAGAGTCATATCATCGGCAGCATTTCTTTTCAATAGGTGTAGCTTATGTGAACTATGAAGTCCAAAAAGGTGTTATGAAGATTCAGTGTGACCTGCGTTTCCATAAATATTGAATAAACCTTCAGAAACAATAAAATAGTGCCATTCATGGTACTGTGCATTGTTTTATTAAAAAAACTTTTAATGACAAAATATCTGCCTTTAAATTGCATTGAAATATACCTACTGGGTGTGTACACATATGTAATGTGTATTTTGTTGGCTATCTCCATATGCAGGTTTCACAAGGTGGAACGGAGCCCTCCTAGACCTCAAAGTATCCACCTCCATGTGTGCATTCATATATATGTGTGTTTAGAGACAACGCTCATTTAAATTGCAGTAATTCATTCCTTGCGGTCAAAAACGACTCACTGGGCAGCTGAGATGGCACCCCTGAATGTGGTGTTTCTCCTCGCTATCTACGGACTGACATGCTCCACTAGCTCATTGAAGATTGTTTGCCGAATAATTTGTTCCTGCTGTCATGGAATAATTAAAGTAGTACAGCTTGAAAGCTACTAATCCATTTACTTGGTTGGAAAGCTGATAATTGATTTACTTGGAA
>CM068961.1:30783665-30793665 GCA_035128595.1 Eptatretus atami | reverse complement strand
TGGTTGTAGAGGAAACTATGATGGGACGCCTTAATGTAAAGGTCATATCCTTCCCAAAGATCCTGAGGAGAGGGAGAGATGGATATTGGCAATGCCAAATGAGAAAGAAAGCTTGAGGTGCTTAAAGGAGATATATATTTGTGAGACACATTTCAATTGTGATTGGGTGTCAGTTAGGGGTGGCAAATGACCAAAGAACCCCCATCAATATTTCTGGAGTACGAAATCAGCTTTGAAGCAGGTGACCTAGCCCCAAGCCCAACATCATCTTCTAGTCAGAATCAAGAGCTAAGAAGATGCAGGCAGCTGATGAGGCTGCAGACAATATCCAAGATTTCGACCACTTTCTGTGCTAAAATAGCTCCTATTTTCCTGGCTTTAACGTCATAAAAAGACAGGAAAACCTTTACCTATCAAGAACGATGCTACTGGACAAACTGTCAAGCAGTTCTTTCATTTCCAACAAGTTCACTCACCTTTTTGGATTTCTATTCTTGAATAAAGTTGAGAAAGATGGCATTGAGGTGCCCAAAGGAACTTTTTCCTTTGCAGAAGAACAGCCTGCTCTCAAATGGTCCCAGATTAGATCCATAACTGACCAGGTAAACATCTATGAATGCACAAGCAAGGAAATTCTTCAGCTTGTAATAAGCCAGCTCTGTTGGATGACTGAGGACAGAGCTTCTCCTCATTTCACACTTCCTTCTGTCGCAGCTGCATCTTCTGGCAAGGAAAGACTTTGACTACGTTCTTCCTGCTATATTTGCAGATGAAGCCTTGGAAAAGTTTTTCGAGCCAAGCAGGCAAAAGAGAACGGTGAAGACTTCAATTGCGTAGTTGACTATGAATGGCTGCAGCTAAAATTGTTAAATTTGCAAACACTCTTATGCATAGCGACATTATGCCCGATCTAGTTCTCGTGGATTGATTGCACAAGAATGTACAACTTCCATAAATACCAGAGAGCGAAGTGAATCATGACGAGATGATTATTCCAGGACCTCCAGGATCATATCTCTGAGGGTCTGACGATTGCCCCTTAAGCAATAAAGTAGTTTATTTGGCCGGACACCTGTTCATAAATATGGATAGCAAGTATGGAGGAGATCATTGATGATGGAAATGGTAACGAGGTGTCATCGAGTTTCTAGATAATTGTAATAGAGGTGGATTGAGTGTGCCGATATGTCAACCGTGTTTTGTACTTTTGACATGAGCCTATGATTTTATGACAAGACTAAAATGCGTTGCCGATTCATTTTCGCTGAGCTATACCCTGTAGATGCACTTTAGCTAGTAGTATTGCTGCATTTACTACTTTAGCTAACATTCTATTGAAAGCTCATGTCCTCAATGTAAGTGACAAAGAAAAAGCTTTGAGATGCCTCAGGAGGCAAGAAAAGCTCTCCAACTAGTGATAGACATAGACATAGTTGTAATAGGCATAGTGTTGTGACATGCATATAATGTTTATGTAATACGATATATGACAATAAATATCAAAGTTTGACAGCTCTACACACTTGCATCTTATTACAATCAGCCATCTCTCACCGTTTATGAGTTAGACACAAAAACGGGCAAAAAATACCAAAATTCAGTAATTTGACCTTGAAATATGACCTTTTGACCTTGAAGATGACCTCAGGTGGTTGAAAATGACACTATTGAACTCGCCGTCCTCAAAAACCCCTATATGGATCCGAGATCGTGTCTCTAGCCCTTCTAGAAGTCATTTTAGCCCCGACTCAAGTTAATCCTTCAGACTCAAGTTACAAACCCGAGATCGTGAGGTTCCAGTCCTTCTCTATAGAGGTCTATGGTGCGAACACACTTTTTACTTTACATTAGTTGTAATAATGCATAGCCATTCCCTTTACGTACAGCTTGCTGCTCGTGCACCTCAGAAGACATCACACATATCCAGGTGACAGAATTATTATGTGAGATGGTCAATCAGTTACTGTACCTAGACAAGATAAAACAATCTTGAATATTTATTATTTTGATCAACTGCATGTTCATGCAAGACTATATCACATGCAGCCGATCAATGGAATTCCTAATCGAAGCTAATCGTCTGGCTTCGTTACTTAAAAACAACGAGAGTCCATAGAACATGATACCACGTGAAGTGTTTTAAAAGTAGGCCTAAATACAGGAGGGCCTTGCCGTTCGCGGGGGTCACATTCTTGAAAATCCCCGTGAACCGCAAACTTATGGGGTAATGGGGAAAATAGGGTTAGGGACTTCAACTTTTTGTGCTATTTATTTTCATGAATAAAAGAGTTATTAAGAACGTATTATAAAGTTTATTTTCTTGAGTTATTATTTCATATGCAGCATGTAGCTGCTAGTTGCAACACTGCTGGGAGCACAGCTGTGCTTCTGATGCAGTGCCCCCTGTTTCCAGTAAGCTGGTACTCATTTTGCCAACCTCAGAAGGATGACAGGCTGAGTCAACCCACCTGGTATATTTTAACAGCACAACAGGGGCTCAAACTCAAGAACCCCAAGATCTTAAGGCAGCCATGTTAACCGTTGAGCCAACATCAGGCTCATTTTCCTGAATGAAGAGCACAAGATGAAGTTTCTTTTCTTAAGTTTTTAACATAATGAAACTTACCTTTAATACAAATGATGATGATTACGATAAAGAGTAGTTGATGGAGATGATCGGTACATACCCATAATACAATGGCCACCTCCTCTTTACCTCGAAAAACAGGCCATGCCTTTAATGCCATATATCAATATATAGCATGGATTTTGGAAGTATTATAAAGGTGATTTGTGTGAAACAGTCTTCAAGTATATAATTCAATTTAAATAAAGGCATAAAGATGTTTAAAGGCAGATAAATTTAATTATTTCCGGGTGTAACCACGTTTTCTCTAGCAGCTAATACAACACCCTATCGAACGCATTTCATTAGTTCTTCGTGCCTGTTGTACGTGTCCATTATAACGTCATAAAAAACACTAAGTTTCCTGTTTGGATTGATTTTCAATTTTGGTTAACTGCCAGACAGGCAGACAGTAAACAAAAATATTATCTCAGACCTCTGCACATGTGCGATCAGGACAAATTCGGAGCCAGGGTATGGTCAAATGAAAGACTTGTCTTCATAATCATGTTCCGATTCGTGTTCAAAATATAATGTTCGATTTAAATAAGTTGTTTCTTAATCATAAACTGATAAGATGGATGGACGGATAGACGGATGGACAGACATGAACCAATTGCTTTACCCCACTTTTCGCTTTGTGTGCGCAGGGTAATAACATTACAAAGCCGTAGGCGACATGGGTTGGTCCGTACATAATGCATACAATCATACAGTTTTTGACGGATCGGGCTGAAAATTTTGACATAGAGGTTGATTATAGTGCACATAAACCTGGGAAGGTGATTTTTGATTTTCGAAAAATATTTTTTTAGGATTTTCAAAAAAATTTCAAAGTCCTGTCGCGATCAACGGTGGTGTCCATAGCACGGTGCTCAAAGCATAAGAACTAGATCCTGGTATGAACCTACCTGCAAGTTTCATAAAATCGGTTGACTCCTCTGGCCTCCAGAGCTGTCCATCAAAACAAAACAACATACATACAGACAGACGAAAAAAGTGAAATAAGGGTACTCTAGCGACCACCTTGGACAAGCCGGTAGGCGACATGGGTGGTCGCTACATAATTGCATACTAGTCATACATTTTTGACGGATCGGGCTGAAAATTTTTACAAAGAGGTTGATATAGTGCGCATAAAAGCTGGAAGCCGATTTTTGATTTCGAAAAATAATTTTTTTTAGGATTTTTCAAAAAATTTCAAGTCCCGTTGGCTAGGCAACGGTGTTGTCCATAGCACGCTGCTCAAAAGCATAGAACTAGATCCTGGTATGAACCTACCTGTCAAGCTTCATCATAATCGGTTTGACTCCTCTGGCCTCCAGAGCTCCATTCATACAAACACGCAAACATACATACAGACAGACGGAAAAAGTGAAAATAAGGGTACTCTAGCGACCACCCAACATATTATTGGTTCTGGCTCATCATGTGATGACTGATTTGTGGTGGTCAATGTAAATGAGCTTTACTTCAGTAATCGTTATCCAGTAGTATTATATGCATTGTGGGTAGGGAGTCAATTACAGGTTCACCTCATAGGTTGCATCATTTCTGGGGGAGAGGGGCACGGCAATACCATTGATGCAGTGTCCCCTGTAGATTAGCACAGGAATTAATACATAACTCGGGGTTGGGATGATAACTTGCCTACTCTAAGTCAGAAGATGCTGTGTGATCTTTAACGTCCACCAACGAATGCTAGCAGATTGGACACCCAGCTTAGTGTCCAACCCATGGATGACATGCTTTGTGATTAAA
Organism: Eptatretus atami; assembly: GCA_035128595.1. Classification (NCBI taxonomy): domain Eukaryota; kingdom Metazoa; phylum Chordata; class Myxini; order Myxiniformes; family Myxinidae; genus Eptatretus; species Eptatretus atami. Next base: position 30,789,278 of record CM068961.1, on the reverse strand, counting down.
TGCCCTGCCTGTGAAGGGATCAAAACAGAAGATTATTTTTAACTCAAAATTTGATATTGGGTCATTCGTGGTGAAACCTTTTGCCATCGACTTCGCTCTAGTTTTAATTGTATTCTTCTGTAGTGAAAACATCATAAGCCCTGACAACTTCCAACATCACCAACACTATCACCATTGTACAATCAGCTTCACTTTGACTGTAAAGTTGACGTCCAGATGAGTGACAAATCCATAACCAAGCAATGGATTCTTTAAAAATAGGACTGCAGGTCCTGGAGCTCACCTGGATCAGAAACAACTGTCACTCAAACCCACTGCAGACCCCTTAGACCCTGATTTTTTTTTATGCCATGAAGAAATGTTGGAACATCAGGAGTGATGAAGGTTGTGGCCAAGTATCATCGAAATTGTATGTGAAGTTTCGGAGAAGACAGAAAATATCTATTTTGGGGGGGTCAAACCCCACCCCCTCCCTAGATCACCCTAGACCCTGATTTTAACTCACCTGGGACATAGTTTCAGGGAGCTTATGGGATGGCACATCGTCCATCCATCAATCTGTCCATCAGTCCATCCGTCAGTCTGTAAACACTTGCAACTTCTTTTACGAAACTGCTGATGGGATTGTGACTAAACTTGGCTGAAATGATATTTGGTATGTTGAAACTCAAGTTTGTTCACAACATTGAAAATAAACCAATAAATAAACAAATTGGGGTCCAAGGGGCTACGGGTCAAAGTTGGTCCAGGTGACCCCCCCCCCCAAAAAATATGGCACTGTATTTGCATTTCCTCTGAAACTACGCACCATTGAGACACTTGAACCACAACCTTCATCACTGTATTCCCAAGTTTGTTCATGGCATTCAGAAAACCAGGGTCTAAGGAGGTCTAGAGGGGGTCAAAGTGGGACCAGGTTTGACCCCCCCCAAAATATGTATTTGCTTTCTTCTCCAAAACCACACACACAATTTTGATGAAACTTGACCACAACCTTCATCACCTGTGATGTACCAAACTTTGTTCAAGGTTTGGTCTACACATGAACAGGACTCCAGTCCATTTGAGATCGGTGGGATGGCTTTGTCACTGGATTATATATATTATATATATATATATATATATAATAATATTAATATATTATATATATATATATATATATATACTGAAACGCAGAAAAGAAACTTACCACATTTTAAACGTTCAAATATCAACATAACACTGCGTGTAGTAATGTGTGAATTTTTTGTGGACAATAGTGTCCTCACTGTAAGACAAAACGGTCACGGATGGTCACTTGAACCTTCAATGGTCACTTCATAGCACAGCTGTTGAACAGCTCTTTTGACTGTCAGTGATTAGCCAAGGGGTACGGGATGATTTTAATGAGCTGCCGTGATGTCTTGATATGGCTTTAAAACGGCAGTGCAAAATGGGCATTTCAATCAACATGCCCACGATTGTCAAGGGATCAACGGCAGGTGCGCTTGGGCATACTGCAAGGCGGATTGAGCTACCGTGAGGGGCACGTCGCCTTGGCTGTTCAACACCAGACGATATCGGCCTGGTGGACAGAGACACCTCACAACTCTGCAGATGACAGACCTCGATCAGGAGAGCCAAGAGTCACCACTGCAAGGAGGACAGGCAGATGGTCATAAGTCAGATGGTTCAGACATTGAGGACTGAGTGGGACAGAATCCAGCAGCAATCCATCAAAGATTGGTAGGCAGTATACGCCGACGATGCACTGCCTATATCCAAAAATGGTGGCCACACACGCTATTGAAAGGGGACTGACATTGCACCCTGTGCTGTTCTGCTACTGTAGAGAAAACTTATGAGATGGTGTATCTTGGTCAAAAACTTGACATGTCATCATAAATGCCATTTTTTCAATGAGCAATTGTTGGTTTGTTTTATTTTGAACTGTTACAATTTTATTACATTTCAAACAAGTGGTAAGTTTCTTTTGCGTTTCAGTGTATATATATATATTATATATAATATATATATATATATATATTATATATATATAATATATATATATTATTATATATATATATGGTGTCCAAAAAAATATACAACTTTTAAAATGCTTCGTTTGATCATAAAAAAGCAGTAATTTTGTCACTAATGCTTCATTTCTTGTTGCAGAGCCCTGAAGTTTATTTTGATACCAAGCAAGTGCAGAAAAATGCCAAGACTGACCGTACAACAACGGACAAAAATTGTTGAACTTTGCAGCAGACGAAAAGTGTCATACAGGTGCAACGTCTTTACTGAGACATTTCGTATCACTTGCGCCATGCACCAAACTTTCGGAAATAAAGTGCACCATCAAAGTTTACCAATGTGGGAAATCTGTGACCTTCACAAGTCACAGTGGTCGGAGAGGACAGGTTAGTGAAGAAAATGTGGAAATGGTGAGACAGGCGGTCGTTCAGAGTCCAAAAAAACGATTGACGACTTTCTGCCGAGACAAACATTCATAAGAGCACCGTTCAGAGATCCTTGCCAAGCATTCATGCCTTTCCCTACAAAATTCAACGGAAACGGTGCTTACTGATCAACAGAAACGCAAACGACTAGACTTTGCAAATTGGTTCTCAGGAAAGTTGGAGGAAGATGCAGACTTCCTCAAAAAAAACTTCATGACGGACGAATCCATGCTCACTTGTCCGGGGAGGTACAAGCAAAACTTTCGGTACTGGGGAACTGAAAATCCTGGTAATGCATCAACTGAACTGGTGCCTCGATCTGTTCTCAAGTCACCATGTGGGTGCGGTTGGTTGGTATGGGTTATTGGTCCATACTTCTTTGAAGATGACCAGGGACGAACTTGCACGGTAAACCAGAGGAACTATCGCGAAATGATTAGGAATTCTATCTGCCTGAGCTACGTACTCAGGCCCGTAGGAGAAAAACCTGATCCAGATGAGAACCAGTGTTCCAGCAGGATGGGCCCGCCCCATACAGCCAGGGAAACAAGGCGTTTTCTCAACAACATTTTGAGGGCCGCTTTATCTCCCTCTACGAAGACGTTGAGTGGCCACCGTATTCCCTGACTTTACTCCTCCAGACTTCTTCTGTGGGGTATCTCAAGGACAGGATCTATGGAACCTAGGCCTCAGATCTTGATCAGCTGAAGGAAACATCCACAGAGAATCCAGAACATTCTCAGAAACGTTTCCAGTGATGGAGAACATGAGCGCGTTTGCAGGCAGTGATCGGACAACTGGAGCCTACGTCGAACATGTGGTCTAAAAGAAAATGACGATTCTATACCAAAATTAAATTTTGGTGGCAATTTTGACATTGGTCAATAAACTTCAACCTTTCAGCTTTCTTTCCAGCCATATATCTTTTAAAAAAATATATGTTATGACATCCTCTTTGCAGATGAAAAGTTGTATATTTTTTGGGACACCCTGTATATATATAATATATATATATTATATATTATATATATATGTTAACAACAATATCATAGTAAGTATATTAGGCTTGAAGATGTTTGTGTGCTCTGGAGCAGAAAGCCCTTTGCTCCAGATGATGTTGGGTGACCAACAGTGGCATCTGGTAGGCTATTCCACACACGTATTATAGCAGGCATTTAAGATCGATCATACTGAACAAGTGACCAGTAACCACTCTCTATCTTCCCAGTAAGACCCTGCATAGCATAGCTTCCAAAGGAGGCACTTGTTCTGGTGGACCTTATCGGAGTCGATGTTGGAGTTTGCATTGACTTCAGAAGTTCTGGAGCTTCCTCTGTGTGTGGTCTGTACATTAGACCCAGACCTGCTTCAGTTCTTCTGTGTGGTACGGCGTCGATATTCAATTCCAGTGGAAGGGCCTTGATGATACGTGCAGCATGACATTGCACATCATCCAGCTTCTTAATATGCATTGTACTTGCAGACATCCATGCGAGAGGAGCGTACTCCATTGTGCTCCAGACATGGGATTTGTACACTCGGTCTTGGCCAGGTGGATCCAAATATGGAGCAATGCTAGGAAGGACACTCACTCTTTGTCCAGCTCTAATGACAATAGAGTTCACATGAAACTGGAAGCCCAGCTCTGGGAGAATCTGACTCCAAATATGTCCAGCTCATGTACTTGCTGCAGGGGCTTGCCACCCATAAAGAGCTCTGGAGGCTGCTCACGAGATAGTCATCTACTGTGAGGCATGACCTTGCATTTCTCAGTAGCAAATAGTACATTCCAATCCTTCCTCAGAGAAATGATTTCATTCTCTTTGTCCAACAGGCAGTAGATGGTAATATCATTGACATAGAGGTACGTAGGATTATGCAGGTTGTCACACAGATCGCTGATGTAGACTAAAAACAACGTGCATCCAATAATTAATTGTTCCTTGAGGTAGAGATCCATTTATTGGAGTTAAACTTGGTGTTTGGCCGTTGACCACCACCTGGATATGGCTGCCCATCAAGTAGCTGGATAACCACTGCAACAGCTGCCCTCCAACTCCATCAGCATCCAGCTTGGCCAGCAATCCCTTGTGCCATACTCTGTCAAATGCAGCTTTGATGTCAAGTAACACAATTGTACCCTCCTGACGTCTGTTGAGACAAGACATCCACTCATGACTCAGGTATGTGAGTAAGTCTGGGTGCAAAAGCAAGTTTTTAGCCCTCATACAGCTGCTTGGATTTGAACCTGCAACCTCTGTGATCCCAGTTCAGTGCCCTGACCAAGAGGCCACTATTATTCTCATAAGGTCATTTTGGAAGCAATAAGGAAGGGTTCAACTATCCTTTAAATGAAAGCAGAGGTATCAAACATCCCTCAAGTGTCTACTTGGAAAGAGTGACAAAATATTACAGAGTTACACACATGGACAGAAGAAATAAGCAAATATGTTATGGTCCATGAATTATGACAGTGATGCCTAACCTCTTTGTTTGTGCAAACCCCCTCCAAGCTTCAGGGATTACCATCACGTCACATGATAGTATAGTGACATAATCACAACACGCCAGATGAATCAGAGTCTTACACACATTAGTGTAAATAGTGGTTTTAGAAATGCTTGCGATGTGCCATGTTAGTTGACAATGTGGAGAGCAAACCAATTTGGGCTGGTATCATCAGCCATGGCCAAATACAAACTGCCTGTTATGGAGGCTAGTCTGTGTAGATATTATAAACAATAGCAACACAACGTAGATATCTGCGATCACAAAGGGTAAGCCTACCCCAACCAAGAGGCTTACCATTGGTGACAGAACACGACTTACCCTTGGCCTATAATGGCAATTTTTTTTTCAGACCACCGTATGACCTTGACCTTCTTCATTTAGGGATAGAGTGTGAATTAAAAAGAAAATGTGTCCCCATCTACAATCCATCTGTAAAACTCAACATCATGAAAATCAGAGGAAAACTATTCAAGTTATGATCAAAAAGGTGTTTTTTTGTTATTTCGGTCACAATCCGAAAAAAGTAGGTCAAGAAAACTAATAAAATATCAGTATAAAAGTTCAGTGCAAGTTCACTATTACGATGCAAGAACATCTTGGAAGGTCAAATGATCTTTGAGATTCCGAATTGGCAAAATTGAGCGATAACGACAAAAAATAA
>CM068961.1:30761486-30779772 GCA_035128595.1 Eptatretus atami | reverse complement strand
GAAGGAAGACGACGCAGGGAGGGAATTAGGCGGAGCGCGTACATGAAGTGCGGGAATTAGGTGGAGTGTAAACGGAACGAAAAGTGGGAATTTGCATGGATTGTAATGAGGATGGGACATTATGTGGAGTGGTCAATAGAAGCGTGAGAATTAGGTGGAGTGGAATTTGGTGGAGTGTTAATGGAGGAGTGGAATTTTATGGATGTAATGAGGAGACATTATGTGGAAGTGTCAATAGAAGGCAAGAATTAGGCGGAGTGGGAATTTTGGCAGAGTGTAAACGGGAGGAGTGGGAATTGGGCAGGTGTAAATGGCGGAGTTGGGAATTATGTGAAGTGTAAATGGAGGAGTGGACAGTTATATGAAGTGTAAATAGAAGGCAAGAATTTAGGCGGAGTGGAATTTGGCAGAAGTGTAAATGAGGAGTGGGAATTAAGGTGGAAATTAAAATGCAGTGGGAATTCAGAGAGTTTGGAATTTGGTGGAGTGTAAATGGAGGAGTTTGAATTAGGCAGAGTGTAAAATGGAGGAGTGGGAATTTAGGAGGAGTTGGAATTTTGCGGAGTGTAAACGCAGAGAGTGGGAATTAGGATGGAGTTGGAATTTGGCGGAGTGTAAACGGAGGAAGTGGGAATTTAGGTGGAGTGGGAATTTGGTTGGAATTAAATGCAGTGGGAATTTGGAGGAGTTGGAATTGGTGGAGTGTTTAAAATGCGTGGGGAATTAGGTGGAGTGGGGAAAAAAAATTTGGTGGAATGTAAATGCAGTGGGAATTTGGAGGAGTTTGGAATTTGGTGGAGTGTAATGGAAGGGAGTGGGAATTTGGCAGAATGTAAATGCAGTGTGAATTTGGTGAGTGTAAATGCAATGTGAGGTGGTAATTAGACACAGTGTAAACAGAGGTCCGAAGTGGGAATTTGGCAGGCGGTCAATTGGAACTGGGGTGAGTAATTTGGTGGAGTGTAAATGCAAAGAGGGTGGAATTAGGTGGAGGTATCAATGTAGAGGAGAGGAGAGTGCCTTGGAGTTGTGGAGGCATCTAATTACGTACAACAGGTCGATAAAATGGAGCACAGAAGAGAAAATGAGCAATCTAAGGAAGAGAAGTAAGAGGAAGATCGCTAACGAGAGAAAAAAGAGTTTGACGGAGTGTATGGAGAGAGTGAGAATGAGAACACATTTTGTCGATGTAGTATTACATCATCTGGGTCATAAGGACAAAATCAGTCTGTCTTCATAAATGACTAAACAGAAATCTTCAATTCCAACTTAGAGGTGCCCATTTGAGTGCACCAACCCCCGACCTGGCAAGTGCTTAATAATATTATTAGCATTTCTTGATGCTATCTGCTAAGCACAGATGCAGCAGGCAACATAACTGTATTTCTGGCAGCCTATAGGACTGCTGTATTCCACCTTTTTTCTCTGAAGCGAGGTTGTGCGCTTATGCAATGATGCCCGTTTCCAGTAGCTGGTAAAACAGGGCCCAAACTAAGACCCTTAAGGCCAAAGAATCTTAAACCAGCCACCTAACCGTGAAGTCCAACACCAGACTGGCAAATAACTGAGACTCTATGAAATCTTGCAAAGTCACAGCCAAAGAACAAAAATTAGTTGAAAGTTTTCTTGCTGATTAATTCAATGGTTTCCGCTATGGCCTTTAAAAAGTAGCATTTCGCAAACTTTCAGCCAACCGCTTAGCTACTTCAAATACAGTCCATTCCAAATTTAATCTCTTTCCTAGTGGGCTCCCAACATCATTCAAGCCTATTACAAAGTAGTAAATACAATCGCCGCTTCGCTGCCGGGGATTATTGAGGAGGTGGGAGAAAGAGGAGGGGGGAGCGAGGAGAGGTGGGGCGAACTAGGAACGGGGGTGAGGAAGGGGGGGCGGGGGTCAGGAAGGTGATGCCTTCCATCAATGTCACTGTTGCACTCCGAGGGAGGGGGGGTTAGAGCGATGAAAATGGAGGGGTTTTGGAGGAGGTAAGCATGAGGGGAGGGGAGGCGCGGATCTGGATCTTTGTTTGTTAGGGACCTGAGGGGGGGGGGAAGGAAAAAAGGGGAGGTGTTCTAACTTGCACCTTGTATGGAGCTTGTGAAGAAGGGAGGTGGGGGGAGGGTAGTGCAGGATTGAACAAATTGTGGACATTAAAACACACGTGCAGACCTCCTGAAGATGTCCAATGGGGGTGAGATGGAGCGAGGGGGTTGGGAGGAGGTAAGCTTGAGGAGAAGGGAGGGCGATAAAAACACACCCAAACAGCTAAACATTTTCTTTTTAATCGCCGTCTGTTATAAACAGGCGGAAGCACGTGAAACGCCACGCTATCTACCTGGCAAAGGCCGACCTGCAATGCATGCATGCTCGACACATGCAAAACGACCTTTGCACAACGACCTTGTGGAGCTGCCTTCAAGACCAACCTCCTTGATTTGCCAGTGGATTTCTTGGAACTCACATTGGGCAAATTATAGATTCTTGTCCCAAGAAACACTGTCTACCAGTGACCAGAGTCACAGGACAGGCTTCATGGCAGAGTGGAGCTGTTCATGAGGTTGAGGCATAAAACTGTACATTCGCTGAGGATGGAGCAAGGATTGCCGATATGCGAGGAATCTGTGAAGGGATAAAGCATCAGCCTGTGGTCAAGTTGATTCTCCTGCTACAGAGGAATTTGTGCATTGCGTTTCTCCAAACCTGCCGCTCGGTTGACTGAGTTAGAATGAAGAGGGGTGAGCTCTTGACAGAGGAAGTCTGAAGTGAAGGCCGTCCGCTGGCGCAGTTACTTTGAACGGGCTGTACAGGCTGATCCACCAGCATTGAGTTGTGGACATTAGGGTGTTACTATCCCAATTGCTGACCTCCAATCAACGTGATCCACCTTCGTTTGTGGAACACATGACTGCCGGTGAACCATTTGAAAGGGGGTAAAGCTTCGTAGGATCTGTGACCTCCATGCCTTGAACTTCTCAAGGTTGTGGAAATGGCTGTATCATGCCATTTGCATGCAGTTCTGTGCTCTGTTGGAGCACATCATTCATCTCAACAGACTGGAAGAGGCCTTGTTATGCCTCTCCGGAAAGGAAGTGGTGATTACCAGGACTGTAAACACACTTCCGAGCGGGTTAACGTTGCTCTCCGTGCCAGCAAGGTCTTTTCTCAACAAAAAAATTATTGGAGGGCTCTTGCCACCATCTGCTGGAGACCAGCACCCAGAGCAGTCGGACTTCACACCTAAAGTGCTTAATGACTTGACCGTCCCTTGCTCTTTGGTCCTCACTGACTGCAGGTGGAGTTTCAACGGGGATGTTCACAGCCTGTATCGGATCTCGCAAGCATTTGATTCAGTGAATTCGGGTGCCCCTCGGAGGATTCTTGGTTTTCATGCCGGTGCACCAAAACTATCAATTCTGATGTCTGAATTATATATTCTGGTACTGAGAGTTGCTATAGATGTGGTGTAACCATCTTGACATAAGTTTCAGTTGTTGTGCTGGAGCTCGTCAAGGTGGTGGGGTATGTACTGGCACCACACTTTTTCAGACATTATGGATGGGATTCGCCGGAGGATGTCAGAAAGACTCAAGCTGCGTTGCCATATTGTGGAAATGTCAGGATTTTTACAGATGATGTTTGGAATGTCCCCTTGATTTCACAGATGATGCAGTGAGGGAGCCTCATGGGGTGCAGGCCACGGGGCCCAACCACATGGCCTTATGGTTCAGCTAGCAGGTAAATCGGCATCTCAAGTAGCGATGGGGATGGCAGGCTATCTGCGCTGGTGGTGTGCAGTGACGCAAGGCCACCCCTCCTTCCCAAGCAGTGAACGATGCAGACCCCTTGCGACTCCCATGTGGGTGCACCCTTCTTCTCTCCCCCGAGTGCCATTGGGAGTACCCGGTCATCCCCTATGACGGGACAGAATTGGCAAACCCACCAGCCGCAGGCAAGGCCAGGATCTAGACCTTGACCCCATAACTCATTGCTCAACCAGGCACCACGTGTGCGGCCCTTATGCCCATCAAAATTGCCATCTCCGGCCTTGATTCTCACACCAAAAGTCATATTTGGTGCGGTCCTCGATCTACAAACTCCCAGTCTTCTCGTCCTCTCCAAGGCGGAACTTTGCAAGAGAAGTTTGCAATGTTCGGGCCCGTCTCTTCCGGCAGCACAAGGGTCAACAAAGTCCCACCAAGTTAGTAGACCAGGCGTCGTTACAAATGCATATCGAACAGCAAGATATGGAACGTTGTGCACAGCTTCATCCCATCCAAGCTGCCGCTTTTCGGCTTGGTTCACTGCCTCGAACTGACGTTTTTATTTAATGCACCCTTGGTTCTTTACATCCCAGGCGAGAGGAGATGCACATATCGTGTGTGTGTGTTGTGTCCTCCATTAACTCCAAACCATGAAACCTACCAACCCAAAACTTTGCATGCATGTGAAGGGAACTCCAAGGGGAGTACATAAATGAAAACTGGTAATTTGGGTATCGTTAAACACGCCCTTTGAAAGATATTTAACGGAATTATAAATTTAATAAACAAAAACAGGCTTACCCTTGGTCAACCCATGTTCACTTTCCAGGGGTCTTAATTCGCCATTTTTGTTTTGCGCTCGATTCAAAAAAGCCTGGCAATTTTCCACATTGACCTCTCATGGACTAAATTAAAGTATATTATTAATTGAAAATTTTGTTCTTCAGATTTGAGGATCGGAGTGGTGGACTAAATAATCTGTCAAATCTGGAGTGAAATCTGAGAAAATCTTAAGAAATTATCAAATTCTTATACTAAGTGCATTTACCGTATTTACTTTAAGGAAGGAAGACTGTGATCTCTGGTCACATTTACAAATTACCAAACCAATTAAACTTAACTTTTTCCACTGTTCAGAGAATTATGGTTCATTTGAGAAAAGATTAAGGAATTGTGCATGCATAAAGTTATCATTGAGTGCAACGAAAATAATTACATAAAGTGCTCATCATCGAATGTTATTTTCGCTGGATACATCGTCTAATCACCCTGGCAAGTGCCAGCTGTTCCCTTATCAATAGTTTGTTGGAGTGCTTGCCTTTGAGTGCATTAAGTCATTGGTGAGGGCTCTCCAAAGCTACTTGGTTAATGGCTGACAACTCCTCTGAGCTCGCAAGATAATCATGCCAACATCTTTACAGGATCACTTTTTTAAAATCACTGATACACCTTACTAGGGTTTTAAAAATTCATCTTCTCAAATGTCAACTGTAAACACACAAACACCCATGGTCGTGAGGAAAGGGATGGTAGTCTGGAGGGAGCAGGGGGGTGTGGTGTGGAAGGGTTGGAGTAGGAGGAGGAAAGGGGGGTGGGAAGTCCTGGAGGGAGGGAAGGTTATAGGAGGGAAGCAGAGGGGTTGTGGGGAGGAAGGGAGGAATGTGAGTCCAAAGGGGGGAAGTAAGAAAAGGCAGGGGTTGGGGATGAGGAAGGCGGAGGGAAGGGGGGGGGAGGAAGGGACCAGCGTTGCTGGGGCAACACCAAATGCCTTCATCTTTTTAATACTGTTTGCGAGAATTATATAAGTGACAACAAAAAATATTCGGAACGTAACAAAATTAACCAGCTTCATTGAGCTATATGAGTCAATTGCACTTCAATGCAAGACTACTGCCTGTCCCCAAGAGGACGACCTATCCATCGCATCTGCCAGATCTATTCTATATTTTCCGAGGTTTTTGCGAGTGCTCTGCAGGAAATCAAACAATCTGGTAAGAAACGTACGTTTTAGAAAAAGTTATTGAACGTTTGCAACGACCGGCGATACCGATGTACGATGTACTGAGGGGGGGGGGGGGGGGGGGGGGGGGGGGGGGGGGGGGGGGGGGGGTGCACAGACAGAGCAGGCAAATGGCGGATTTTCTACAATCTGTGTTCACGGGACAAATCTGTGTCAGGGGATCAACGTGAATTAAGCTGCAACTCGTCTAGTGGAATGCAGTCATTCTTCTTCATTCATTAATTTTCTTTCATTACTGATATGGTGAAGACCGGACTGAAGTTAAAGGATACTCTTGGTTATCGCGCCGCTGCGCCCGTCTCTTTCACAAACTTTTATTGGAGTGCTGGGGCGATGGCGACACAGGCGTGGCATAAGTTCTGAGTGATTTTACTATCGGAAGCTTTGAGAGCCATGTCATCCTGAGCATGTGGGTTCATGCTCGTCACCCTCTGAATGAATGGTTCGTGCTCTGTCACGCTGGCAGTGGTCATGCTCGTCAACCTGAGGAGTGGTTGTGCTCCAATCACCGCTGAGTGTGTGGCGTCAGGTGCTGAGCGAGAGGATGGGTTCATAAGAGGTGGAGATATGGTTCATGCTCTGTCACTCTGAGTGAGTGGTTTGTGCTCCATCATCCGCCTTGTAGCTAAGGTGGTTCTGTGCTCCGTCCCTCCTGATCCTGACAGTAGTGGTTCCTGCCTCTGTCACCCTGAGTGAGTGGTTTGTGCTCATCAACCCTAGACTGAGTTGTTCGGCTCCTCACACATGAGCGATGCGTTCCGGTGCTCGTCACTAAATTGAGCGACGTAGCGTTCGTGCTCCAATCACCCGAGTGAGTGCAGTTCGTGCTCCGTCACACTGAGCCGAGGGTTTCATGGCTCCCATCACCATGAGCGAGTGGTTTTGTGCTCTGTCACTGTGATGTGAGTGGTTCATGCTCGCGTCATCCTGAGTTGAGTTGTGAAATAATAATCTAATTTTCCAAGCTGTTGGCCGTATTTACGTGTTTTCTAAATTACCGAGCCATGTTTTTTTCGCACCACAGCACAATAGCTGCTTATAAAGAATAATGTTTGTAAACATATCCCTGAAACATATATATATATGCAAATGGTTTTTTGGGTTTTTTTTTTTTGGTGAAAGCTACTCAAGGTTTCTGGGTTGTAATACAGTAAGTTCTATAGTTGGTCATCACTGATTCCAACCTGCAGATTCTTGAAGAATTGCTGATATCGGCCAAAGCGTGTGTTTGGTGTGTGTGTGTGTGTGTGTGGTGTGTTGTTTGTTCATAAAGCACAACATAATTGTTTCTCTGCAAACTCCCCTAACCCCATGTCTCTGTCTCTGTTTTTTCTCTCTCTTTGGTCCCATCCCTGCTCTACCCCCTCCCATACAGTGCAGCACCCTCAATTCTCCTCTCCACCCCTCTCTCTCTCTTCTGTCTCTGCACATAATCTGGATGGTGGGTTATGTTGGACAGTGTTGTTCCGGACAGTGCGGCGGTGTGTTTGTCCTCCCCGGACGCATCCAGGCTGTATTATTGTATGGATGGGAGTTTTGTTTCCAGACGTGTTTATAGTATGACCGGTAGAAAATGGATTTAAGACATTATTTGTGTTTAAATTCTTCACTTGTTACCTCCCGATGAAAAATCATTTTTTTGATGAAACAGTATGAAAATGTAATTAATGCTCCAGCCACGTCCTGCCTTCCCTTCCTCTCACCTCACACTGTCTTCCTTTTCCCCACCTTCTCCCACTCCCCTACCCCCACCCTTCCTTGCCCAATCACTCATATCTCTCTCGCACCCCTCTCTCCCTCTTCACCCCTTTTTTTTCTCCCTCACCTCCTTCATGTAATTACCGCAGCAAAGCGGAGTGGTATTTGCTGGTTTTGTGTACATATACAGATTATATATAATTATTATATATATAGATATTATATGTTACGTAATCTACGCCCTGATCCGGCGTGCCGAGTGAACCGCGTCGAACTAATAGGCGGCCGGTTCGCCCACCGAACTTAGCAATTCAGTCGTGACTTTCCGGATACAATGCCGGGAAACGCAGTCACGGGGTGGGTTTTCCCTTATCCCACCACGGCCCAGTCCGTATTCTACCGTGTGAAATAGGGTCAATCGCCGAATTCGATATCATAATACTCGCGCGGGTACCCTACCGAGGGACGTACCTCGGCGGAGGCCTGCTTGGACACGAACCGCTCATGAGGTCCGTTCGATTCTGAGCATAAAACCGAGCGCGTCTTGGTTTTCCCCTGCCGACCTTCGCCGGATCCGAATCTATTTTAATCGGGTATTTAAACCCAACTAACATTTCCGCATGCAAGATGGTATTTATTTCATTATAGGGAATAGAGGATCACGACGAACGGGTTATACATTTAAATCACTCGACATTTATTACAAACTACACAGCGTTATTCAGCGAACAATCATGCAGTCATGCAGGTTTCAAAAACACCAACATGGCACGTATACCGAAAAAGCAATGAATGCGGCAAGCTACGCGGGCAAGACAAAGCGCTACAACCGTCTATAAGCAATTTATGTACAGTCACTTCAACGTTTTAATTACAGGACTCGGCGCACAACATTCATTCAAAAGAAAGGAAAGACCATCAAAGGCAATGGGGTCAGTGCTGGGGCAACATAGACGCTTTAATGGCGTGTACTGGCAGATCGACGAGTCCTAAACTGAGACCGTTGGCAGTTACTGCAACCTCGTCGTGCCTTGGGTGTGAGCCTCGATGTCCCGCGTCCACGGCAGCTAGCGTAGCCGGCCTGACTCGGGCCTTCCGCGTGGCCGGCGATGCTTCTCCGGCTCTCCTCACACGTAGCACGCAGATTCGCGCGACACGCTGGCAGAGCTGCGCCTCCATCCGCGTCTCCTTCTGCTGATCGCCCGGACTCTCCACTGACTGACCGCTCCAACGAACGGGTTCGCGTTCCAACCGGATCGTTCTCCACAGAGACGAAGACCACCAACGACTTCCACTCGACTCCTTCCAACCAAGACACGAGAAGATAAGTAGGAAGAAGAAGAAAAGGACCGACTTGGGCGCTCTGCGTGCCCTTATATTCCCCACGCTCGCCCTCCGCTCTGCCCGCCCTTCTTTCCGGAACATTGCGGGAAAATTCCAGAAGGAATGGCGTTTTTCCACTCAATGCCTCGCTCCTTCCCCTTGCACGGAAAAACAGGTGGGAAAATCCGCGCGCAATCAGAATACCCTTCTTCTTCTTTTTCATTGGCGTTATTGGAATCTTGTTCCTTTTCCCTTTGGTAGAAGACGGTTATTAAGCGAGAGTTGTTGCATGCGGGGGTGGAGGAAGGTGATCGGCTAGTGGGCGTAGCCGGGGAAGGTGGTTAGTGATTGGTCGTAATTGTGTTGGCGTGTGGTTGAAGGTGATCAAGGATGGAGTGGTTTGTTGATGTAAGGCGCACTGTGGTTGTGGTGGTGGAAGGACTGGTGGTCTGAAGCGGTTGTTTGAGAGCTGATATGGTGGTGGTAGTCCAATAAATATGACGATAGTGAAAGAAAACGGCTATCTCAAAAGATCACAGCTGTCCACTACGGATAATTCCTTAATAACATCGGTGCGTAAACCTAACTGAACTACGGACTTATTGGCATTATACTAACTAAGGACCTTATGGTGTTTCTGCGAATTTCACAGCCGTACACTACTCCCTTCCTTTTTACAGAACTCGTCCCGATCCGTCGAATTTTCGTGTGCAATCATGTGTAAGTTTCCCCTATGTACGTTTTATCTTTGATCCCTAAGTGGACATTTAGTGTATTGTGTCCCCAAAAATAAATAACCTACGGGCTTGAGTAACTAACTAAACAATACCCACTCATACAGGACGATTAATAAATTGCCCGGCTAAACGATCAACATGCAGGGGGTGCCAAAACTCATGTACATTTTACCCTTAACTTAAGTTATAATTTTTACACTAAACCATGGCCCAGGATCATGGACTCTGTTGGGGAAAAAGAAAAAGCAGGGAGCCAGGCTCCCACATGCAGTCTCTGGCTTCATGACAATGCAGGTGACAGGGAAATGTGGCCAGCTTGCTCAAGCGCAGTCCCTAGGCTTCCCCCGTGAAATAGCGCAGTGAACACAAGCGGTGCACGGGCGACAGTGCAGTCCCGGTGCGGCTGCCTACATGGTAGTCCCTGCGATACGCGCGATATACTGACTCAAGCAACCAAAACGGTGCAAACGGGCTGCCCAATCGCAGTCCCCGTGATGCGGCTGCCTACGGGGCAGTCCCTCAGCACCACGCGTGATTTGACTCAAGCAAACACAAGCAAATGAATGGGATGGATGGATGGAATGGAACACACGTGCACGGCTGCCAAAGCGTCCCGTGATGCGCGCCTAACAGGGCAGTCCTGCAGAAGCGCGATGCCTGGCGCACATGGTAATGAAATGGGGGCAAATACAAACAGAAGGGCTAGCAGGCATGGGGTCAAGGCAAAGGCAGGCAGACAAGGCCATGGCAGGCAAAACAAGCCGTTGTACAAAACGGGCCGATGGTGAAGACATGCGCGGCAGGCCTTTAGCAAAACAGCCGGCAGATGAACTGGCGCCACAGACCTTTGCAGCAAAACAGCCGCAACATGAATGCCGGCACAGGACCTTGCAGACAAACAGGCCGGAGATGAACTGGCCGCAAGCGCTTGCAGCAAAAAACAGCACGCAGATGTGAACTGGCCGCACGGCCTTTGCAGCAAACAGCCGGCAAATGAATGACCGCACAGGCCTTTGAGTAATGCGAGGTTCGTGGAGGGAGTGCAGTGGTGCTGGCACTCGAAGGCAGGCTCGGACCTACCCTACTGTCTCCCTCCCAACCTATCGCCTTTGCCTGTCTCTGCCCATACCCACCCTTAGTTGCAAAACAAATTTAGCCCAACTTATTTTTTTGTTTTAATTATAATTTTTATTTCCCATATAAATCGTGCTTCCCTAACCCCTTTATTGTCTTTGTCCGGCTAACCTATCGTCATCCCTAGACCTCCCAACCCCTACGTTTCCCTTCCTTGGAGGGAATAGAGGGAGAGCTAGGTCCTGTGCGAGGCCCAATCCAAGCCTTCTGAATGGCCTACTCAGATTTCAGCGATCTACTTTTACCACGGTGGAGTCCCGCGGCCCAAATGAAGCGAGGTGGATGGATGGTGCGGAGGGGTAACAAGTGGGAATTTGATGGATTGTAAATGGAGGAGTGGACATTATGTGGAGTGTCAATAGAAGGTGAGAATTAGGTGGAGTGGGAATTTGGTGGAGTGTTAATGGAGGAGTGGGAATTTTATGGATTGTAAATGGAGGAGTGGACATTATGTGGAGTGTCAATAGAAGGCAAGAATTAGGCGGAGTGGGAATTTGGCAGAGTGTAAACGGAGGAGTGGGAATTGGGCAGGGTGTAAATGGCGGAGTGGGAATTATGTGAAGTGTAAATGGAGGAGTGGACATTATATGAAGTGTAAATAGAAGGCAAGAATTAGGCGGAGTGGGAATTTGGCAGAGTGTAAATGGAGGAGTGGGAATTAGGTGGAATGTAAATGCAGTGGGAATTCAGAAGAGTTGGAATTTGGTGGAGTGTAAATGGAGGAGTTTGAATTAGGCAGAGTGTAAATGGAGGAGTGGGAATTAGGAGGAGTTGGAATTTGGCGGAGTGTAAACGGAGGAGTGGGAATTAGGATGGAGTTGGAATTTGGCGGAGTGTAAACGGAGATGGGAATTAGAGTTGGAATTTGAGGTAGGGAGGTGGGAATTATGGTGATGGGATGGTGATTAAATGGCAGTGGGAATTTGGAGGAGTTGGAATTGGTGGAGTGTTTTAAAAAATGCAGTGGGGAATTAGGTGGAGTGGGAATTTGGTGGAATGTAAATGCAGTGGGAATTTGGAGGAGTTGGAATTTGGTGGAGTGTAAATGGAGGAGTGGGAATTTGGCAGAATGTAAATGCAGTGTGAATTTGGTGGAGTGTAAATGCAATGTTGAGGTGGTAATTAGACACAGTGTAAACAGAGGAGTGGGAATTTGGCAGCGTGTCAATGGATGGGGTGAGAATTTGGTGGAGTGTAAATGCAATGGAGGGGTGGGAATTAGGTGGAGTATCAATGTAGAGGAGAGGAGAGTGCCTTGGAGTTTGGAGGCATCTATTACGTACACACAGGTCGATAAATTGAGCACAGAAGAAAAATGAGCAACTAAGGAAGAGAAGTAAAGGAAAGATGCTAAGAGAGAAAAAAGAGTTTGACGGAGTGTTGGAGAGAAGTGAGAAGAGAACACATTTTGGTCGATGTAGTATTACATCATCTGGTCCAAAGGACCAAAATCAGTCTGTTTCATAAATGACTAAACAGAAATTTCAATTCCAACTTCAGAGGTGCCCATTTGAGTGCAAACCCCGAGCCTGCAGTGCTAGATAATATTATGAAGCATTTCTTTGATGCTATCTTGCTAAAGCACAGATGCAGCCAGGCACACATACTTATTTCGTAGGCAGCCTATAGCTGCTGATTCCACCTTTTTTTCTGGAAGCGAGGTTGTGCCGCTTATGCAATGCCCGTTTCCAGTAAGCTGGTACAAACAGGGCCCAAACTCAAGACCCTAAGGCCAAAGATCTTAAACCAGCCACCTTAACCGTGAAGCCAACACCAGACTTGGCAAATATACTGAGACTCTATGATAACTTCTTGCAAAAGGTCACAGCTCAAGAACAAAAATTAGTGAAAGTTTTCTGCTGATTAATTCAATGGTTTTCCAGCTATGGCCTTTAAAAGTAGCATTTCGCAAACTTTCACCAACCGCTGTGATCTTCAAATACATCCATCCAAATTTAATCTCTTTCTAGTGGGCTCCCAACAAACTCAATTCAAGCTTATTACAAAGAGTAGTAAATACAACTCGCCGCTTCGCTGCCGGGATTATTGAGGAAGGTGGGAGAAAGAGGAGGGTGGGAGCGAGGAGAGGTGGGGGAACTAAGGAACGGGGGTGAGGAAGGGCGGGGGGGGTCAGGAAGGTGATGCTTCGCATCATGTCACTGTGCACTCCGAGGAGGGAGGGGTTAGAGCGAGAAAATGGAGGGGTTTTGAGGAGGTAAGCATGAGGGAGGGGAGGCGGGATCTGGATCTTTGTTTGTTTAAGGGGACCTTGAAGGGGGGGGGGAAGGAAAAGGGGGAGGTGTTCCAACTTGCACTTGTAGTGGAGCTTGTGAAGAAGGGAGGTGGGGGGAGGGTAGTGCAGGATTGAACAAAATTGTGGACATTAAAACAGCACGTGCAGACCTCCTGAAGATGTCCATGGGGGTGGAGATGGGAGGGGGTTTGGGAGGAGGTAAGCTTGAGGAGAAGGGAAGGGCGATAAAACACACCCAAACAGCAACATTTTCTTTTTAATCGCCGGTTCTGTATAAAACCAGGCGGAAGCACTGAAAACCCACGCTATCTACCTGGCAAAGGCCGACCTGCATGCATGCATGCTCGCACATGCAACGACCTTTGCACAACGACCTTTGTGGAGTGCCTTCAAGACCACCATCCTTGATGTTGCCAGTGGATTTCTTGGAACTCACCATTGGGCAAATAAGATTCTTGTCCCCCAAGAAACACTGTCTACCAGTGACCAGAGTCACAGGGACAGGCTTCATGGCAGAGTGGAGCTGTTCATGGAGTTGAGGCATAAAACTGTACATTCGCTGAGGATGGACAAGGATGCCGATATGCGAGGAATCTGTGAAGGGATAAAGCATCACCTGTGGTCAAGTGATTCTCCTGCCTACAGAGGAATTTGTGCATTGCGTTCCTCCAAACCTGCCGCTCGGTTGTACTGTAGTTAGAATGAAGGGTGGTGAGCTCTTGACAGAGGAGTCTGAAGTGAAGGCCCCGCTGGGCCAGTTACTTTGAACGGCTGTACCAGGCTGATCCACCAGCAGTTGAGTTGGACATTAGGGGTGTTACTATCCCAATTGCTGACCCTCCAATCAACTGTGATCCACCTTCGTTTGTGGAAACACAGACTGCGGTGAACCATTTGAAAGGGGGTAAAGCTCCTAGGATCTGTGACCTCCATGCTGAACTTCTCAAGGTTGTGGAAATGCTGTATTCATGCCATTGCATGCAGTTCTGTGCTCTGTTTGGAGCACAGTCATCATCTCAACAGACTGGAAGAGGGGCCTTGTTATCCCTCTCCGGAAAGGGAAGGGTGATTACCAGGACTGAAACAACTTCCGAGGGGTAACGTTGCTCTCCGTGCCAGGCAAGGTCTTTTCTCAGACAATTATTGAGAGGGTTTGCCACCATCTGCTTGAGCACCAGCACCCAGAGCAGTCGGACTTCACACCAAAGTGGTTAATGATTGACCGTCCCCTTGCTCTTTGGGTCCTCACTGAATGCAGGTGAGAGTTTCAACGGGGACTGTTCACAGCCTGTATGGATCTCCGCAAAGCATTTGATTCAGTGATTCGGGATGCCCTCTGGAGGATTCTTGGTTTTCATGCGGTGCCACCAAAACTAATCAATCTGATGTCTGAATTATATTCTGGTACTGAGAGTGCTATAAGATGTGGTGATACCATCTCTGACATATTTTCAGTTGTTGCTGGAGTTCGTCAGGGGTGGGGTATGTACTGGCACCCACACTTTTCAGCACATTATGGACTGGATTCCCGGAGGATGTCAGAAAGATCAAGCTGCGTTGCATCATTTGGGAATGTCAGGATTTTACAGATGATGTTTGGGAATGTCCCCTTGATTTCACAGATGATGCAGTGAGGGAGCCTCATGGGTGCAGGCCACCGGGCCCACCACATGCCTTATGGTTGTAGCAGGTTAATCGGCATCTCAAGTAGATGGGGATGGGCCAGGCATCTGCCTGGGGGATGTGCAGACGCAGGCCACCCCTCCTTCCCCGAAGCAGTGACGATGCAGACCCTTGCGACCTCCCATGTGGGTGCACCCGGTCTCGTTCTCTTCCCTCTCGATGCCATAGTACCCCGGTCTCACCCCTACTTGACGGGACAGAATTGGCAAAACCCACCCAGCCGCTAGGCAAGGCCAGGATGCTAGACCTTGACCCATATGCACGTCAATTGGCTCAACACCAGGCACCACGTGTGCGGCCCTTTGCCCATCAAAATTGCCATCTCCGGCTTGATTCTCTCACACCAAAGTCATATTTGGTGCGGTCCTCGATCCTACAAACTCCAGTCTCTCTCATCCTCAACAGGCGGAACTTTGCAAGAGGAAGTTTGCAAATGTTCGGGCCGTCTCTTCCGGCAGCACAGGGTCAACAAGTCCCACCAAGTTAGTAGACCAGGCGTCGTTACAAATGCATATCGAACAGCATGATATCGGGAACGTTGTGCACAGCTCATCCCATCCAAGCTGCCGCTTTCGGCTTGGTCTTCACTGCCCTCGAAACTGACGTATTTAATGCAGCCCTTGGTTCTTTACATCCCAGGCGAGAGGGAGATGGCACATAATGCCGTGTGTGTGTGTGTGTGTCCTCCATAACTCCAAAACCATGAAACCTACCAACCCAAAACTTTGCATGCATATGAAGGGAACTCCAAGGGAGTACATAAATGAAAACTGGGTATTTGGGTATTGTTAAACACCCCTTTTGAAGATATTTAACGGGATTATAAATTTAAAAACAAAAACAGGCTTACCCTTGGTCAACCCATGTTCACTTTCCAGGGGTCTTAATCCGCCATTTTGTTTTGGCCGATTCAAAAAGCCTTGGCAATTTTCCACATTGACCTCTCATGGACTAATTAAAGTATATTATTAATTGAAATTTGTCTTCAGATTTGAGGATCGGAGCTGGTGGACTAAATAACTGTCAAAATCTGGAGTGAAATCTGAAAATTTAAAGAAATTATCAATTCTTATAACTAAGTGCATTTACGTATTTACTTTAAGGAAGGAAGACTGTGATCTCTGGTCCACATTTACAAATTACCAAACCATTAAACTTAACTTTTTCCACTGTTCAGAGAATTATGTTCATTGAAGAAAAGATTAAGGAATGTGCATGCATAAAGTGTAACTTCATTGAGTGCAACGAAAATAATTACAATAAAGTGCTCATCATCGAATGTTTGATTTTCGCTGGATACATCGCTAATCACCTGGCAAGCCAGCTGTTCCTTATCAATAGTTTTGTTGGAGTGCTTGCTTGAGTGCTTAAGTCACTTGGTGAGGGCTCTCCAAGCTACTTGGTAATGGCTGACAACTCCTCTGAGCTCGCAAGATTAATCATGCCAACACTTTACAGGATCACATTTTTTAAAATCATGATACACCTTACTAGGGGTTTTAAATTCATCTTCTCACAAGTCAACTTGTAAACACACAAACCACCACATGTCGTGAGGAAGGGTGGTTAGTTGAGAGCAAGGGTGTTTGGGTGTGGTGGAAGGGGGTGGAGGTAGGAGGAGGAAGGGGGGTGGGAGTCTGGAGGGAGGGAAAGGGTTATAGGAGGGAGCAGAGGGTTGTGGGGAGGAGGGGAGGAATGTGAGTCCAAAGGGAGGGAGTAAGAAAAGGCAGGGTTGGGGATGAGGAAGGGAAGGAAAGGGGGGGGAGAGGGACCCAGCGTTGCTGGGCAACACCAAATGCCTTCATCTTTTAATACTGTTTGGAGAATTATATTAAGTGAACAAAAATATTTCGGAACGTAACAAAATTAACCAGCTTCATTGAGCTATATGAGTCAATGCATTCACTGCAAGACCTCACGCCCTGTCCCCAAGAAGGACGACCTATCCATCGCATCTGCCAGATCTATGTCTATATTTTCCGAGGTTTTGCGAGGTGCTCTGCAGGAAATCAAAGCAAATCTGGTAAGAAACGTACGTTTTAAGAAAAAGTTATGACGTTTGCACGGACCGCGAACCGATGTAGAATGTGACGTGCACAGACGAGCAGGCAAATGGCGGATTTTCTACAATCTGTGTCAGGGGACAATCTGTGTCAGGGGACAACGGCAATTAAGCTGCAACTCGTTAGTGGATGAAGTCATTCTATTTCATTCATTCATTTTCTTTCATTAACTGCTTGCGCAGTGAAGACGGGCTGTAAAGTTAAAGGGATCCTTTTTGGTATGCAGCGACAGCCTGGCCAACCGTTCCTTATCAACAATTTAATTGGAGTGCTGGCAAGAGCGCCCATGGTCGACAACGGTACCGTGCGACATCGTTCTGAGTGAATTTTTCACTCTCTGCGGAAGCTTTTGCCACGCCATGTCATCCTGAGCAAGTGGTTCATGCTCCGTCACCCTGAATGAATGGTTCGTGCTCTGTCACCCTGAGCGAGTGGTTCATTGCTCCGTCACCTGAGTGAGTGTGTCGTGCCTCCATCAACCTTCCGAGTGTGTGCTCGTGCTGCTCACGTGAGTGAGTGTTCATGCTCGTCACCCCTGAGCAAGTTGGTTCATGCTCTGTCACTCTGAGTGAGTGGTTTGTGCTCCATCACCCTGAGCAAGTGGTTCGTGCTCCGTCCCCTGATAAGAGTGGTTCCTGCTCTGTCACCCTGAGTGAGTGGTTTGTGCTCCATCACCCTGACTGAGTGGTTCGTGCTCCGTCACACTGAGCGAGTGGTTCGGTGCTCCGTCACCATGAGCGAGTGGTTCGTGCTCCATCACCCTGAGTGAGTGGTTCGTGCTCCGTCACACTGAGCGAGTGGTTCATGCTCCATCACCATGAGCGAGTGGTTTGTGCTCTGTCACTGTGAGTGAGTGGTTCATGCTCCGTCATCCTGAGTGAGTTGTGAAATAATATCTAATTTCCAAGCTGTTGGCCGTATTTACCTGTTTTCTAAATTACCGAGCCAAATGTTTTTTTCCACCCAGCACACATAGCTGCTTATAAAGAATAATGTTTGTAAACATATCCCTGAAACATATATATATATGCAATGTTGTTTTTTGGTGAAAGCTACTCAAGGTTTCTGGGTTGTATACAGTAAGTTCTATAGTTGGTAATCACACTGATTCCAACCTGCAGATTCCTGAAGAATTGCTGATATCGGCCAAGCGTGTGTTTGTGTGTGTGTGTGTGTGTGTGTGTGTGTTGTTCATAAAGCACAACATATTGTTTCTGCAAACTCCCCTACCCCCATGTCTCTGTCTCTGTTTCTCTCTCTTTGTCCCATCCCTGCTCTACCCCCTCCCATACAGTGCAGCACCCTCCTCATTCTCCTCTCCCCCCTCTCTCTCTCTGTCTGTCTCTGCACATATCTGGATGGTGGTTATGTCTGGACAGTGTTTGTCTCCGGACGTGTCCGGGCGGTGTTTGTCTCCGGACGCATCCAGGCTGTATTTATGTATGGATGGGAGTTTGTTTCCAGACCGTGTTTATAGTATGACCGGTAGAAAATGGATTTCAGACATTATTTTGTTTCAATCTTCACTGTTACTCGATGAAAAATCATTTTGATGAAACAGTATGAATCGTAATTAATGCTCCACCACATGTCTGCCTTCCCTTCCTCTCAC
>CM068961.1:30720498-30743025 GCA_035128595.1 Eptatretus atami | reverse complement strand
AAGAGTCACAATTGCTTCTTTCTTATTAGAAGCAAATAGGAATTGGGATGTCACAAAGAAGTGATCCCACCTTGTAAACAGAGAATGATAACCAGATGTATGAATGGCATCGAACGTCATCATCAGGATCACAAAAATCTTGCAGATGCAGTGTGCCCCATAAAAAGGGTCCAACTGCTCAAAGGAGTGGAAAGACCGAGTCCAATGATTGATGCCCTGACTACTGGCAGCTCTCAAGCACTGCGAGTAGGACACCTGCAGAGTCCACGGAGCAATGCTGAACCTGTGGGATATGTCCTCACATTGTTTAGAAGACTGTGACAGTGTGGGTGAGTGACGATGACAGCTGGCACAGTACACAGTGTTGTAGAGAGCTTGGGGATATATAATTGAACACCACCTCAAGCTCCTGCTCCATACTCTTTATATGCTCTTCATCCAAACACTCAAAAGGATCTTAAGAATCAATCACATGGCAACACACATCCAGTCTTCTCTGGTATTTCTAAATGTGGCTCGTGTCCCTCGTGTGTGTTCCTCATACATGTCCCTTTTGTAAGACCCAAGCTGGCCACTTAGGACTGACTCTTTCATGTCTGATGCTGTCGTACCACCCCCCCCCCTTTACCACTCCCACCACACACACACACACACACCCGTATGTATGAATGTATGTATGATGTTCAGGATAATGAAGATAACTTAGTCAGCTGTATGTAGGATTGAACGGTGAAGGAAGAAAGGAAGGAGGAACCCGGAAGCAGGGGGTGAAGAGGGGTTAGGCCATGGACTGATATGTCACCAGTTTGAGTTGGACAGACAATTTCCATTGGTGAGAAACATTATTGTATGTATACATTCATATATTGTATATACACACATTTGATAGACCACTATTACTAAAAACATTGCCCTGTTACATGTAATCACCTATCCAATCAATATGCTTGAGGTCCCAAAACACAATAATTGCCGTAAGATTTCATTCTGATGGTCAAACAGTGAATTATTTTTTGCTGGTGGGTAATAAGAATGTCTCCACTCCATTATTGCTCACTCTGACTCTGCATGAAATTACGGATCCAGATCTGATAATTCCGGAGTTGTGTTAAACAATGACCACAGGAGTTGACTTTTGATTCTATGTAGAGGTATTTTGATATCCGTGCAGTTTCCCCTAAAGTTATTAGAATTCAAGACAAATAATGATAGTTCCAAACATATACCACTGGAATGCATTTTGTATACCTGGTGTTGACTTAATGGTTCGGGCGGTGGGCTTGGGATTCTAGGGTCCTGGTTTGAATCTTACACTACCATTGAATTAATACCAGGTGGGATTAACTCAGCCTGTCATCCTGAGATGGCAAAATGAGTACCAGCATGCTGCTATCCTGTGTTGGAGTGGTGACCCGTCCAGATTGTGCCCAATAGTCAGGAGACTGCTTCGGCAGCATCAACGCTCTGCACGGAATATGGTCCCAATGGAATGGAATGCATTTGTCTGCAAGAACACATAAATTGTAATTCACAATTCACAAAGAGTCGGCGAGGCATTGTCAGCACCAAGGACAAATTACAAATTCCTGCCCTGACTGCTTCGTTTCGTTGAACATCAGGCCTGGCCAGACGATTCGTGAAAGAATGTTGCTAAAAACTCTCCTAGCCAACCCCACAAGAACATTGACCTTATTCACATTATCAAATCCCGTTCTTGTGCATCACGAGGTCCCAAGGTCAGGGGGTCATCCACTTCGCCTTGCTGGGCGTGTGAATGATGGGCCTGTCCATGTTCTCTCTTGGTCAAACATTGCCATTTTAAAAGGGGCTTCAAAACTTCTTTTCGGCTGTGGGGTGTGATGGGTGATGCGGTCCATGTATGGCGAGAGGGTAATTGATGTAAATTATATTTAGTTTGATTCCAATTTTAAAATTTGATGTAAACATATCTTCTGTAGTTCATTGTGATTCCAACCCACGTCATAATTTACTCTCTGAAGCTGTTTAGACCGTTGGATTTATGCTGCTTCACCACCATCACATGATTTTACACAAAACAAATGAAGAGTAAGAATGGATTTGAGTGAAATATCAGTTTGGCCGCAAGGTAGTCAATATATTTAGACACCTTGTGCAAACCGAGGGACGTGTCCCACAAACTTGTCAAGTAACAGAAATTACTAGACAGTGAAAAGAGTTTGTGGCAGGAGGTCATTTTGTAGACTACGTCCGCCTAGAAGGCCTGGGTCGGTCTCCTGTCCCTCCATGCTTCCTTGTACCCTGCCAAACACTTCTTTTTTTCTCTCCAAACACAAATTCTGCCAATAAAAAGTAACGTTACGTCCTCAAAAGTAGCAGAAATTCAGAAACTACTTTAAATTATCCTTGCCTCTGAACTACTGCTCCTCAAGATATCAGCTCAACTCGCACAACTTTACTCCCCATCAACGATGACAACCATGAACAGCGTCGCCTGCCAGCTGTCCTTGTAATTCGCTGCCTGCCAGGTTCTCCATTAGCCAGCGTGATAGCAACCCATTATTCGCTCCCTTGTTGTTTATTAATTGCAATTGGGCACAGCAGATTAAATCCTCGTTAAGTTAACAGTCTTTTATAGAAGACGACAGCACAGTTAAGCTAGATGACACAAAGAACGACTGCCTCTGTGCACCGGATGCCAGGGTAATAATGATAAATAAAATTCCTACTCATCTGCAGTTATCGGTGGAATGAACGATCACTGCTGAAAATTTGGCTGCAAGCTCATAAAAAAAACCTCTCCACTTGGGTATCACTAAATGAAACAAACGACGAGCAATTTTGAAAAATGAAATTTTGTTGCAAGGTGAAGTCAATGATAATTATCATTGACTTCACCTTGCAACAAATTTCATTTTCTCAAAATTTTATCAAATTTTATCAAAATTTATTTTCTTAAATTTAGAAAGGGTCTAAAGGTTCCTCTTCTCAAAATGTGGCGTGTCATTGGCTTTTTATAATTATAATTATATATAAAAGCCAATGACACATCTGAGGCTTCAGAAGTTACGTCATTCTTCGAAGAATATCGGCTGAGAAATAGAAGGAATCGCCTTTCCCTTGCCAAACCAAGCCAAGGAGTGAAAACAGCACCAAGAAAGGAAAATGATGGTTGGTGTGCAAAACTGGTAAGGAGATACCACAGCGAGCCCACTCCTCGATCGCTGGTGAATAAAATGATGAAGATAAGTGAATGATGCCAATTAATAGATGGAGTGTTGGAATGAAGGGAATGCTAAAGTTGTAATACAAACATAATCCATACTATGATTGCATCCTTCACCTTGGAACAAAACGTGCACAAATCTGGTGGTCTGTGCAACTGGCACCCAGATTTGATGTTTCTCACT
Organism: Eptatretus atami; assembly: GCA_035128595.1. Lineage (NCBI taxonomy): Eukaryota > Metazoa > Chordata > Myxini > Myxiniformes > Myxinidae > Eptatretus > Eptatretus atami. The sequence goes on along the minus strand of CM068961.1, from coordinate 30,739,636 downwards.
TCAGGCGGTTTGCTTGAAGATTTGGAGTTGCTGCGGTTGGTGGAGTGACTGATGCCGAAGGCTGCGACAACGAAGGTGGCTTGATGTCGAGTTGGAGTTGTGTCCGACGTCGCTTTAGAGTATGGCAGGATGGAAATACCATCCTGTTCAATGTCATGCCAGTGGGCTTTGGGATCGCAACACTTGTTGAGCTATCGTGCTATACATACATATATCGGTTTTTTGCCCGATCGCTCAATAGTGAAGAAGCGCTTCGAAAATTATTTATCGGATCCGGATCTTCATCAAAATCGAATCAATTCGTCCTTGTTACACTCTCAACCCATCCACTAAGTTTCGGCCGAATCAGTCCACAACTTTTTGAGATATTCCTGTCACAGACAAACAGACAGGGGTGAAAGCATAACCTCCTTCCACCTTCGGTAGCGGAGGTAACAAGGAAGATGTCGTGCATAGCACGATACGCAAATAAACAAAATGCTTCCAGGTTTTGATTGGTGAACCAATTCAGTGACCCAGTATGAATATTCTGTTCAACCGAGCTGACAGAGTACCCACCCTATTGGTGGGTGGAGATTGCACATTACTTGCTGAAAACAGTATAGTCTGTGTATTGCAAGATGACTCGATAGATGTTTGTGTGGTGTGTCTAAAGGGGTCTAATAGGTCTAGAGGTCGAAAAGATCTAAGGTGTTTGCTGTCTAAAGGGTCTCAGTGGTCCAAAGGGTCGAAAGGGGTCTAAAGGGTCTTAAAAGGGGTCTAAATCATCTCAATGGATCTAAAGGATCAAAAGGTTCAATCAGTCCAAGCAATCTAAAGGGTATTAAAAGGTTCAAAGTATCTAAAAGGTATAAAATGGTCTAACACCCTGTTCTTCATTGCACGGCCTATGAGCTACTGGCGCCCCTGGTGGCCAAAAGTGTGGCCGATAATACACAATGTGAAAACACCCATCATAATCCACCAGGAATGCTATCAAATTGACACAATGGTTTCAAATGAGTGTTCCAACATGAAGCATAGAAGTAATATAACTACATCAGGATATGGTTGCAGTATACAAAAATTACGCTTGTCGCCCAGTTAACCACAACGAAGAAGAGTTTGTTCAGATGGGGCCTAATCGCTGCCATTATGGAGTCCTGCAGGTGGTGTGGTGGCTCTCACACTGATGACTGATGACTGATGCAAAAGTGCCCCCACCCCTAAAACAACAGTGAAGATCACTGGTCTAAAAGTTATAAAAAGGTCTAAAACGTGTAAGTGGTCTAAAGGTCGAAAGAAGATGTTTCACCAGTAGTTACAGGGAGTTTCCTTCTGTATCCATCTCATCCACCCCATACATGCATGTTTTGCATCCTATTTTGTCTGTTATGTCCTGATCCATACAATGTACTAGCTTTTCCACGAGACTCGACGAGGTATACCAAAAAAGGTCTAAGGGGTCAATAGGGTTTAAGGAGTCGAAAGAGGGTCTGATATGTCTTAGGTCTAAAAGGTCTAAGGATCGGATCAAAAGGTCTAAATGCACTGCTAAAAATGTCTCGAAGGTCTAAAGGTCGGTCCATCATCAATGACAACACCAAGGTCTTCTCCGTTTTGACATCCTGAAGGATTACGTCATTCATACGGTATCCATTTTTACTGTGTTGTCTTCCAACATGCAAGACCTTGCATTTGGTTTCATTAAAGGGGAGCTGCCAGGTGTGGACCATTCCTACGCGAGTAATCTTGAAGCGATTCTGCTTGAACCTGATTGTTAACTGGACCCATCATTTTCGTGTCATCAGCAAAAATGTACACACCGTTCTTAATCAATTGTGTCAGACAGTTAATAAAGATAACAAACAAAAGGAGTCCCAGTATACTACGCCGTGGTACACCACCTTTTACAGAACTCCAGTTTGAGCTCACTCCATTAATAGTAACTCGTTGAAGTCTTCCTGTTAGGAATGCTTCAATCCAAGTAAGGAGATTTCTCCAATACCATGTGATGCAATCTTCATCCACGGTCTCTTGTGCGGAAACAGCATCAATCGCTTTGTGGAAGTCAAAATCGAAAATATCCACTGCATCTCCCTCGTCAATCATGCCGTCAGTTCCTCGAGAGCACACAACAGTTGTGACATGAACGACCTTCTCGACGTAAAACCACGCGGACAGCCTGTGAAGAGGTTGCAGGTCAGCATGTGCGTTCTTTATGCCGTCTCTGATTATACTCTCCGGTACTTTACCTACCACTGATGGAAAACTTGTGAATGGGTATGATGTTACCCATTTCCCAATCCTGTGGAAGAACCCCATTCATTGAGGGACTTTTGGAAGATCATCTGTGGAGGTTCTGCAATGACATTAGCTGTTTCTTTCAAACATCTTGGACGTATATAGTCCAGTCCTGCAGACTTTGAGGACTTTAGGGCTGGAAGCTTTTTCCTAACTGTCTCTGTGGTGATTGGGATGCCACCCAACTCAAGGCCTTGAAAATGCTGCTTCGATGAAGGCAGATTACTCAGGTTCTCATCTGTGAATAGAGTGCTGAACAAACCATCTGTATGCCTGCTTTCTCATTATTTGTTCCAGATAACTTTCCAGAGGTGTCCCCAATATTGCTCACTCTGGATTTTTGTTAAATTTTTTGTATGCATTTTCAATGCTCGTATAAGAGCTAACACATTACGGATAACAAAGGGAGCAGGAGACAAGAGGGGTGGGAGAGGGAAGCACAAACAGTAGGGAGCAGAGACAATAGGAGATCTGTGGAAGGGAGAGGGATGGGGCGGGGTACACGGGGTAAACATGATGGGCACTTCAGGGACTTTCATGATGGAAAACAGGGAATTTGAAGGAGGTGGTTTGGATTTAGATTTCAAGGATTTAGCTTTGAGCTTGCAATTTACGTATGCCCAGAATCCTTGGGATATAATCTCAGATTGTGAGCTAAGCTTGATTCGTACTCTTGACAGTTTTGTCTAGTCGAGCAAAGTAATTTGTGTTTTTTCCTTGGTGTCTCTTTCAAAGTCAACACAATGTCAGTCGTAGTGTGCTTTTTGCGCGTGCTTTTGCCTTTTTGCATGACTGTGCAATTGCTCATCTGGAGATGAAGGTTTTCTCATGATACCCTTCTGAGACGAGGGTATGGATTTTGGAATGCATTCTTGCATACTCTGTTTGAAATGTTGTCTGATAAAGCTCCAAGCTTCACTGCAGCCGATGCAAGCAATGTGGTACACCCATTGGATCTTCTCGAGCATTTGATTCACACGATCATAATTTCTCTTATTCAGTTTAAACTTGGGTGCTCTTGCCACCAACGTGCCTTTGCAATGTATGATATATTTAGCTCCAAAACTATGCAGAAGTGGTCGCTACTAGCTAGTGAAGACCTGTATTCTATGGGATTGACCATATCTTGTTTGCCTGCAAGTAGCAGAACAAGTAAACTGGGATCTGGCCTAAGCGATATCGAGTACAGGTGGATCCACATGCAGGTAAAGATAACTATTGTGTCGGGATTCAATGAAAAGCTGGGTCCAATTAACAATTGGAACTTCACAAACATGTTGTACTTCCTAATATTCTGCTCTATTCGCTCTATCATTTGCCCGAGGTCATCTTCCATCTGCTTGTAAGTCAGCAAACATCACCTTCATCAACCATCATTGCTGCTTATATATGGCGTGAGCAAAAATCTCTTCACTTCACTGTGAAGTTCAGTGTAGGATGCTTTGGCTTTAACCTCTGCTTAAAATTAATGAAATGAAACATATCAAACAAGACGAGAAGGGCACTCGGTAGAGCACGTATCTCCGCCATGCAACGCCTGATCCACGAGAACATATCTGGCCCATTATGTTTTTGAGATATCTTGCTATATATCGTTTTTGGCCCTATCTCTCAATGGTGAAGTTCACTTAGAAAATTCTAGTAGTCGGATCCGGATCCAGATCTCCACCAAAATCTAAACAATTCGTCCTCGTCACACACCCAACCTCTCCACAAAATTTCATCCGAATCCGTCCACAACTTTTTGACATATCCTGCACACAAACAGACAAACAAACAAACAGACAGACAGAAAGGGGTGAAAACATAACCTTCACCTTCAGTGGCAGAGGTAATTATTCTCACTCAGATTTCAACATCACTCGATGCATATTGTAAAGTTGTTTAAACTTCCTTTGTTTCAGAAGATGATTTGTAATACTGGCTACCACTGGGTGTCACTATATGATATACATTTACATCATCATATATAATGGGCGTAAGCCTGGAACTTCGAACACATTTTTTTCCGAACATATTCTGTTCATACTTCCGAAATCTTCACATTTTGTGTTCCATGTATTTACGCAGGTGATAGCGGATTCAAAAAATCGAATGGAGATAGAATTTTCAAAGAGGGAATCGATGACGTCACAATCAGCAGCGTTTAGCAGCAAACCGACGGCCGGGTCCCAGACGACGTGCTTTACTTAACAAAGTCCATGAATTCAGGACGTTTGTTCAACTCGGCATTACGACTTTTATCCTGCCATGTTGTTAATCTATTGATGGAGGTAATGTAGAAACGATGAATATGTCAAATTGTTGGTGTTACTCATCCGGCACAATGTGTCAAGGCCAACAATCTAAAGCGACCGGTCTCAAACGCTACCATGGGCACCCAGACACGCCACAAATATGAACTGAGCTGTTGAATGCGGCGCACAAACATCAAAGAAACTACCATAACCGAGTATTGTGATCCGTCTGTCCCCATACCCGTCGTGGACGGGTATCTGCTCGTAGAGAGAATTGGGATCTTCAACTCACACTGAACCCCCTCCCCCAGATATGCTATTCAGACAAAACCATACTTGGGGTACCATTAGAAAGAATGGAATCGCCAATCTCAGCACAAAATTAGCAATCTGCTGGGGTGGCAAAAGAAGTCAAACAATTAGGAAATAAAATACCTTAAAATGGTGATTGATTAGCGGTGAGAAAGAGAAGCTGATCTTTCGGTCCTTACCCTTCGTCTGAGTTTTCCCAGTTTATTCCATGTTTATTCCCAGTGTAAGACCAGTTTGTGATTTTATTCAGGTCTGCAGAGAGCGAAGAGGCTGCTGCCTGCCGATCTGAGGGATGACAGATGGTACGGCAAGGGTGGAGTCATCAGCAAAGAGATAAAGAGGACTTTCCAGAGAGTCGGAGAGATCATTGATGAAAACCAGAAAAACAACAGGACCCAGAACGGTGCCTTGAGGAACTCCAGCCTGGACAGGAAGGGATGATGAGAGAATTCCATTAAGAGCCATGTGTTGACTGCAACAGGAGAGGAAGTCCACGAACCATGAGTGGAGATTGCCTAGAATACCATAAGAAGCGAGTTTGTGAGCAGTGCGGGATGCCAGACCATATTGAAAACACAACGATATGTCTAGGGAGATGGCTCTGATCTCAGTTTGGCATTTAGGACCTCCATTCATTGTTGGGAAAGCAGAAGTAGCATGTCCAGGGTTGAGAGACTTGGTCTAAATCCAAATTGATGGTCAGAAATGAAGCCATTTGAGAAGAGGAAGATTTAATGTCTGAAATGATGATGGATTCCACAACCTTGCTGATGATTGGGAGAAGGCTGATTGGTCTGTAGTTGCAGGGATCTGTTGTTGCAGCAACACAGTTTAGGCAATCAGCCTTTCACCTGCAGTGCCAGCTGTGCAGCCATTTGAGGTAAGGGAGGGAATGGAGGGGGAACATGCACAAGAAACAGATTTGATTAGATGCCACCAGGATTTGGAGGAGGGAGAGAGGTTTGAGAGTTCAGACTTGAGATTAGAAAGATGTTGTTTCCTGGCTCTCCTGAAGGAAGACACGCACCTGTTCCGAGCTTTGTGGAAGGAACTGAGATTACCCTCAGTTGGATTTGCTTTCCATGAGGCAAGGGCAAGTTATTTCAGGACAACTGCCTCACGAGAAGCTTCAGTGCACTAGGGAGGAAGGGAAGGACAATTGAAGATGAGGTGGGATGAATCTGTGCATCGAGAGAGCAAATTTCTTTGAAAGAATTCCCAGGATGAGTTGATGTCGGAGAAAGTAGAAATGGAAACCAGTCTAGAAGTTTGATGGCTGCTTGGAGACCCTGCCAGTCAGCCTGAGTGAAATGCCAGACTCGACTGTGCTGAGGTGTTTTTTTTTAATACAGCCAGAGAGACGACTGCTTATAAAGCTGGTCAGAACTGATTAGAGTAGAAGGAGAACAGCAGATATCTTCTGGGTAAATTGGTCAAAATCTAATCCAGAAGAGATTGAGTATTGTTGGCTGAGATGCAGTTCAGGAAGTTGACAGATTGAATCAGTCCCAATGAGTGCATAAGTCTCTTGTTGAAGTGCCATGGGAGGTGAGAGAGGTACCCACAACCAGCCAACTGGCATGATGGCAATTGAAGTCACCGCATATAGCCACACCTTTCAAAAGACCTCAGGGATATAGTGTAAAGCACAGATTAGGGGATGGGTATAGAAATATTTCAAAGGCCTTGAATATCCCATGGAGCACAGTCAAGACAACCATTAAGAAGTAGGTGTATGGTACCACCAAACCTTGCCTAGATCTGGCCCTCCCTCCAAACTGGATGACCAGGCAAAGAGGAGACTGATCAGAGAGGCCACCAAGAGGCCAATGGCAACTTTGAAAGAGCTACAGGCCTTTATGGCAAAGAATGGTCACTGTGTGCATGTGACAACAATATGCCAAGCACTCCATAAATCTGGCCTGTACGGGAGGGTGGCAAGAAGGAAGCCATGACTAAAAAAGCCAGCTTGAGTCCCATTTGAGATATGCAAAAAAACTACTGTAGAGATTCTGTAGCCATGTGGCAAAAAGTTTTGTGGTCCTGACGAAACCAAGATGGAACTTTTTGGCCGAAATGCAAAACGTTACATTTGCCACAAAACCAACACAGCACATCGCCCAAATAACACCATCCCCGCTGTGAAGCATGGTGGTGGCAGCATCATGTTATGAAATGTTTCTCATCAGCAGGGACTGTGGCACTTGTCAGGAAAGAAGGGGAATTATATGGAGCAAAATAATGAAAAATCCTGGAGGAAAACCCGCTGCTCTCTGCAACAAAGCTAAAATTGGAATGAAAGTTCACCTTTCAGCATAATACCAAAAACAGCGAAAGCTATACTGGTGTGGTTAAGGAACAAAAAGATAAATGTCCTTGAGTGGTCCAGTCAGAGCCCCGACCTAAATCCAATCAAATATCTGTGACATGACTTGAAGATTGCTGTCAATCAACCCTTCCCACACAACTTGACTGAGCTTGAACAGTTTTGTCAGAACAATGGATAAATATTGCTCATTCAAGGTGTGCAAAGTTGGTGGAGACCTATCCCAACAGACTCGCAGCTGTAATTGCTGTCAAAGGTGCTCCACAGAGTATTAACTCAAGGGGGTGGACACTTATCCAACTAAGATATTCCAGTTTTTGTTTTTTATTAATTTTCTGAATTGGTCAATTTGTTTTTCACTTGTAAGTTGTGGGTTACGATGTGTAAATAAGTGGAAAAAGTCTGATTTAATGCAATTTAATTCCAGGCTATAAGGCAACAAAAGGTGAAAGGTTTGAAAGGGGGTTTGGAATTCCTTTAAGCACTGGATATACTGTCGGACCCCGCTATTCACAGACTTCGCTATTCCCCATGAAATGTCACCTGAGACCGGGTCTGCTCTTGCTTATCTATCTATAATTCCAGCAATGTGTGTGTGTGTGGTGTGTGTGTGTGTGTGTGTGTGTGTGTGTGTGTGTGTGTGTGTGTGACCGCTGTTTCTCGACAACCACTGGTCCGATCTATAATTGAAACTTGCCAGCTATATTGCTGGGACCTGTGGATGTGCCTTTTCAAGTTTGATATTAATCGGACAAGTGGTTCCCAAGTTATGGCCATTTATTTACCAAACCAATGACGGTACACGGTGCTATGACGTCACGATTGACGTCACAATTCTTCTTATTATTTTTAAAATTTTTATTATTGTTTTTTTGCACGTATCACAATTGACGTTACAATTCTTCTTCTTCTTCGTTTGATATGACGTCACAATTGACGCTGGGACCTCAGTGGTGCGCTTTTCAAGGTTTGATATCGTTCTTCTTCATCCGTTTCAGCTGTTTCCCAAGTGTTTCCCAAGTTATGGCCATTTATGATACGGTTGGTCGATCTAATTGAAACAATGCCCCAATTCCCAGTGGTCCCCAGCGTCAATTGTGACGTCATATCAAACGAAGAAGAAGAAGAATTGTAACGTCAATTGTGATACGTGCAAAAAAACAATAATAAAAATTTTAAAAATAATAAGAAGAATTGTGACGTCAATCGTGACGTCATAGCACCGTGTACCGTCATTGGTTTGGTAAATAAATGGCCATAACTTGGGAACCACTTGTCCGATTAATATCAAACCTTTAAAAGCACATCCACAGGTCCCCAGCAATATACCTGGCAAGTTTCAATTAGATCGGACCAGTGGTTGTCGAGAAACAGCGGTCACACACACACACACACACACACACACACATTGCTGGAATTATAGATAGATAAGCAAGAGCAGACCCGTCTCAGGTGACATTTCATGGGGAATAGCGAATGTGAATAGCGGGTCCGACAGTATACCAGTGCTTAAAGGAATTCCAAACCCCCTTTCAAACCTTTCACCTTTTGTCCTTATAGCCTGGAATTAAATTGCATTAAATCAGACTTTTCCACCTTTATTACACATCGTAACCCACAACTTACAAGTGAAAAACAAATTGCCAATTTCAGAAAATTAATAAAAATACAAAACTGGAATATCTAGTTGGATAAGTGTCCACCCCCTTGAGTTAATACTCTGTGAAGCACCTTTGACAGCAATTACAGCTGTGAGTCTGTTGGAATAGGTTCCAACCAACTTTGCACACCTTGAATGAGCAATATTTATCCATTGTTCTGAACAAAACTGTTCAAGCTCAGTCAAGTTGTGTGGGAAGGGTTGATTGACAGCAATCTTCAAGTCATGTCACAGATATTTGATTGGATTTAGGTCGGGGCTCTGACTGACCACTCAAGGACATTTATCTTTTTGTTCCTTAACCACACCAGTATAGCTTTCGCTGTTTTTCAGGTCATTGTCATGCTGAAAGGTGAACTTTCATTCCAATTTTAGCTTTGTTGCAGAGAGCAGCGGGTTTTCCTCCAGGATTTTTCATTATTTTGCTCCATATAATTCCCCTTCTTTCCTGACAAGTGCCACAGTCCCTGCTGATGAGAAACATTTCATAACATGATGCTGCCACCACCATGCTTCGCAGCGGGGATGGTGTTATTTGGGCGATGTGCTGTGTTGGTTTTGTGGCAAATGTAACGTTTTGCATTTCGGCCAAAAAGTTCCATCTTGGTTTCGTCAGGACCACAAAACTTTTTGCCACATGGCTACAGAATCTCTACAGTAGTTTTTTTGCATATCTCAAATGGGACTCAAGCTGGCTTTTTTGAGTCATGGCTTCCTTCTTGCCACCCTCCCGTACAGGCCAGATTTATGGAGTGCTTGGCATATTGTTGTCACATGCACACAGTGACCATTCTTTGCCATAAAGGCCTGTAGCTCTTTCAAAGTTGCCATTGGCCTCTTGGTGGCCTCTCTGATCAGTCTCCTCTTTGCCTGGTCATCCAGTTTGGAGGGAGGGCCAGATCTAGGCAAGGTTTGGTGGTACCATACACCTACTTCTTAATGGTTGTCTTGACTGTGCTCCATGGGATATTCAAGGCCTTTGAAATATTTCTATACCCATCCCCTAATCTGTGCCTTTCCACAACTTTATCCCTGAGGTCTTTTGAAAGGTGTGGCTATATGCGGTGACTTCAATTGCCATCATGCCAGTTGGCTGGGTGTGGGTACCTCTCTCACCTCCCATGGCACTTCAACAAGAGACTTATGCAACTCATTGGGACTGATTCAATCTGTCAACTTCCTGAACTGCATCTCAGCCAACAATACTCAATCTCTTCTGGATTAGATTTTGACCAATTTACCCAGAAGATATCTGCTGTTCTCCTTCTACTCTAATCAGTTCTGACCATATGCTTGTTAAAGCAGTCGTCTCTCTGGCTGTTATTAAAAAAAACACCTCAGCACAGTCGAGTCTGGCATTTCACTCAGGCTGACTGGCAGGGTCTCCAAGCAGCCATCAAACTTCTAGACTGGTTTCCCATTTCTACTTTCTCCGACATCAACTCATCCTGGGAATTCTTTCAAAGAAATTTGCTCTCTCATGCACAGATTCATCCCACCTCATCTTCAATTGTCCTTCCCTTCCTCCCACCCATAGTGCACTGAAGCTTCTCGTGAGGCAGTTGTCCTGAAATAACTTGCCCTTGCCTCATGGAAAGCAAATCCAACTGAGGGTAATCTCAGTTCCTTCCACAAAGCTCGGAACAGGTGCGTGTCTTCCTTCAGGAGAGCCAGGAAACAACATCTTTCTAATCTCAAGTCTGAACTCTCAAACCTCTCTCCCTCCTCCAAATCCTGGTGGCATCTAATCAAATCTGTTTCTTGTGCATGTTCCCCCTCCATTCCCTCCCTTACCTCAAATGGCTGCACAGCTGGCACTGCAGGTGAAAAGGCTGATTGCCTAAACTGTGTTTGCTGCAACAACAGATCCCTGCAACTACAGACCAATCAGCCTTCTCCCAATCATCAGCAAGGTTGTGGAATCCATCATCATTTCAGACATTAAATCTTTCCTCTTCTCAAATGGCTTCATTTCTGACCATCAATTTGGATTTAGACCAAGTCTCTCAACCCTGGACATGCTACTTCTGCTTTCCCAACAATGAATGGAGGTCCTAAATGCCAAACATGAGATCAGAGCCATCTCCCTAGACATATCGTGTGTTTTCAATATGGTCTGGCATCCCGCACTGCTCACCAAACTCGCTTCTTATGGTATTCTAAGCAATCTCCACTCATGGTTCGTGGACTTCCTCTCCTGTTGCAGTCAACACATGGCTCTTAATGGAATTCTCTCATCATCCCTTCCTGTCCAGGCTGGAGTTCCTCAAGGCACCGTTCTGGGTCCTGTTGTTTTTCTGGTTTTCATCAATGATCTCTCCGACTCTCTGGAAAGTCCTCTTTATCTCTTTGCTGATGACTCCACCCTTGCCGTACCATCTGTCATCCCTCAGATCGGCAGGCAGCAGCCTCTTCGCTCTCTGCAGACCTGAATAAAATCACAAACTGGTCTTACACCGGGAATAAACATGGAATAAACTGGGAAAACTCAGACGAAGGGTAAGGACCGAAAGATCAGCTTCTCTTTTCTCCACCGCTAATCAATCACCATTTTAAGGTATTTTATTTCCTAATTGTTTTGACTTCTTTTGCCACCCACGCAGATTGCTAATTTTGTGCTGAGATTGGCGATTCCATTCTTTCTAATGGTACCCCAAGTATGGTTTCTGTCTGAATAGCATATCTGGGGGAGGGGGTTCAGTGTGAGTTGAAGATCCCAATTCTCTCTACGAGCAATACCCGTCCACGACGGGTATGGGGACAGGACGGATCACAATACTCGGTTATGGTAGTTTCTTTGGATGTTTGCGCCGCATTCAACAGCTCAGTTCATATTTGTGCGGTGTCTGGGTGCCCATGGTAGCGTTTGAGACCGGTCGCTTTAGATGTTGGCCTTGACACATTGTGCCGGATGAGTAACACCAACAATTTGACATATTCATCGTTTCTACATTACCTCCATCAATAGATTAACAACATGGCAGGATAAAAGTCGTAAATGCCGAGTTGAACAAACGTCCTGAATTCATGGACTTTGTTAAGTAAAGCACGTCGTCTGGGACCCGGCCGTCGGTTTGCTGCTAAACGCTGCTGATTGTGACGTCATCGATTCCCTCTTTGAAAATTCTATCTCCATTCGATTTTTTGAATCCGCTATCACCTGCGTAAATACATGGAACACAAAATGTGAAGATTTCGGAAGTATGAACAGAATATGTTCGGAAAAAAATGTGTTCGAAGTTCCAGGCTTACGCCCATTATATTATGATGATGTAAATGTATATCATATAGTGACACCCAGTGGTAGCCAGTATTACAAATCATCTTCTGAAACAAAGGAAGTTTAAACAACTTTACAATATGCATCGAGTGATGTTGAAATCTGAGTGAGAATAATTACCTCTGCCACTGAAGGTGAAGGTTATGTTTTCACCCCTTTCTGTCTGTTTGTTTGTCTGTTTGTCTGTTTGTGTGCAGGATATGTCAAAAAGTTGTGGACGGATTCGGATGAAATTTTTGTGGAGAGGTTGGGTGTGTGACGAGGACGAATTGTTTAGATTTTGGTGAAGATCTGGATCCGGATCCGACTACTAGAATTTTCTAAGTGAATCTTCACCATTGAGAGATAGGGCCAAAAACGATATATAGCAAGATATCTCAAAAACATAATGGGCCGGATATGTTCTCGTGGATCAGGCGTTGCATGGCGGAGATACGTGCTCTACCGAGTGCCCTTCTCGTCTTGTTTGATATGTTTCATTTCATTAATTTTAAGCAGAGGTTAAAGCCAAAGCATCCTACACTGAACTTCACAGTGAAGTGGAAGAGATTTTTGCTCACGCCATATATAAGCAGCAATGATGGTTGATGAAGGTGATGTTTGCTGACTTACAAGCAGATGGAAGATGACCTCGGGCAAATGATAGAGCGAATAGAGCAGAATATTAGGAAGTACAACATGTTTGTGAAGTTCCAATTGTTAATTGGACCCAGCTTTTCATTGAATCCCGACACAATAGTTATCTTTACCTGCATGTGGATCCACCTGTACTCGATATCGCTTAGGCCAGATCCCAGTTTACTTGTTCTGCTACTTGCAGGCAAACAAGATATGGTCAATCCCATAGAATACAGGTCTTCACTAGCTAGTAGCGACCACTTCTGCATAGTTTTGGAGCTAAATATATCATACATTGCAAAGGCACGTTGGTGGGCAAGAGCACCCAAGTTTAAACTGAATAAGAGAAATTATGATCGTGTGAATCAAATGCTCGAGAAGATCCAATGGGTGTACCACATTGCTTGCATCGGCTGCAGTGAAGCTTGGAGCTTTATCAGACAACATTTCAAACAGAGTATGCAAGAATGCATTCCAAAATCCATACCCTCGTCTCAGAAGGGTATCATGAGAAAACCCTTCATCTCCAGATGAGCAATTGCACAGTCATGCAAAAAGGCAAAAGCACGCGCAAAAAGCACACTACGACTGACATTGTGTTTGACTTTGAAAGACACACCAAGGAAAAAACACAAATTACTTTGCTCGACTAGACAAAACTGTCAAGAGTACGAATCAAGCTTAGCTCACAATCTGAGATTATATCCCAAGGGATTCTGGGCATACGTAAATTGCAAGCTCAAAGCTAAATCCTTGAAATCTAAATCCAAACCCACCTCCTTCAAATTCCCTGTTTTCCATCATGAAAGTCCCTGAAGTGCCCATCATGTTTACCCCGTGTACCCCGCCCCATCCCTCTCCCTTCCACAGATCTCCTATTGTCTCTGCTCCCTACTGTTTTGTGCTTCCCTCTCCCACCCCTCTTGTCTCCTGCTCCCTTTGTTATCCGTAATGTGTTAGCTCTTATACGAGCATTGACAATGCATACAAAAAATTTAACAAAAATCCAGAGTGAGCAATATTGGGGACACCTCTGGAAAGTTATCTGGAACAAATAATGAGAAAGCGGGCATACAGAATGGTTTGTTCAGCACTCTATTCACAGATGAGAACCTGAGTAATCTGCCTTCATCGAAGCAGCATTTTCAAGGCCTTGAGGTGGGTGGCATCCCAATCACCACAGAGACAGTTAGGAAAAAGCTTCTAGCCCTAAAGTCCTCAAAGTCTGCAGGACTGGACTATATACGTCCAAGATGTTTGAAAGAAACAGCTAATGTCATTGCAGAACCTCCACAGATGATCTTCCAAAAGTCCCTCAATGAATGGGGTTCTTCCACAGGATTGGGAAATGGGTAACATCATACCCATTCACAAGTTTTCCATCAGTGGTAGGTAAAGTACCGGAGAGTATAATCAGAGACGGCATAAAGAACGCACATGCTGACCTGCAACCTCTTCACAGGCTGTCCGCGTGGTTTTACGTCGAGAAGGTCGTTCATGTCACAACTGTTGTGTGCTCTCGAGGAACTGACCGGCATGATTGACGAGGGAGATGCAGTGGATATTTTCGATTTTGACTTCCACAAAGCGATTGATGCTGTTTCCGCACAAGAGACCGTGGATGAAGATTGCATCACATGGTATTGGAGGAAATCTCCTTACTTGGATTGAAGCATTCCTAACAGGAAGACTTCAACGAGTTACTATTAATGGAGTGAGCTCAAACTGGAGTTCTGTAAAAGGTGGTGTACCACGGTGTAGTATACTGGGACTCCTTTTGTTTGTTATCTTTATTAACTGTCTGACACAATTGATTAAGAACGGTGTGTACATTTTTGCTGATGACACGAAAATGATGGGTCCAGTTAACAATCAGGTTCAAGCAGAATCGCTTCAAGATTACTCACGTAGGAATGGTCCACCACCTGGCAGCTCCCCTTTAATGAAACCAAATGCAAGGTCTTGCATGTTGGAAGACAACACAGTAAGAATGGATACCGTATGAATGACGTAATCCTTCAGGATGTCAAAACGGAGAAAGACCTTGGTGTTGTCATTGATGATGGACCGACCTTTAGACCTTCGAGACATTTTTAGCAGTGCATTTAGACCTTTTGATCCGATCCTTAGACCTTTTAGACCTTAAGACATATCAGACCCTCTTTCGACTCCTTAAACCCTATTGACCCCTTAGACCTTTTTTGGTATACCTCGTCGAGTCTCGTGGAAAAGCTAGTACATTGTATGGATCAGGACATAACAGACAAAAATAGGATGCAAAACATGCATGTATGGGGTGGATGAGATGGATACAGAAGGAAACTCCCTGTAACTACTGGTGAAACATCTTCTTTCGACCTTTAGACCACTTACACGTTTTAGACCTTTTTATAACTTTTAGACCAGTGATCTTCACTGTTGTTTTAGGGGGTGGGGGCACTTTTGCATCAGTCATCAGTCATCAGTGTGAGAGCCACCACACCACCTGCAGGACTCCATAATGGCAGCGATTAGGCCCCATCTGAACAAACTCTTCTTCGTTGTGGTTAACTGGGCGACAAGCGTAATTTTTTGTATACTGCAACCATATCCTGATGTAGTTATATTACTTCTATGCTTCATGTTGGAACACTCATTTGAAACCATTGTGTCAATTTGATAGCATTCCTGGTGGATTATGATGGGGTGTTTTCACATTTGTGTATTATCGGCCACACTTTTGGCCACCAGGGGCCGCCAGTAGCTCATAGGCCGTGCAATGAAGAACAGGGTGTTAGACCATTTTATACCTTTTAGATACTTTGAACCTTTTAATACCCTTTAGATTGCTTGGACTGATTGAACCTTTTGATCCTTTAGATCCATTGAGATGATTTAGACCCCTTTTAAGACCCTTTAGACCCCTTTCGACCCTTTGGACCACTGAGACCCTTTAGACAGCAAACACCTTAGATCTTTTCGACCTCTAGACCTATTAGACCCCTTTAGACACACCACACAAACATCTATCGAGTCATCTTGCAATACACAGACTATACTGTTTTCAGCAAGTAATGTGCAATCTCCACCCACCAATAGGGTGGGTACTCTGTCAGCTCGGTTGAACAGAATATTCATACTGGGTCACTGAATTGGTTCACCAATCAAAACCTGGAAGCATTTTGTTTATTTGCGTATCGTGCTATGCACGACATCTTCCTTGTTACCTCCGCTACCGAAGGTGGAAGGAGGTTATGCTTTCACCCCTGTCTGTTTGTCTGTGAACAGGATATCTCAAAAAGTTGTGGACTGATTCGGCCGAAACTTAGTGGATGGGTTGAGAGTGTAACAAGGACGAATTGATTCGATTTTGATGAAGATCCGGATCCGATAAATAATTTTCGAAGCGCTTCTTCACTATTGAGCGATCGGGCAAAAAACCGATATATGTATGTATAGCACGATAGCTCAACAAGTGTTGCGATCCCAAAGCCCACTGGCATGACATTGAACAGGATGGTATTTCCATCCTGCCATACTCTAAAGCGACGTCGGACACAACTCCAACTCGACATCAAGCCACCTTCGTTGTCGCAGCCTTCGGCATCAGTCACTCCACCAACCGCAGCAACTCCAAATCTTCAAGCAAACCGCCTGAAGTGAGAAACATCAAATCTGGGTGCCAGTTGCACCAGACCACCAGATTTGTGCACGTTTTGTTCCAAGGTGAAGGATGCAATCATAGTATGGATTATGTTTGTATTACAACTTTAGCATTCCCTTCATTCCAACACTCCATCTATTAATTGGCATCATTCACTTATCTTCATCATTTTATTCACCAGCGATCGAGGAGTGGGCTCGCTGTGGTATCTCCTTACCAGTTTTGCACACCAACCATCATTTTCCTTTCTTGGTGCTGTTTTCACTCCTTGGCTTGGTTTGGCAAGGGGAAAAGGCGATTCCTTCTATTTCTCAGCCGATATTCTTCGAAGAATGACGTAACTTCTGAAGCCTCAGATGTGTCATTGGCTTTTTATTATAATTATAATTATAAAAAGCCAATGACACGCCACATTTTGAGAAGAGGAACCTTTAGACCCCTTTCTAAATTTAAGAAAATAAAATTTTGATAAAATTTGATAAAATTTTGAGAAAATGAAATTTTGTTGCAAGGTGAAGTCAATGATAATTATCATTGACTTCACCTTGCAACAAATTTCATTTTCTCAAAATTGCTCGTCGTTTGTTTCATTTAGTGATACCCAAGTGGAAGGTTTTTTTTATGAGCTTGCAGCCAAATTTTCAGCAGTGATCGTTCATTCCACCGATAACTGCAGATGAGTAGGAATTTTATTTATCATTATTACCCTGGCATCCCGGTGCACAGAGGCAGTCGTTCTTTGTGTCATCTAGCTTAACTGTGCTGTCGTCTTCTATAAAAGACTGTTAACTTAACGAGGATTTAATCTGCTGTGCCCAATTGCAATTAATAAACAACAAAGGGAGCGAATAATGGGTTGCTATCACGCTGGCTAATGGAGAACCTGGCAGGCAGCGAATTACAAGGAACAGCTGGCAGGCGACGCTGTTCATGGTTGTCATCGTTGATGGGGAGTAAAGTTGTGCGAGTTGAGCTGATATCTTGAGGAGCAGTAGTTCAGAGGCAAGGATAATTTAAAGTAGTTTCTGAATTTTCTGCTACTTTTGAGGACGTAACGTTACTTTTTATTGGCAGAATTTGTGTTTGGAGAGAAAAAAAAGAAGTGTTTGGCAGGGTACAAGGAAGCATGGAGGGGACAGGAGACCGACCCAGGCCTTCTAGGCGGACGTAGTCTACAAAATGACCTCCTGCCACAAACTCTTTTCACTGTCTAGTAATTTCTGTTACTTGACAAGTAATGTGGGACACGTCCCTCGGTTTGCACAAGGTGTCTCTAAATATATTGACTACCTTGCGGCCAAACTGATATTTTCACTCAAATCCATTCTTACTCTTCATTTGTTTGTGTAAAATCATGTGATGGTGGTGAAGCAGCATAAAATCCAACGGTCTAAACAGCTTCAGAGAGTAAATTATGACGTGGGTTGGGATCACAATGAACTACAGAAGATATGTTTACATCAAATTTTAAAATTCGGAATCAAACTAAATATAATTTACATCAATTACCCTCTCGCCATACATGGACCGCATCACCCATCACACCCCACAGCCGAAAAGAAGTTTTGAAGCCCCTTTTAAAATGGCAATGTTTGACCAAGAAGAACATGGACAGGCCCATCATTCACACGCCCAGCAAGGCGAAAGTGGATGACCCCCTGACCTTGGGACCTCGTGATGCACAAGAACGGGATTTGATAATGTGAATAAGGTCAATGTTCTTGTGGGGTTGGCTAGGAGAGGTTTTTAGCACAATTCTTTCACGAATCGTCTGGCCAGGCCTGATGTTCAACGAAACGAAGCAGTCAGGGCAGGAATTTGTAATTTGTCCTTGGTGCTGACAATGCCTCGCCGACTCTTTGTGAATTGTGAATTACAATTTATGTGTTCTTGCAGACAAAATGCATTCCATTCCATTGGGACCATATTCCGTGCAGAGCGTTGATGCTGCCGAAGCAGTCTCCTGGACTATTGGGCACAATCCTGGACGGGTCACCACTCCAACACAGGATAGCAGCATGCTGGTACTCATTTTGCCAATCTCAGGATGACAGGCTGAGTTAATCCCACCTGGTATTAATTCAATGGTAGTGTAAGATTCAAACCCAGGACCCTAGAATCCCAAGCCCACCGCCCGAACCATTAAGTCAACACCAGGTATACAAAATGCATTCCAGTGGTATATGTTTGGAAACTATCATTAATTTGTACTTGAATTCTAATAACTTTAGGGGAAACTGCACGGATATCAAAATACCTCTACATAGAATCAAAAGTCAACTCCTGTGGTCATTGTTTACACAACTCCAGGAATTGATCAGATCTGGATCCGTAATTTCATGCCAGAGTCAGAGTGAGCAATAATGGAGTGGAGACATTCTTATTACCCACCAGCAAAAAATAATTCACTGTTTAGCCATCAGAATGAAATCTTACGGCAATTATTGTGTTTTGGGACCTCAAGCATATTGATTGGATAGGTGATTACATGTAACAGGGCAATGTTTTTAGTAATAGTGGTCCATCAAATGTGTGTATATACAATATATGAATGTAATACATACAATAATGTTTCTCACCAATGGAAATTGTCTGTCCAACTCAAACTGGTGACATATCAGTCCATGGCCCTAACCCCTCTTCACCCCCTGCTTCCGGGTTCCTCCTTCCTTTCTTCCTTCACCGTTCAATCCTACATACAGCTGACTAAGTTATCTTCATTATCCTGAACATCATACATACATTCATACATACGGGTGTGTGTGTGTGTGTGTGTGGT
>CM068961.1:30665679-30689125 GCA_035128595.1 Eptatretus atami | reverse complement strand
CTCTACTCTCAACAGCCAAATGTGAATATTCGGCGTGCACTTAACCACCGCCGTCTCCGGGTTAATAACGCCGCTGGTTCGGCATAGGCCTCATGTCACGCACCTCGAATCGCGACACCAACGTACCCCTGGACCTTACCAGTTGGGGAAATAGACCCGGTTACAGACTGGTTTTGTCAGAGACCGAGCGAATTCTCCAGTCTGTAACCATTTTGGTTTTATATCCAAATCGAGCGGATCGTTCCTCGGCGCAGCACGAATTAATTCAAAGCGGCAACTTCATACGAATCAGCCAGATTTATTGGGGAACACCGGGAATATGACCACAAGCAGAGCATTCACGACAATGTTATAATTAATCTATAACCCGTTCTTAACTAGGGAGCTACGGATTACGGGTTTCGAAGGGACCCCTAACGAGATAAAACTTAGACAACATGCAGACAAGACATGGACAGCATGCAGACAAGACACAGAGTACTTGGGATGCTTCATGGACGAGAGAAAAAGTGTCGGAGGCACGAATGTGGCTCGTGACAAGCCGATGTCTACGGATTCGAAGCGCCAAGCTCAAAACGCCGCGTGGCAAAATGGCGTCGTCTTTTTCTTCTCGGCAACCGCTTGCGCACGGCAGCCTCAGCGCGTTCTGACCCCACGTAATGTCGACGGCACAAGACCGTCAGATCGATGGTGGGTTTCAGCTGGTTTCTCACAAGGTCCAGTATACAAGTCCAGGCCTGGCCTGTTCACCAGACCAGGCCAAATCGAGGTGTTGGGCTCCGCAGGCTGCCCCGTGGTCGAGAAGCACCGCCGGCCAAAACCACTCCACAAAGTCGATCGCCTGGCTCGATGTGCAGGCGGCCTCTCCCACTGCCAAAATGGCGAGTCGACCGCGCAGGCAGTTTCTCTTACTGCCAAAATGGCAGACTCGGCGTGCTCAGTTTCCCTCTCACCTCTTGGCGACTGCGCTTTACTTCTCCTTTTCTTCTGGGGCGCCCCTTTATGAAGCCGACAGACACTCAGGCTCAGTTACTCCCTCGGCAGATCACCACTGCCTTTCCGGCGCTCGCTCGCCTCAAAGCCGACTGGCTCCTCCCTTCAGTTTCACTTCCTTCTCTAGGCACTCCCCCTCAGAGCGCTGGGCGGGGACTATTGTCGCGAGAGAGGAAGGAAGAAGAAGAAACCTCTCGGTCCACCACCAATGTACGAACAATGAACAGCCTCTTCATCTCCCGAACACATGTACGTCCATTTACCGAACAACCTGGCTAAACATGCATTTAATGGGGGATCTGGGCTAATCCTATATTTAATAACACACTAAGGCATTTCCGCAACAATATTAATATAATATTAACAATATAATAGGACAATAATTGGCAGTATAAAAAATAATAATGTGATAAGCCCCCGAACCGCTCCGTTGATGAATTTCAAATTATTTTGAGTGATATAATAACAGTAACCTAATCTCACGCCAGTCATAAACACAATCTCATGCACTGTGATGTCATGAAGTACAAATGATCAGACCGACCACAATGCACTCGACTTCACGTAAGTTTATTCACAACACTCAGCTCCATTACTCGTCCTGGGTGTCGCACATGCGCACACGGCGCTCACATCAAACCGAGAAGGGGATACATCACAATATCTCCCCTTTAATTACAAATCCAACCGGTCTGGATGTTCAGATACATGGGAGGACCTACGCAAAGGAGTTGTTACAGGCACAGATTTAGGTGACATGGAAAAACACACCAGACTAGCAGCGGTACAGGTACAGAAACTTTGGGTGGGGACGAATTACTGACAACTTCAGATGCAGGTTTGGAAACAACAGTTGCATCTTGGACAACAGAACAACTGGACGAATCACAGAATTTGCATCATCCTTTAACTCAATATAATGCAGCTTGATCTGATCCAGAATGTTTCCTAACTGTACACCCACTTTCAGCTCGACACAAAAACACGAGTTCCTTCCTTGCTAATAACAACACCTGGCAGCCATTTCGCTCCTATTCCATGGCTCAGTACATAAACTGGATTTTACAGCAAAGTCACACAATGCAGCCGTGCGATCATGAAAGTATTTTCTGACTCTGACGCTTGTTATCAACAGTTTCACCGATGTCAGGATGAACAAGAGAAGTCTGGTTTTGAGTTCTCGCTTCATAAGCAATTCGGCTGGAGGCACTCCAGTTGTGGAATGTGGTCTGGATCTGTAACCTAGCAACATGCGTGACAAACGCGTTTGAAGCGAACCTTGAGCAACAACGCCTTAACCCTTCTTGATAATCTGTACAGCACGCTCTGCCTGACCATAGAAGTGGGTTTAAACGGAGCAGAACGGACATGTTTGAAACATTCAATCTCATGACTTTCTGAAATTCCTGACGTGTAAAACACGAACAATTATCCTTACCAACACATCAGGTAGACCATGAGTCCGCGAACATGACAACGTAAATTCTCAATGGTGGCAGCAGAAATGCTGGTAGACATGATAGAACACTCGATCCACTTTGGAAAATGCATCAATGACAAGAAGGAAACATTTTCCCGAAGAATGGTCTACAAAGTCAACATGAATCCTAGACCAAGGTTTGGAAGGCCACAACCAAGACTCAGCGGTGATTCCGCTGGTGACTTCCTGAGTTGCAATACACATATCACAACAATGAACCCAAGATTCAAGTTCAGAATCAATACCAGCCGCCAAATATGAGACCTTGCAATAGCGTTCTTGTAACAATACCAGGGTGGGTACTATGTCGTTCAGAAACCAACTTCTCTCTCCCTACTTTGGCATGATGACACGTTGGCCCCAAAGTAAGCATTCTGACTGGACAGATAACTCATCTCTCCGACGTAATATGGTTTTACTCCCTCGAGTCTGGTATACGGGTCCATATCTGCAGTCATAACACGAGGCTTAACCACAGACAACACAGGATCTCTGTAGACCATAAACCTGACTTTAGCAGTATTGACTGGAGAATTTTTCACTCTCAAACACATTCATAGCTAATATGGGTCAGCAGGTTGAGGGGTATTGTTACAATCAGTGATAGGTACCGCAGTCGACTCATTGCATCAGCACAATTCCCAGTGCCAGGCATGTAACGAATAGTATAATTGTAACCAGACAGCATCAAGGCCCACCGCTGAACACGTGATGATGCATTGGTGTTGATTCCCTTGTTCTCTGAAACAAGAAAGTGAGAGGTTTATCATCAGTTTCAAGCTCAAATTATGACCAAGCAAGTACTGATGCATCTCGGTTACCCCAAACACACAGCATCGTGCTTCTTTATCAAGCATGCATAGGCTCTTCAGCTTTCGTCAAGTTCTGGAAGCATACTCAACAGGTTGTAACTTGCCCGACTCATTGGCTTGTTGTAACACACAGCCTACCCATAGGCACTGGCATCAAGCAGAATACAAGATGCTTACATGGATCATAACGAACAAGCAACTTGTTAGAACACAACCGACCTTTAAGCTTCTTGAAGGTGTCATCCTGGGCTTTCCCAAACCCAAGTTTTCCCCTTCTGAAGTACCTGATGCAGGGTTCTAGCACTGTGCTCACCTTGTGCAGAAACTGCAAAATGGTTGAGCAAACCCAAAAAGGAACACAATTGCGACACATTTCTGGCTTGGGTGCAATTCTTGATTGCGTCAACTTTGGAATCAACATGGCATGATCTCAGCGGCAAGTGGACTCTTCTGCCTAGAATACATTTCAGCACCATAAAGACACATTTGTCATGTTAAGTCTGAGTCTCTTTGTCCAAATGATGCAGGACTTCTCCAGGTTACTCAGGTGTTTCTGCCAGTGTTGCAGCCGTGATCATGATGTCATCCCTGGAAACATGACAGTTTTTTGCACAGATTTCAATCGACTCTCCATGTTTCTTCTGAAAGATGGAAGCTGGAACGTATCAGTTCAATCAGGTAAAAGGCAAACATTGCAGATGAACAGCCCTTTGTGAGTGTTGATGCACGTGAGTTCCTTGACTCCTCATCCACTCTTTGTGTATGTAGGCAGACATCAAGATCCAACTTGTGAATGACTTTCACCAGCTAATGTCAAAACAGGTCATCCACTTTTGGCAGTGGATACTGATCTGCATGGAGTGGTGAGTTTATGGTCACCTTGGAGTCCCCACAGACCCTCAATGCTCCATCATCTTTCAGGCAGAAACAATTGAGCTAGCCCATTCATTGAACTCACACGAGAGATGATCCCTCATTCTGGAGTCCTAAAGTTCACACTCAATCTTTTCCCTTATCAAGTAGGGAACAGACCTAGCTTTTACAGTATATGGCTTTTGCTTCTGAGTCCAGATAAATCTTAACTTTCATCCCATGAAGGAACCAATTCCTGGCTCAAACACCAGATGGAAACTTATCCAGCACTTGAGCACAAACTAGAAGCCTCCACTGCCAGACAGATTTTGATCTCATGTCAGTTTCAGCTTTATGCTCTCAAGCCAGTTCTGACGAGTAATGTAAGGGCCATTGCCTGGTACAACCCACATAGGCAGCTCATAAATCACAACACCATCATAAGACACACTGACAATCCATGCTGCAATACCAAAACAATTTCTTGGTGTAGGTGTGAAGTTTGCCTTCACTGGACTCAATTTGGGCTTCACATCCTCACGGTCCCACAGTTTAAATGTCTCCTGGCTCATAATTGACTGACTCGCCCCTGTGTCCATTCCATTGACACTCGTTGCCATTCAGTTGAAGATCACAGTTATCGGTGCGATGCTGCCATGGATTGTATACATCTCATACTCCAAACCAATGCAAGGTGACGACTCATCAGCTCCAGCAACATGCGCCCATCATCCACGCGATTGGTGGTGCATTACTATCACCACTGCTGGACCGGGAACACTCTTTTGAAGACGCCAATCTTGCCACATCCGTTACATGTGTTCCGCTTGAAACGGCACTGGTGAGCCATAACATTTGCACCACATATGCCAACACAAGTTCTTGAGGTCTCTTGCTACCGCTGAAACAGGTTTCAAACACACAACTGGCTTAGGTGTAGCCTTATACGAAGATTGAGCAAATCTTATTTACAGTATCTGCACTTGAAGAGTTCTTGACTTTCAACGAGATCTCCTTCAGGTTTCAGCAGGTGTCATACACACCCGTAATCTTCACTGCTTTTTCTCCGGTCAGGTCGTCTTCTTGAACAGGCGTTTTCGAAGATGACAATCATGATTTCCTATTCACAAAAAGTCTCAGAGCATCTCATCAAGCACAGCACCAAACTGACATGGTTCTGCTGAATGGCACAGATCAGTGACAAAACGGAAGTGTCCTGATTTTCCCTGGCAGTGTGTATATAAAACTTAACCTCGATATGATTCAGACCAGCTTTGCTTGAAGTGCAGCTTGACGAGCTCACAGAGTTCTTCATATGATTGTCGGTGGTCCCGTGGTGACAGCAGGTTTTGATGAGTCGTACACCTTCTGCCCGCACACAGTCAACAACAGGACGAGGACGGACGGCATCACAACAGCCGCCATGTTGTTGCCACAAAACACTGGTCCAGCCTCTCGACAAAATCCGCCCAATCCTCCCCATCGGAGTATTCATGGAGAATGTCGGCATCGCCATCGAGACACGGATAGTTTCTTACCTCGCGCCACTTGTGATGTCGTGAAGTTACAAACAATCAGACGCGACATCCCACAAATCAGGGTGATACATCACACAAGGATCCATGGGGTGTGTCCATAACAATCAGCTTGCGATCGCTTTCTTAGCCAGTCGTTCTTTATCAACCTTCTGTTGGAGGTGCTTGCTTGAGTGTTTAAGCCACTTGGTGAGCACTGTACAAGTTGATTGGTGAAGGAAATAACACCCCTTGACCGAGGACCCTTTTCTGGTTCATCTGTTTGTGATGAAAAAAGTTAATTTCGGGTGATTTTTTCACCATTTTCCCCTATTGTTTAGCTTTTTTTTTTCAGCACGTGGGGGGTGGTTTTGTTTCATCCCGGAGACAGGTGTTCTGAATTTAAACCCGTAACGTTCTGCCCGTGCGCATGCGGTTAGACATTTACTAATGAGGGGGTGTTTTGTGATTATTGTGTTTAGTCTGTCGAGTTAAACATCAGGGAAAACATGTTTTAATCTATCATTAGGCACAGCGCCTTCTTTCCTTGAGATGGGCATCGTCTTTGCGTGTGTTATCACAACTCACAGGTGATATAATTATGTTTTGTTGGCAAAGTAGAGCGCCAACCTCGGGGCCGTCTGCCAAAAAGATTGTGAACACGAATGGCGTGTGGGGGGCCTTGCCAATCTCGGGGCCCCTTGCATCACGGGGGCAACCACCTAACGCCGCCTCTACATGTAAACCTCCTTCAACATAAGTGGTTTTCGTTTTGATCTCTTTAGTTATCAATAAAACGTTCATCTTTGGAAAAATGGTTTTATCATCTATCTATAATTCCAGCATGTGTGTGTGTGTGTGTGTGTGTGTGTGTCGTGTGGTGTGTTGTGTGTGTGTGTGTGTGTGTTGTGTGTGTGTTGTGTGTGTGTTGGCGCTGTTCTCGACAAACAACTGGTCTGATCAATTGAAACTTGCCAGGTATTATTGTGGGGACCTGAGTAGTGCCTTTTATAAGTGTTTGATATTAATGGACAAGTGCTTCCAAGTTATGGCCATTTTTTAACACAATGACATGACACGTTGCTCGTAGGCGGGTGGCCATTGGGGAAGAGACCTCAGCCATGTTCTCCCATTACGGGTTACAACGTACGGACTTCCCGGATCGGTGATGACTTACTGTTTCTAATATTTTTCGATTTCTTATGGATTTATAGATAAACACATCCCAATCCAGTCGTTTTTACGAGAGCGAAAGGACGGCCTGTGTGTTGTTTTGGAATTTTTTTTTCTTTGGTTTGCACGTACGGCCAAGCAAGTACGGCCAAGTACGGCACGCACGTAACGGGCACGCACGTATGGCCACGCCAGTACGGGCAGCACGTACGGCCACGCACCATACGGGCACTCGAGAAGCGAAGGAAACCGTTGGTTGTTGTTTCTGGCAGTCGGCGTTTGAAAAGTTTTTTTTTGTTTCTGTTTTTGCACGTACGGCCATGCAGTACGGGCACGTATAGTTCATCTAAATGTGGCATTATTGGAGAATACTTTTGAAGCTATGTAATAATAATTAGAACGTATATATGTGCTAGCAGAGGGCATGTTTTGCTTCAGACCCAGGTGTTTTTTTTAATTTTCAGAATGAATCGAGGACGTAGGTACGTTGTTCAATCACATCCAAATAAAACATGTGTCATCTCTCAAGCAGGGCTTTATGCGGAGGTTCCGTGGGTTCTGCTTTTTTTCCGACATTTTCTTCAAAACAACTCGTACTAGGGACCATAAAACCCATGTCAGTTATGAAGGTATTTCCGTGCTCCGAGGAGTTCAGAAATTTGTCGAGATTGTTTCAAGGAAATTGCCGTCATTATTACTGACTTCTAACGACGTGTGGCACACATGCATCAGAGAAGAGAAATTTGGTTAGAGTCCGTTTATTGGCACAAATTAGGCTGCTCTTGGTCCAATTGAGAAGTTTTTAATCATGTACTTTCCCATAATTCACGGATTTTGGAGTTGGACAACGGTGACATGATGGGACCATGACTGGCGGTTAACATAACTCGGTTTTTCCGGACATGTCTCCTTAGCATTAGCAAAGTAATGCACGTACTTGATGGCAACTTCTACTGGAAGTCAATTCTTGGCCACACAGTAGAGGTCTATGCAAGCTTTGTTTAGTCCTTACTAATACCTTGATGCATATCATGGGCAGCTGAAAAAACAACTTGGGGTTTTGAAGTTTGTTTCCGGCACCATCATCAACGGTGAGTGCCCCAAATCAAGTATCTCCTGTACAGCCAGTTTTTCGAATGCGTAAGTAAGTGAAGTACATTGGGTCAGCCCTTCGCAGTGCAAAGCCATCCTCTAGGAGACATATCTCGCACCTTCTGTAGAATAGGGCATCTATTGCAAGTTTCCATTTGAATTGTTCACAGGTACAGCAGTGGCAGTCACAGACATTAAAGCACAACACATTTCTACATCGGTTGTGATCAGGCTCTATCTGGGAGTGGTAACCGAGATAAACAGTCTGACAGCCAAAATTTTACTATGGCCAGGTGTTTGGTAAAGCAATTTCGTAGTTAAAATGACAGTAAGCGTGCAGACAACGTGAATTACATTCCATGTCGACAAAGACCTTCAAAGACAGTAGTGTGGTCAGTGGACTGTTGGTCTGTAAGCAGGATAAATTTCCGACCCCACAGGTAAGTACGGCCATTTCCTCAAATTGCCCAGACACAGGCAGTGCTTCTTCTCCTATGTAGAGTACTTTGGTTTCGCATATCTGTGAGCATTCCCCCGTAGGCAAATGGCTACTGTTCTCTGTAATTCTCATGAGTTTGAGTTGAGCATGAATCTCACAAGTCCAATAATCAGAGTGGTCTGTAAATGAGTGCTCATGTCCACAATCAAGCGTGTTTGTAATACAAATGGTGGTCAGAGTAGCATCAAGAAAGCAAAGTCAGGGCTGTTACAAATCAATTTTTTTACCCTTTCAATTGAGTGTGGCAAGCTCAGTTCCAGGAAGAAGTCCGCATCCTTGTGCAGTAAGGCACGAACGTGCTCCACGACTGTTGCAATAATTTGGAATGAATTTGGAGTACAAGAAGTCGACCCAGAAAAGACCGCAGAGCAAATGCATTCCTTTGTGGGGGTGGTGCTGTGTACTGCACCACAGTCCGGTGTTCGGGCTCATGCCACTTTTCTGAGATCACGTGACCAGAAAGAAAGTTCAGCCTTCCTGAAATGACATTTGTCATATTGCCGTTATTAAGCCTGCTGATCAATATGAATTCAAAACATTTGAAGGCGTCCTCGTGTTTCTCAGAGACGAGCAATGCACAAATAATGTCAATCTCGGTAAACACTGGATGCTCCTGCGCAGCGAACATTGCTGACTCACTTCGTGGAATGCACTGGGGCAGAGCAAGACATAAGGAAGCACGGCAAAAGAAAAGATCATCGTGTGTTTATGAAAGCGTAAGGTTCTGTTTCTCTTGCAAGGACACTTGATGATATGCACATCTGAAAGATCAAGAGTAGAAAAATTCTCACTCCCGAAGTTCTGCGAATACCTCTTGATATGTGGAAGTGGAATACTGTTTTTATGACGCCTTCTGGGTTACAGAAGATCCACGCACGTCGTATACTCGGCGTTTTCTATGCGTAAACGATAATAGGTGAAACCTTTCAGAAGAGTCAATCTCTCATGATATCCGCTTCTTCCAAGACGTTTTCACTTCTTGCGAGACAGCATCACTCAAGACACCAAAGGTAAACGCGAAGCTTCTTACTGGATTGGCACCACACGGGCTTATCTTCACATTGTGTACAATCTTTTGCACAGCCTAGAGTTCAGTTGACGTAGGTAGATTCTGTCAACCGATGTTTGATGAAGCAGAGGGACTTAACATGATGCACGGAGTAACCACATCCATTAACAACATTCAGTCCGAGAGCAGTGAAGAGTTCATAACCGAGTAATGTGTCCAGAAGGCACAATTAAGAAATCGGCAGGCACAAACATGGTTGTGTCCACTCAGTACTCTGAAGAACAACGACTGAGCGATCGTTTATTTTTTTAGGTAGTCACCAAGTGTAATTTTGGTTGTGTATAAGAAGTGCATTCTTGAATGCTCCAGTAAGGTCGAACTCTGGAAGTATTGGAAAAAATGAACCTGGTGTACCAGCAAGTTTAGATAGAATGCCTGTTCATCAGATGTGCAAAGACAACAACACAAAATAGGTTTCGCTCTATTTGTTTCAGAGGCTTGTTGTTTATGCTTAAAACAGTCACTCTGGCACAGTCCCTTCCCGATTGGTATTGTGGTCTTTACTGCGACATACTTCAGCAAAATGTCCACATTTGCCACACTGTTCCTGCAATTTTACTCTTTTGCAGGACATCTGGTGTAATTGGCTAGTGGCATTGCAGACCACAATGATAAAAAGTATCTTGTTGGGCGTACTGTCGAGCTTGTGAAAAATTTTGGGTTTGCAGGTTCATTGAATGCGTCACCTGGATGGGGTCGTGGCTGGTTTGCCAGCGATGGTACGTGTGTTTAATTGTTTTAAGAGACATGCAAGAAGTAAATAGACACATATTAAAATAATTTATTTATTTTAACATTTGAAGGACATTTGAATCAATTTTATAACATACACCGATTTGCTAAAACTTCGCATTTGCAGATTTCAATGCTTTTACTCTTTCAGGCATAGAACTAACGAGTTCCAAAATTTCTTTTTGTGGGATTTCTGACCAGGCTTCAGCAAAGGGGTTTAGCAATTTGCCATGATGTTGGTTTCCTGGACCTTATCTGCACAACTCGATCCAATATGGCCAGAGTTGTCATTAGGATTCTTGTCAGATGACTGACTTGGCCATGGAAGGTGACTTGATCATTTCTGTCTGCGCATTCTTTAGTATTTTTTAGAGTGTGGCATGAGCTCCCATCTTCCATGAAGTGTGTTTTTGACAATCATGCCAGTGGACAAGACGTGGAGAAGTCATCTCAAGGACAGAATTGTATACTGATAATTGATGTTGTCAAACACTCACAGCTCTGACCGAACGCAGCGCTCCAGATTGCTCCCATAACCATCACTGAAAAGCCACGTGTTTGACAGTTGTCTGCAATCGGTTTGAAAGAGA
The DNA here is from genome assembly GCA_035128595.1 of Eptatretus atami. Lineage (NCBI taxonomy): Eukaryota > Metazoa > Chordata > Myxini > Myxiniformes > Myxinidae > Eptatretus > Eptatretus atami. The sequence goes on along the minus strand of CM068961.1, from coordinate 30,678,319 downwards.
TCCCTTGAACTGGGAAGTCTTCAGACGCCATATGCGTCCACTGTCAGAAAATTGAGGCAATTGGGACTACATCTGAAAAATGACAGTTTGCCAAAACGTCAATGGGTCTGGTGCCATCTCATCACCCCCATTCTTTTCCTTTGAATGTTGGCTGTCTACAGAAGAGGTTTCTCGCTTGCTGCTCTCCCATAGTAGCCCAGTTTGATGGAAGGTACCGACAACACACGGCAGTCCTTGAGGCTAACTTGGACCTCCTCTAATCAACATCTTGCTGGCCTTGCAACGGGGAGTTTCTCAATGGACGCACTTGACAGCTCGAAGACATCTTTCCGAGGGGCCGCAGATCGACCAGAACGGGAAAGCTGTGGATTCCTTGCCTTTGCTGGTGAATTGGCACAATCAACCGATTGACGTAGAAAGTGGAATGCCAAAGGTTCTGAGCTATCTGACGGCTGGCTGACTCCCCTTCCAAAATGGGCCAACAATTCGTCCTCTTTGAAAATCCACAAAGGTCGTTGTGTCCCTGGGTTCGAGGCAATAGATAATTTGTCGTGGCAAAACCCAGGAACTCGTTTTCTGCAAATAAATACAGTTGACCCGGATATAAGAACATGCTCGGGAGTGAGAATGTAATGTTCTTATATCGGGGTTGTTCTTATATCGGGGTTTCATCAATCCACTTCACATAACTGGCCACGGGAGGCAAGGTATGAGCACAGGGGGTCGTGTAGTTCCGGGATGGTGATATCAACTTATTTAAATGAAACGTGTTTATTCTGTATTGGAAAAACACACTGGTTTCACTTGTCGCACTTTTGGATTCACGTGAAAGTTACTTTGCTTTCAATGAAGGGATTCTGACAGTTTGGTTTGGACCATACTTCTGTTGCCGCTGCTCCAATACTTTATCATGAGAGAGTATCAGAAGTTTTTTCTGGCGTTGGTGTTTGTCAAACTGTGATCAAAATAGGCCGTGAGTGTGCTACAGCGCCTGGATGGCTTGGAGCTTCATGGGTGGTGGCGCAACGATTATTCTGCCCTCTTCGTCTTTGTCGTCTTTCCACCTTTGCTTGGGGTTGCATTACAGTGTGAAACTCTTGATATGTCATTTCTCGTGGCACTCTCCCCTTCATCGATGTTGCAAATAAAGGAAATTCCTGTTGTGTAATGCCCCTGGACATGCAGAGCTTCTACATGTCTTCTTGTCGTCCCGTTGTGTTCAAGAATCGCGTTCTTCATCTCAGACCGTTTTCACGAAGCCCCTTCTTGAAGCAGTTTAGGCGATTGTCTGGAGCGTAAACCATGGAAGAGGGCCGCGTTTCAACATGTGGCATCGCCTTCAGAACTGTGATAGTTTTTGCTCACTTCTGACGCTGGTTTCTGTGGCACGCTGTCTATAGCAGCAACTTGAAGCCTGAACAATTTCTCGTCGGTAGTGAATGGACGCCTTCATGGTTCGGATCAATGCTTTTGGTCTAAGAGGTTGATCAGAGAATGTCGTATTGGGCGGCATGATACTGGAGCTTTATGTCGTTAGCCGTCACTTCCGGTGGAAGACGGTGGCACGCGGCTTGTCAGCAAACAAGCAATGTTTTCTGACCACTGGCTTGCAACTGACAGTTGAGTTTGGTAAGAACTTTGCGACTTATATTGCACCTCGTCATCCCAATGGCATTAGAATTGGCGAAGTAAAAGGAATGGCAGGTTATAACTATTGTTGAAACATCGCGCTTGGCGGACTTGCCAACAATGAATGAGCCTCGCTATCACTGCATCGAGAAACACAACAAAAGAACAGTCAGGCGGTCTGTATGGAAATTTTACCTCTGGCTGGCTTGTCACCATTGTTTAGAGAACACGGGCAATGGCCTTATAAAAAGGCCCGTTCATCGCAATTGTAAATGTCTTTCTCTGCATAAATTCGCAAGCAAGTCGGGGAGCACATTTTTATCAGTTGCCTGGCCGCTGCACCACAGGCTGCCCGGCTTTCTCGTCATGGAATTTCTAGAATGAATGGTGTTTCGCTTGCTTCAGCGCATAGCCAACCGTTACTAGGTTCATGACTCAACACCTAACGAAACGGTGAACAAAGCCAGGCTTCTCTTTGATGATACAGTCTGTTACGACAGCATTGCTTGCACGACTTGATGGAACCAAGCAGTTGTCCGCTTCATGACGTCTCTGTGATGCTGTCAAGCTACGCTTTCTGTTGATTGTTAGAGTTGTTAGGACTTTGATACGAAGTGACTCCTCATCTTTGACAATTTTGCTGACGGTTGCGACAATCTCAATGCCATATTTTTCACGACATCGGCTTCTCGTCAGCAATTTCGACTTTAAAAGAATCCAAAATCCAACTTTCTCCGCAACACTCAGCGTTTTCGAAGCGGACGCCATTGCGATGAAGCGAAACCTACCACTTCTCATTCGGGGATATCCGGAAATACTGTATAGAAAGTGAAGACTAACGCGTCAGCCGACTGAAGCCAGCTTTTTTCTGTGGCTTCGGATAGAAAATTACTTTTGTGTTGAAAAATATGTTTCTTGTACGGGTTTTTCTTTGTACCCTGTTTCTTATATGTGGGTTTTCTTTGTACGCCTGTTTCTTATATGTGGGTTTCCCCGTATACATTTACAATAGAAACATGTTCGGGAATAAGAAAAACATGTTTCTTATACGCGGGGTTTTTCTTTATCCGGGTCTCTTATATCCAGGTCAGACTGTAGTTTAATATTAAGTACAAATCAGAGTAAAACTTTGCTTTATAGCAGATGAAATTAATAAATTTAAAGTGTCTTATTTACTTCTGTCATGTCTGTACATCATGAAATACGTCGACGAGCCGCATGAATCACTTTGCTTCCGCCATGGCCTGATTCAATTTGTCCGCGGCATTACGAGGGCTTTCTGCAGTGTACAGCCTCCGTTCCAAAGCTCCGGTCCAAAAGCAAACCGTTCAAGTAACGAGCTGTAAGGGATTTTTCCCAACGAGCTGAATCTTGTAATCATTTCAAGAGAGGTCACTAAAACTCACAATTACCGCAATCTCATGTAAAGCAGCAATGGAACAGAACAGTTGATTCCGCAGCCTCTGCACTCGTTTACGAAACTTATATCATTCGAAAACAACCGTTCACCTTTGGATGAAAAAGGCTGTTAATGCACCGACAGCAGCAAGAGTACGTGTCCCCATCAATGGGAGGGTATAGAATAAACGCTGCCTCAGTTCCGAGGCAAGTGTTAAGCAATGCGCGCTTCCTCGCATCAGAACGTGCGTCGTCATTTACCGCCAGCATGAAGTTCCTCGAAACATGCGCATCCTATGAGTTAAAAGTATCGAAGACTCACCCAGACTTGGTAAGAATGGCAGGCAGGTGGTTATGAAAGCAAGGTTTATCCATCCTCGTCGCCAATATGTTTGTGTCGGCAAATCAGCCCACGTGTAAGGAAATTTAGCTCACCGTTTTTAATGGCATCTCCTGCTGCCCTCATTCGAACAGTCCCGCTCACCGTCACTTCCGGTTCTGCCTCATCAGTTCCGGTTCATGCATGCATTCATTAATATCGTGCAACTCCCAATACCACATGGTACCTGTACACATTTGTTTTGATTTCTTCAACAAGTTAAATATTCCACTATTTCAAGAGGTAATGAAACAAAATATGTAATGATCGATGTAATAATGCCCTTTTACTTTTATGACTGGAGGAGGGGTGGGGAAGGGGAGGACAGAGATTTGGTTGTTGGGGGTGGGGGGTTGTGATGTATCGCCCTTCCTCGGGTTTTGATGTGAGTGTCGTGTGCGCATGCACGACAATGGAGCAAAGCAATGGAGCTGAGTGTTTGTAAATTAACCTTCATGAAGTGGAGTGCATTGGTGGTCGGTCCCTGATTGTTTGTACTTCACAGACATCAAGGGGGGGGGGGAGGGGGAGCAAATATTTGACAAGCATTGTTGGAGGGGGTGTTGAGACTTTCAGTGTGGGGGAGGGTTGAGGAGTTGTGATGGAGAGGTCGATATATTTTACATTTCAATGGATGTCCACAGGTCCTTTTGGTAGATATAATGCTCGTTATCAGTAAGAATTTCATTATATGACCAACATGTTTTACAGATGTCCTAAGGTCATGGTGGAGGCGAAAACGGAAAATGGCAGCAGGTTAGAGACTGACAGAGGGTCAGTGGAAGCCAAAGAAGTCACATGAACGGGTGAATGGTGTGAAGGAAAGAGGAATAAGGGGATGATAGGGTTGAGGGTAAGAATGGGTCAGCGAGAACAAGAAGAGGGTGGGTATGGCGAGAGAAAAGCATGAGGTGTCAGAGGCAGTATCTTGAAGGACGGAGGTGCAACAGGTGAACATGCACTTCAGGAAAGTTCAACACAACTTCTTTTTTTCCCTAAAATGTGGGTCGAAGAATCCATCTTTGCGTTCCACAAATTGTACTTGGTTGAGTTCGTGTTGTGCTGCATTTGGGATAGCTTTTGGAACTTCATGAGATGTCCTTGAGTTAGCAAGAGAAATGTAACGTGGGAACTTCAGCAGCCAAACAGTGACTTTTTGGGTGGATAATCCCAATTAAATTAAATATTAGGTGGAAAACGTTCGTGTTTCCATGAAAGTTTCTATAACAAAGAATGAGAAACTTTAAAATGAACACGATACAACCTTGCGTTGTGTTTGTACCTGAGATGCGAAATGAAGAACAAACAAACGTGTGTTCATCAGAAAGGTGGGCAGAGCTGGTGCGAGTTGGGTTAAATGGGTCGATTGCACCACTGGTGATGTCATGGGTGACTTCTAATATATCATACTTTGGTGAAATATTTTTTAATTGTTTTAACTTTTGGTAATCCTCGTGAGAATTCCGGTTTGGTTTATTAAAAATCACATAAGCCCAGTAAGATAAACCCCCAACCTCCTCCTTTTCCCACACTTCACCGAAATTGCCACACTCCCATGCATATGATACCTGTCAAGTTTGGTGGCCCATACAATGTTCCGTTCTCAAGATATGAAAGGTTACGGTATACAGACAGACCGCAGACTCGAGCAACAACGACACAAGTTGAAACTCAGTTCGAGCAAAAAATGATGGAAGGTAAAGGTTGATGTGCCTGAAATGAAACTGTCTAAACAGGTGCATGTGAGATGGTACGGACAACAAGATCTGTGAGAAGTAGAATGGAGGACAAAGTTTTCATCATAATGATGACAAACAAAAAAAACACAGTCCATGTTTTTGTTGTCATTTATTCCATTTTGTGTATTTTTATTTTAATGTCATATTTCCCGCACAGAGATTTTCGAGTAAAGGCAGAAGTTATCTTCAATCATTACTTGTTTAAGTTAGACTGAAGGATTATAATTCCTACTTGTGGATACTGTATATCTACCCTCTATGGTGGGCGGTGGGTTGTGGCATTACTTGCCTGAAAAAGTATCGTCTAATGTTTTGCAAGAAGACTATAATTTTGTTTGTTGTAAGTGTGTGACTAAAAGGTTCTAGAAATGGCGAAAGGGTCTTAAGAGTAAAAGGGGTCTTAAAAGGCTTAAAGGGTCGATGGGTCTCAAAGTATAGAAGGGTTTAAGGTGTTCTAACAGGTGTCTAAAGGTCCTTAAAATGTCTAAAAGGGTCTTAACGGGGTATGACATCCCAATTAAGTGAAAAAAAATAAATTACAAATTACTAATTAAGTAAATATTTTTATAGGTCTGTAAATATGAATGCAGGCGCATTCCAAGGTCATTTATCGGCATTATACATGTATTCAAGCTGCACTATAAAGGTAATACATATCTCACAACTCTTCTTCGACATCTTGTTATTATTTTCAGGTTCTGGTCTCTGCACCAAAGTTGTTATGTGAAGGAATATATACCGCCTGAAAAAATAAAGAAACTCACAAAACACAAGTAATAAAACATCACTATATTCCCAATGATCTGGGAGCATCCTTATACGCCCACAATAGTGTATAAAGGGGGTATAAGATTCCCAGACATAGTTTGTATAACAAAAAACACGAAAGAGAGCAGAGTTGACTTACCTTCCTCAGTGATGTCTTGCCCATGCACTGAGGTAGACGGAGTCCCAAGCTCTGACTCACGGGGGTAACCTGTGGAGCATCGAGCGTTCACTTTGTGCGGATACCTCAAAATACCCCACGTAGTGTTTTCGGGTTAAAAAGGTTTCAAAGGCCTAGGGGTTAGCTGTCTAAGGGTTTGAAGGTTAAAAAAAGGTACGTTCACAAGAGTAGTAATTAATCGTATGTAGTAACGGTGGAACTAACGTTCAAACAAGTACCGTAATTAGAAAACGGCACTTGGTAGAGTGAGCACCTGTGCCAGGCCGAAACATTTACATTTTGTATCCCAATTATAGCCACATCTGGAATCCGGACCTGAACGAAAATCGAAATCCGGCCTTGTTTCTGTTTTCTAACCAACTCCACAGCCTGGTGTTGGCTTAACAGTTAAGGTGGTTGGCTAAGATCTTAGGTCTGAGTTCGAGTCCCAGTTCCCTGTTAAATCACACCCAGTGGGTTGTTTTGTATGGATGTCTGGTCCTGTATCATATGTATCCCAGGGGAGTACAGGTAGTGTAGCTTTGTTTACAAAACTAGGAGCTTCTACCATTTCTAAATTTCAGAGGTCACAGGTCAGTATTAAGCAAAAACAAAAACCAAAAATTCATCGAAAAGACAAACTAATCCCTTGGGTTCAACCAAACAATTAGTTAATCCTTTCATAACTCATTAATCTGTCTGAGCCAAAAGATGCAATTTCATCCATGTCACATGAGGTATCTAACACAAGGTGTCTGTTGATTGTGTATATCACCAACCAGGTACCATCATTGTGACGGAAGGGTGAGAGGGTAGAGGGATGGACTATTGGGGCCGGGAGGTGTGGGGATTGAATACTGCATTTTGATTGAATTCAGTCGCAAGTCTGCATCATCGTCCACGACAGACCTCCAGATGATTAATGTGGTGAATGTAAGATTGAATCATGGCAAGAAAACCTGTCCTGCAACAGTAGCTCCTATTTTTTAACAGAAAAAAACAGAGTGGGGAGTCAAAAAGATTATCATTTAAGCATGCTTCATGATTAAGGCACAATGACTATTAATAGGCATTCTATTGTTCTTCTGCGGAAGTTACAGGGAAGGCATGGGAGAGTGGGATTATAGAGGGATAAAGAAAGGGAAGTTTCTAAGAGCCATAGATATGATTTGTTAGGCTTGTTTGCTTACAAACCGTATCTCATTCTTCTTCCTAAACCCATTACTGAGGTGAACTCCAGATGAAGCTATCACTCATGAACTTTAAGTGAGTTGGCCCTTTGTTTAGGCACTCATAATGTAGTTGTGGGAATGGGACAGCGAATAAATTAGCTTTTATCACGAGGCCATCGAATATTGAAACCACAAATGATTAGATCAATTCTGATGACAAAACATCAAATAGGTCATCCAGAATGAATTGGGTTAAACCTTACAGGAAATCAATGGATATCACAGAGAATATGATTTCAATCAAATTTATTCAATTCCAGTTGCAATCACAATCATGAGGACAACTGGAGACACCATCTATCCTTTTGGATAAAGCAAGAATCCAGATTGTCATGTCAATTTTTGTCATATATATATATATATATATATATATATATATATATATATATATATATATATATATATATAATAATATATATATACATATAGGAGGCTTCATGGAAGAGCTAGTACAAAGTAAACTTAGTGAATCACGATGGCAACAGGGACAAAAGGAACAGGAAGAGAGAGGAGGGGGAAACACCAACAGCAGAATTGAAGCTAAAATAGAGGGAGACTGACAAAACTAATGGGTGTGGGCTTTGTGAGAGGAATGAGGGCAGGAGAGGAGCATATGGTGGACAAGATGGATACAGAAAGGAAACTTTCAGGAGGGAAAAACTGGAAATTTGAAAGGAGGAGAGATTGGTGGGTTGGGGGTTGTGGGGGGGGTTAATGTGGTAGAAAAAGATCATGGTTTTTGGTTTGGTTTGACGATTTAAGATGGGTGGTGATCAGTTAGTTGTCTGAAGATATGTAGGGAAGAATAGATTGAAGGGAAGCGTGGAAGTTGTTCCACAGGTGGGTAAAAAGAGGAACGAAAGAGTGGAGGTGAACAGTGATCTGGATTTTCGGTAGTTTCCAAACCAGAAGAGGGTTGATGGTGGACCGTGTAAGCCCTGCAGAAACTGCAGAGAATTTTGCACTCAATTTAATGAAAATAAATATCAACCGTAGTCCAAGGAAAGATCAGACGCACTTCCATGCGGCCTATCATGTAACCCATAAAACTATAAAAAGCAAGAAATGGTGATGTTGACAGACAACGATTGGAAAGTAGATGTTTGCATTTATTAACCGGTTGATAACAATTAACTTGACTTGGATCATTGTAATTCCAGTAAATCCAACTGACATCCCATTTTGAACACAACTTGGTGTTGAAACATAGGACCCGAGTCCTTGTCCAAACTTAAAATGCATTGAGTAAGAAGTGCTCTGTTTTCCATTTCTAACACTATTGGTAATGGCACATGATGAGGTGTCTTCAGGTTTGCTCAGGATTTTAAATTAGCTGTAATATAATCTCACTAATTTGGTCATTTATAGGGACTGAGAACTTTATCAAATCCCATCCTTACACTAAATTTTTCAAAATTGACTTCTGAAGGAGTTGATGTCGTCTCCCCTACATAAAAACTAAATCAGTGGAAATCAGAAATGTAATACTGCACTGCACAACTTTAATTATTATCCTCACCTCCCCCCCCCCCCCCGCAGGGAGACGGTTGGCAATCGTGTGTTGTGTGTGTGGTGTGTGTGTGTGTGTGTGTGTGTGTGTGTGTGTGGTGTCCATATCCACATGTTGCCCCAGCTTGCTTCCTTCCCATTCAACAAGGTAAGGTAAGAACTCGACACATCTCATCCACGGATATTTCTCGTATTCCGAACACACACAAAATTTATAGTTACAACCATTTTGAATGCCACTCTTTTGTAAATGCTAAAAATTATGTTTAACGACATTTCACGTTTCAGGTTTCACGCCAGCAACAGCAAGGTTAAAAGAGCCTGTTCTCACAGAAGTGAGTCACTGAAAATGCACACAACAGTGTATCGTGTGCAAGGTTCCTAAGCATTTATATGTTCATTTTGGAAAGTCCCATATTGGAAGAAGGATGCTGACATGCACAGATAGCATGAACAAGCCTGAACAGGTTTTCTTTCTGAGAGCGGAAAGAAGTAGAGAAGGAGACAACAGCTTGGTAACAAAACCATGTTCATCAACGTGTGGTGCCCAAGCATTGCACCCCACTTACTCACAACGATTATCAAGACATTGAGAATTCTCAAGTCCAACCAAGAAGAGGCTGATACAGAAATTTACCAGGCTCTGATCTGAGTTGTAGATGACCCAAGATATCTGTAAATCATATGTTGGTTAGGGTGAGGGTTAGATTCGTGTTAGGGTTAGGCCTGGAAGCACGGCTTTAATCAATATCAAAATCTTCATTCGACGCGGAGCACTAAATAACTTGTGTCAGAAATGTCATGTCTCGAGATGGTTGCAGCACTGGGAGCTGATTGTGTGTTGGACTTGGTGTGATACTGTAAGTGCACTGGACCGGACAAGGAAGATGAAAAGCACTGAACATTCTTCCTTCGAGATCCGAAGTTTAAGAAAGCCCTTTTCATCTCGTATCAATTGGTGGAACTCTTCAAATAATTCACTTTTCAAATATTAACGTCATCAACATCAAAGGTGGGAGCAAAGTGAATGAGTGAATCAATTGTTCGTGTCGAAGAAGGGATGTGTAAAATCTGGCAGCTGCCACCCATGTGAAGACACTGCTGGCTGCAGCAACACTTCGAGAACAAATTATCAGGCTGACAATCTGGAAGAAGGTCCTCGAGAATTCCCCTGCATATTTCATTGATCCCCGCTGAAGGATATGGTTGAAAAAGGAAAGAAAGTCTTGTTATCAAAATTGGATGACAGGTTCCTTCAAGCCTCAGAGTCGTCCGTTGGTTCACAACAATTGCAGGTGTTCTTGACTTGCCTTGCCAGACTAGAACTGCAGGTGGTATTTTGAACAATCTGATGCACCAGCAGCTTGAAAGCTGCTCAACCTCTTCAAATATTTGCCGATTAGATGAATAAGCCACATCTGTTGAACGAAGAATATTATTTGTGATGGTGATGATGACGAGAAGTACATTTGTAATCTTACAAAGTTGCGTCTTAACATTTCAGATTAAGAGCAACACATGGTTTACCAGATTGTCTGCATTTATGTTGGAAAAACCTACGGGTACAAGAAATAAAGTTTTAATTTTCAATTGTATTCCCTAAAATGTATCTAAATCTATTCTTTACCTCTGCCAACCAAAGGAGAGGTTATGTTTCACCCCTTGCTGTCTGTTTGTTACTTGCGAAATCGAAGATTTTTTCAAGCACAGAGACATGAACAGAAGTAAAATAGCACCTCATTTTGAATAATTTATTTATTGAACCATTTGATCCATTTTTAGCCTTGCCTGTTCGAAGAACAGAGAGCTATAGCGATACCCCCGGCGTGAGCGTCAGCGGAGCGTGAAATGTTAAAGTTTGGTGCAAGTTATTTTTTTCCTTTCTAATGGTTTTTTATCCTACCACACTATTTTTTTTAATATGCCCGTAATATATATATATATATATATAATATATATATATATATATATATATATATTATATATATCGGGGTGTATTAATGTGAATACCGGTTCGTCCGTCCCGTCCGTCCGTTCCTGTCCCGCAACTCTAAAACTCCAAGTTTTTCAACTTCACGTTTCATATTTGGGTACATAGGTACAGACTGTGGAGCCGGTGTGTCCGCTACCTACGTTCGCACTAAAGTTGGTTGCCATGGCCAACCAGGAATGCGAGTTTCATCCGGTCGCGCGCACTGCCAACTCACAATTTTTTAAACTTTCACGTTTCATATTTGGTACATAGGTATAGAACGCGGAGACGGTGTGTCGCGACATACGTTCCTCATCTACAAGTGGTTGCCATGGCAAACCAGGATGCTGTTTTCCATGTAGTAGCACAATTCTGTTATATACCTTCTTGTTTGGGCTAATATTGGGTGGCTCACTTGCGCTCTTTACTGATTACAGATATACAATACATATATTGCTTTAAAATAATTTGGAATCAGACTCACTGCAATGCTTTATAAAAAATATTAATTATTAAGACTAGTCTTTTAAAAACGATAAATGTTTCAACAGGGCGAGCATTGCGGTTGCTTTGAACAACTCTGGAAAAATATAAATTATACCTAGTATTGGTAAACTGCCATTTGCAGATTTCAATGTTTTACTCTTTCAGGGCACAGAATTAACGAGTTCCGAAATTTTCTCTTGTGGGGTTTCTGCACCATGGCTCATCAAATTTAGCATTCTGCCCGTGAATTGTTGAATTCCTGGACTTTTTCCATACAGCTCAATCCAATATGCCCAGAGGTGTTCAATGGGAATTTCGTGGTCAAGAGACTGACTTGGCCAGGAAGTTCGTTGATCCCAGTTCTGTCCTGCCATTCCTTTGGTCTTTTTTCGCAGTGTGCATGGAGCTCCATCTTCCATGACCAGAGGGTTTGTTTTTTGACCATCCTGACAGTGAGCAAAGACAGGGAGAAAGTCCATCCCGAGCATAGGAAATGTGTTGTAGTGTTGATGTTGCCAACACACTCCACAAGCTCCAGCTTGCTCCCCACAACCATCAATGAAAAACCACACAGTGTTGACGTTGGCTGCAATCGTTCAAAGAGAAACTCTTGACTGGGAATGTCAGACCCATACGCGTCACTCAGAAAATTGAGTAAATTGGGGAACCATCCTGAAAAAAATACAGTTTTCCAACTCCAAGGGTCTGTCTTGTCATCTGTCAGCCCCACTCTTTCTCCTTTGAATTGAACGGCTGGTTTAAGAAGAGGTTTCTCTGAGCGCTCCCATGCGTAGCCCAGTTGATAAAAGTACCGCACGGCAGTTTTCTTGAGATATGTTGGGACTCCCTCTGCAACATCTGCTGGCTTGCAACGGGGAGTTTTTCTCATGGATCACTTAATTGACAGCTCAAAGACCTTTCTGAGGTCCCAGATCGACCAGAACGGGAATCTTGGGATTCCTTGCCTTCGCTTGGTGAATTGCGACAATCCACTTGATTGAAGGAAGTAAGCGGAATGCAAGGTTCCTGAGCGTATCTTGACTCCACTTCCAAATGGCCAAACAATTCGCCCTCCTTGAAAATCTGAAAGTTTGTGTGCCCCTGGGTTGAGGCATGTTAATTGTCATCAGACCCGGAAAGATCAACATAGGCCAGAGGTCAACACTAGGTGGTATTTTCTAAAATTCCTTAATTTTCACCGATTGATTGAATTGGAACAGAGAATGTGCAGGCGGCCTCTCCCACTGCCAAAATGGCAGAGTCGACGCGCAGGCAGTTTCTCTTACTGCCAAAATGGCAGACTCGGCGTGCTCAGTTTCCCTCTCACCTCTTGGCCGACTGCAGCTTTACTTCTCCTTTTCTTCTGGGGCG
>CM068961.1:30617450-30643568 GCA_035128595.1 Eptatretus atami | reverse complement strand
TTTTCAGTCTTCAATGTCGTCCGCTCGAGTTTTAAAAAAATACTAGAAATGTCTGGGATTTTGCTAATTTTTTTGGCTTTTGCATTTTCAAAGGGATAAATTTATAAGATTTGGGATACTTTTGTGCATTATTTAAATGGTTAAATAATTTTTGTACATTTCTTTTGGTGAAAAATGTGGTTGTGTAATGCTGGACAGGATATTTCTCCAAGTCTGAACTACTTCATCATAGCTGAATGGATTTCCACTCAACAGCCCGCTGACATCGCTCTCGGTTCCACCTCTCAGTTCGGATACTCATGCATTCATTAAATTGATACAACTCCCAAAACCACATATCCTTTTTTTGTGAAAATAACAACTATTAATGAAAAAAACAAAGAACATGGTAAGCATGTAATTGTCATGTAATTGAGGCATGAATCAACATTCATGTAACTCCAATACCACATTCATTTTTTCGTGAAAATAACAACTGGTAATGGAAACCCCCAAAAATAGTAAGCTTTTAATGCAAGATAACATGTCACATGACAAAGTCCTTGGTCCATCCAGGGGCTCGACGATATCTCGTCCACGACGAACACCTGGGGTAAAAACTGTGGAGGCATTTGTTGGACTGGGCTATGTGCCCTATATGTCTCAGAACCTGTCGTACTTCCAGCAGAAAGTCCATTTGAGGTCTCAATTGCAGGTGCTTGATGAATTGCATTCCACACTTTCCCATCAGAGAGTCTGAAGGTAGCAGGACCTCTCTGTTCACTGATCTTGAGGGGTTGGGTGGACTTGTTTGTCCTTTCAAGAAGTCCAGGTTTCCGAACTCGCACGAAAGACCACATTGGAAGGTGAAGGTTTCGCTCCCCGATGCTTGTCTCTGTATCGTTTAGACTTCTCTTGTTTCTGTTGAACACAGCGTCTCACATCCTCGAGTCTTGCAGCAGGTACGCTGATTTGACGGTCCCCAATGTTCAACTTGGTGAGCAATGTACGTCCATGTATAAGTTCAGCAGGGGTCTGATGAGTTGTTGCATGTCTTGTAGTCGATATGTTTGCAAGAAGTCGGGTACGAATGATTTCCAGGGCTTCCCTTCGAGATTTGCAGGATGTAAACAGTCCTTAAACACTCTGTTGAAGTGTTCTATCTCCCCGTTGGCTTGTGGGTAATAGATAGAACTATGGCAGTGTTTGATGTTTCTTTCCTGCAGGAATGTTTCAAACTCAGTTGAAACAAACTGAGATCCATTGTCAGAGATAAGTTCCTGCAGATTTCTTATGACTGATGCTGTAGTCTTAACTTGATAACTGTAGCAGATGTTACTTGGGACGTCAAGGATACTTCTGGCCATTTGCTGAAGTAATCAATTAAGGTGATGGCATAGCGACAGTCCATTGGCCGATATAAAGTGGTCCACTATTCTATGGCAAGCTTTTCCAAGCAGCATTAGGGAGCGGCACTGGTTTGCAAAGGTGGAACCCGAGTGACAGCTGTTTTATCATGCATTTAGCAAGTAATGCACGACTTGATGGCAACTTTACTTGGAGTCCATTCTTGGCCACCAGTAGGGTCAGGCAGCCTTTGTTTAGTCCTTCAATACCTTAATGCAATCATGGGCAAGCTGGACTAACTTGGGTTGAAGTTCTGTCGGCACTATCACACGGTGAGTGCCCCAAATCAAGTAATCCTCCTGTACGGCCATTTCATTCCGAATGCTAAAGTAGGATTATGTGGGTCAATGCCCTTCACAGTGCAAAGCCATCCTCTGGAGAATATTCTGTAGACACTTTCTGTAGAATAGGGCATCTATTGCAAGTTTCCTTGAATTGTTTCCACAGGTACAGCAGTGCAGTCACCAGACTCGAAGCCACCATTTCTACATCCGGTTCATGATAGGCTCTGTCATGGGGAGTGGTAACCGAGATAAACAGTCTGCAGTCACATTTTGATGGCCAGCGTTTGTGCACAATTTCGTAGTTAAACGACAGTAAGCGTGCAGACCAACGTGAAATTCTCATTCCAGCTCGACAAAGACCTTTCAAAGACAGTAGTGTGGTCAGTGGACTGTGGTCTGTAGCAGGATAAATTCCGACCCCACACGTAAGTACGCCATTTCTCAATTGCCCAGATGCAGGCGAGTGCTTCCTTCCTACTGTAGAGTACTTGTGTTTGCATTCTGTGAGCATTCGTGAGGCAAATGCTACTCTTCCTCTGTGGAGTTCTCATGAAGTTGAGTGAGCATAATCTCAAAGTCCATAATCAGACGTGTCTGTAATGAGTGCTCAAGTCCACAATCAGACGTGTCTGTAATCACCATGGTGGTCAGAGTAGCATCAAGCAAAAGCAAGTGCAGGGCTGTTAGCAATCAATTTTTTTTACCCTTTCAAATTGAGTGTGGCAAGCCTCAGTCCAGGAGAAGTCAGCATCCTTGTGCAGTAAGGCACGAAGTGGCTCCACGACTGTTGCATAATTTGGAATGAATTTGGATTTACCAAGAAGTCAAACCCAGAAAAGACGCAGAGCAAATGCATCCTTTGGGGGTGGTGCTTGTGTTACTGCACACATGTTTGGTGTTTGGCTTATGCCCTTTTCTGAGATCACGTGACCGAAAAGAAAGTTCAGCCTTCCTGAAATGACATTTGTCATCATACAGTTTTAAGCCTGCTTGATCAGTATGATTCAAAACAGCTTGAAGACGTTCCTCGTGTTTCTCAGGAGACGAAGCATCCACATTATGTCATCTGCAACACTGGATGCCCTCCTGGCCAGATAAGATCTGTGACATCATTCGCTGGAATGCACTGGAGCAGAAGCAAGACCATAAGGAACACGGCAAAAAACGAAAAGTTCCTCATGTGTTATGAAAGCCGTAAGGTCTCTGCTTTCCTCGTGCAAGGGCACTTGATGTATGCACTCTGAAGATCAAGAGTAGAAACATTCTCACTCCCCAAAGTTCTGGTGAATACCTCTCAATATTTGGGAAGTGGATGACTGTCTATTACGATCGCCTTATTGGGTTCACAAAGATCCACGCACAGTCGTATACCTCCCGTTTTCTTATGCGTAACAACAATAGGTGAAACCCATTCAGAAGAGTCAATTCTCTCAATGATATCCACTTTTTCAAGCTTTTTCACCTTCTTGCGAGACAGCATCACGGCAGCAAAAGGTAAACGGCGAAGCTTCTGCTGGATTGGCACCACATCGGGCCATATCTTCACTCCATGTACAAATCCTTTTGCATAGCTGAGAGTTCCAGTGGCGTTAGGATTAGATGTCTGTCAAACCGATGTTTGATGCATACAGAGGGACTTAACACTGATGCAGGAGTAACACATCCATTAACAACATTCAGTCCGAGAGCAGTGAAGAGGTCCATGCCGAGTATCGGTGTTCCAGAAGGCACAATGATAAATAGGCAGGCACAGAAACATGGTTGTGTCGCACCTGTACTTGAAGCCAACTAACTACAGAGATCATTTTTTTTTAGGTAAGTCACCAAGTGTAATTTTGGTTTGTAAGAAGTGCATTCTTGAAATGCTCCAGGTAGGTCGACTGGAAGTATGGAACAACTGAACCTATGTCCACCAGCAATTTAGATGAGCATGCCTGTTCATCAGATGTGCAAAGACAAACAACACAAAATAGGTTCCCTCTAATTTGTTCAGTGGCTTGTGTGTTTTATGCTTAAAACAGTCACATCTGGCACAGTCACTTCCCGCACTTGGTATTTGTGGTCTTTACTGTGACATACTTCAGCAAAATGTCCACATTTGCCACACTGCCTGCAATTTACATCTTTTTCAGGACATCTGGGATAATTGGCTAAGTGCATTGCAGATCCACAAGATAACAAGTACTCTGTTGGCGTACCTGTCGAGCTTGTGAAAATTTGGGTTTGCAGGTTCATTTGATGCGTCCCTGTGGATGGGGTCGTGGCTGTATTGCTCAGCGATGGTACTGCTGGTTTTGTATTTACAGAGACATGACAGAAGTAAATAGACTCCATGATTTAAAATAATTTATTTTATTTAACATTTGAAGAACATTTGAATCAATTTTAAAACATACACTCGTATTTGGTAGACTTGCCATTTGCAGATTTCAATGCTTTTACTCTTTCAGGCATAGAACTAACGAGTTCCAAAATTTTCTCTTGTGGGATTTCTGCCCAGGCTTCACGCAATGGGTTTAGCAATTCTGCCCGTGATGTTGGTTTCCTGGACCTTATCTGCACAACTCGATCCAATATGGCCCAGAGTTGTTCAATTGGATTCTTGTCAAGAGACTGACTTGGCCATGGAAGGCGCTTGATCCCATTTCTGTCCTGCCATTCTTTGGTCTTTTTTAGAGTGTGGCATGGAGCTCCATCTTCCATTAACAGATGTTGTTTTTGACCATCTGACCAGTGGAAAAGACGTGGAGAAGTCCATCCTCAAGGACAGAATTGTATACGGTAGGTTTGATGTTGCCAACACACTCCACAACTCTGACCGACCAGCGCTCCAGATTGCTCCCCATAACCATCACTGAAACCACCATGTCTGACAGTTGTCTGCAATCGGTTCAAAGAGAACTCTTGACTGGGAAGTTTTCAGACCCATACGCGTCCACTGTCAGAAAATTGAGCAAATTGGGACTCATCTGAAAAATGACAGTTTTGCCAAAACTTCAACGGTCTGGTGGCCATCTGTCAGCCCAATTATTTCTCCTTTGAATGTTGGCTGGTCTAAAGGCCTGCACACCTTGACGTTTTAGCCAGCGTATGGCAAGGTATCATAATGTATGTAAAACGCTGGCGTACGCTGAACTATTGATGTTTTTTTTCCAGTTTTGGACGTATTCATAACGAGTTGGACGTATGCACAATGTATTAGTAACGTACACAGAACGTTTCGATAACATATAGATAACTTATATCAACGAATGCTGAGCGTGTTGTCGGCGTTCACAACCTATGCCCAACGATAGTCTAACTTATGCATAGCGCGGCAGCGTATCGCCGACGATCACGTGGCATAGGCTATAATAGGCTGCGGCTCGACGATTCAAATCATAACCGCACTAGACATCGAAGTGTCAAGCCGCTGTCACACCTTGACGTTTTAGCCAGCGTATGCCGACGTATGAAAAATTTGCTGAATACGCTGGCACACGTCGAATACGTTATGGTAAGTTTTGTATACGTTAAGAGCACGCTGAAGCACGCTGGCATACGTCGTAGTACGCCGAGTACGTCGACAAATTTTCAGCATGTTGAAAATTTAATCGACGTATGCTAGCGTATGACACACGTTCCGCATACGCTGGCCATAAGTTGTAGGCACGTTACGCGATCGTTGACACACGTCGACACACGTTACTTGTAAGTTACTCATAAGTCAAAACACGTCGAGGTATGGTTAGCGTCAGTGTTCCAGACTCCCTGGTTTTTTTTTTCTTCGGTATGACGGTGATGTTGACACTTCGATTTCTAGTGCGGTTATAATGTAATAATAATTAATAGGCTGCCGCTCAACGATTTAAATCATAACCGCACTAGAAATCGAAGTGTCAACATCACCGTCATACCGAAGAGAAAAAAAAACAAAAACAGGGAGTCAGGAACACTGACGCTAACCATTACCTCGACGTGTTTCGACTTAGAGTAACTTACAAGTAACGTGTGTCGATGTGTCAACGATCGCGTAACGTGCCTACAACTTATGGCCAGCGTATGCGGAATGTGTGAGTCATACGCTGGCATACGTCGAAAAATTTCAAGCATGGAAAATTTGTCTAACAGCTCGGCGTACTACGACGTATGCCAGCATACTACGACGTATGCCAGCGTACTACGACGTATGCCAGCGTGCTCTTAAGGATACAAACTTACCCATACGTATTCGACATGTGCCAGGGTTTTAGACAAATTTTTCATACGTCGGCATACGCTGGCTAAATCGTCAAGGTGTGACAGGGCCTTGAGAAGAGGTTTTTCTCCTTGCTGCTCTCCCATAGTAGCCCAGTTGATGAAGGATGAAAGTCCTGGAGCTAACTTGGACCTCCTCTTCAACATATGCTGCCTTGCAACGGGGAGTTTCTCAATGGACCACTTTGACAGCTCGAAGACATCTTTCTGAGGGCCCAGATCGACCAGAACGGGAAGCTGTGGATTCCTTGCCTTTGCTGGTGAATTGCACAATCACCCGTTGACCGTAGAAAGTGGAATGCCAAGGTTCTGACTGACGGTGGCTGACTCCACCTTCCAAATGGCCAACAATTCGTCCTCTTTGAAATTCGCAAAGGTCGTGTGCTCCCTGGGTTCGAGCATAGTTAATTGTCGTGCAAGACCAGGAACTCGTTTCTGCAAATAAATACAGTCTGACCCGGATATAAGAAACACGCTCGGAGTGAGAATGTATGTTCTTATATCGGGTTGTTCTTATATCCGGGTTCATCATCCACTTCAATAACTGGCCACGGAAGGCAAGGTATGAGCACCGGGGGTCGTGTACTTCACAGGGACGGTGATATTAACTTATTTAAATGACGTGTTTATTCTGTATTGGAAAACACACTGGTTTCACGTGTCGCACTTTGGATTCACGGTGAAAGTTACTTTTCTTTGATGAAGGATCGGACAGTTTGGTTTGGACCATACTTCTGTTGCCGCTCTCCAATACTTTATCTTGGAGAGAGTACAGAAGTTTTATGGCGTCGTTGTTGTCACTGTGATCAAAATAGGCTTCTGGATGGCTGGAGCTTCTGGGCGGTGGCGCAACCGATTCTTCTCCCTCTCTCGTCTTTGTCGTCTTCCACCTTTGCTTGGGGTTGCAATTCAGTGTCCACAATCTCTTGATCAGTCATTTATCCGTAGCACTCTGCCCCTTCATCGATGTTGACAAATGAAAGGAATTCCTGTTGTGTAATGCCCTGGACATGCAGAGCTTCTGCGACGTCTTCTTCATCGTCGTTGTGTTCAGAATCATGTTCTTCATCTTCCGGACCGTTTCACGAAGCCAGCCTTCTTGAAGCAGTTAGCGATTGTCTGGGGCGTAACCATGGAAGAGGGCCCGTTTCAACATGTGCATCGCCTTCAGAACTGTGATAGTTTTGCTCACTTCTGACGCTGGTTTTCTGTGGCACGCTGTCGATAGCAGCAACTTGAAGCGAACAATTTCTCGTCGGTAGTACGCCTTCATGGTTCGGATCATGCTTGGTCTGGAGGTTGAATCAGAGATGTCGTATTGGGCGGCATGACTGAAGCTTTATGTTCGTTAGCGTCACATCCGGTGGAAGATGGTGGCACGCGGCGTTGTCAGCAAACAAGACAATGTTTTACCACTGGCGTGCAACTGACAGTTGAGTTTGGTAAGAATTTGCGACCATATTGCACTCGTCATCCATGCATGGAATTGGCGAAGTAAAGGAATGGCAGGTTATGACATTGTTGAAACATCGGCGGCTTGGCAGACTTGCCAACAATGAAGCCTCGCTTATCACTGCCATCGAGAAAACACAACAAAAGAACAGTCAGGTGGTCTTTTGGAATTTTACCTCCGGCTGGCTTGTCACCAGCACTTGTTAGAGAACCACGGGCATGGCCTTATAAAAAGGCCCGTTTCATCGGCATTGTAAATGTCTTTCTCTGCATAATTCGCAAGCAAGTCGGGGAACACATTTTTTATCAGTTGTCTGCCGCTGCACCATCAGCTGCCGCTTTCTCTCGTCATGGAATTTTCTAGAATGAATGTTGTTCGCTTGCTTCCAGCGCATCAGCCAACCGTTACTAGGTTCAAACTCACCACCTAACGAAACGGGAACGAAGCAGCCTTCTCTTTGATGATACAGTCTGTTTCGACAGCATTGCTTGCACGAGCTTGATGGAACCAAGCAGTTGTCGCTTCATTGACGTCTTTGTGGATGCTGTCACGGCTACGCTTTCTGTTGATGTTAGAGTTGTTTGAGCACTTTGATACGAAGTGATCCTCATCTTTGACAATTTTGCTGACGGTCGACAATCATGCCATACTTTTTCATGACATCGGCTCTCGTCAGCGATTTCGACTTTAAATATCCAAATTTCAACTTTCTCCGCAACACTCAGTGGTTTTCGAGCGGACGCCATTGCGATGAAGCGAAACTACCACTTCCTCATTCGGATATCCGGAAAACTACTGTATAGGAAAGTGAAACTAAGCGTCAGCCGACTGAAGCCAGCTTTTCCTGTGGCTTCGGATAGAAAATTGTACTTTTGTGTTGAAAAATATGTTCTTGTACGCCTGTTTCTTATATGTGGGTTTTCTTTGTACGCCTGTTTCTTATATGTGGGTTTCCCCGTATACATTTACATAGGAACATGTTCGGGGATAAGAAAACATGTTCTTATACGCGGGTTTTTTTTTCCGGGTCTCTTATATCCAGGTCAGACTGTAGTTTAATATTAGTACAAATTTAGAGTAAAACTTGCTTTATACAGATGAAATTAATAAATTTAAAGTGTCTATTTACTTCTGTCATGTCTGTACATCATGAAAGTACGTCGCGCGAGCCGCATGCAATCACTTTTGCTTCCGCCATGGCTGATTCAATTTGTCCCGCCATTACGAGGGCTTTCTGCAGTGTAAGCTCCGGTTCCAAAAGCTCCAGTTCCAAAAGCAACCGTTCACGGTATACGAGCTGTAAGGGATTTCTCACGAGCTGATCTTATATCATTTCATCAGAGAGGTCACTAAACTCACATTAACCGCAATCTCATGTAAAGCAGCAATGAACAGAACAGTTGGATTCACCCAGCCTCTGCACTCGTTGACGAAAACTTATATCGTTCGAAAACAACGTTCACCTTTGGCATGAAAAAGGCTGTTAATGCACCGACAGCAGCAGAGTACGTGTCCCATCAACTGGGAGGGTATAGAATAAACGCTGCCCTTCAGTTCGAGGCAGTGTATAAGCAATGCGCGCTTCCTCGCATCAGAACGTGCGTCGTCATTTACCGCCAGCATGAAGTTCTCGAAACATGCGCATCCATGAGTTAAAAGGTATCGAAGACTCACCCCAGACTTGGTAAGAATGCAGCAGGTGGTGAAAGAGCAAGGTTATCCCATCCTCGTCGCCAATATGTTGTGTCGCAAAATCAGCCCACGTGAAGGATATTTAGCTCAACCGTTTTTAATGGCATCTCCTGCTGCCTCATTCGACAGTCCGCTCACGTCACTTCCGGTTCTGCCTCATCAGTTCCGGTTCATCATGCATACATTAATATTCGTGCAACTCCCAATACCACAGTACCGTACACATTTGTTTTGATTTTCTTCAAAAGTTAAATATTCCACTATTTCAATGAGGTAATGAACAAATATGTAGTGATCGATGTAATAATGCCTTTTACTTTGATGACTGGGAGGAGGGGTGGGGAAGGGGAGGACAGAGATTTGGTGTTTGGGGGTGGGGGGTTGTGGATGTTATCGCCCTTCCTCGGTTTTGATGTGAGTGTCGTGTGCGCATGCACGACACATGGAGCAAGCAATGGAGCTGAGTGTTGTAAATTAAACCTTCATGAAGTTGAGTGCATGTGGTCGGTCTGATTGTTTGTACTTCACGACATCACGGGGGGGGGGGGGGGGGGGGGGGGGGGGGCGGAGGGGAGCAATATTTGACACAGTTGGGAGGGGGGTTGAGACTTTCAGTTGGGGGGGAGAGGTTGAGGAGTTGTGATGGAGGAGGTCGATATATTTTTACATTTCATGGATGTCCACAGGTCCTTTTGGTAGATATAATGCTCGTTATGCAGTAAGAATTTCATTATATGACCAACATGTTTTACAGATGTCTAAGGTCATGGTGGAGCGAAACAGAAAATGGCAGCAGGTTCAGAGACTGACAGAGGATCAGTGGGAAGCCCAAGAAGTCACATGAACGGGTGAATGGTGTGAAGGAAAGAGGAATAAGGGGATGATAGGGTTGAGGGGAAGAATGGTCAGCGAGAAACAGAAGAGGGTGGGTACGAGAGAAAGCATGAGGTGTCCAGAGGCAGTAATCTTGAAGGACTGGAGGTGCACAGGTGAACATGCACTTCAGGAAAGTTCAAACAACTTCTTTTTTTCCCTAAATGTGGGGTCGAAGAATCATCTGTTGCTGTTCACAAAAATTGTACTTGTTGAGTTCGTGTTGTGCTGCATTTGGGATAGCCTTTTGGAACTTCATGAGATGTCCTTGAGTTATGCAAGAAAATGCAACCGTGGGAACTTCAGCAGCCAAACAGTGACTTTGGGTGGATAATCCCAATTAAATATATTAGGTGGAAACGTATCGTGTTCCATGAAAGTTTCTTATAAACAAGAATGAGAAACTTTAAATGGAACACGATACCACCTTGCCTTGTGTTTGTACCTGAGATGGAAATGAAGAAAACAAAACAAAACGTGTGTTCATCAGAAAGGTGGGCAGAGCTGGTGCCATGTGTGGGTTAAATGGGTCGATTGCCCACTGGTGATGTAATGGGTGACTTCTAATATATCATACTTTGGTGAAATATTTTTTAATTGTTTTAAACTTTTGGAATCCTGTGAGAATTCTCGTTTTGGTTTATTAAAATCACATAAGCCCAGTAAGATATCCCCCTAACCTCTCCTCCTTGTTCCACACTCCCGAATTGCCACACCTCCCCCATGAGCCCCAATGATATGTACCTGTCAAGTTTGGTGGCCCATACAATGTTCCGTTCTCAAGATATGTAAGGTACGGTATAACAGACCGACAGACAGACAAGCAACAACGGCACAAGTTGAAACTCCAGTCGAGCAAAATGATGGAAGGTAAAGGTTGATGTGCTGACAATGAAACTGTCTAACAGGTGCATGTGAGATGTACGAACAAACAAGATCTGTGAGAGTAGAATGGAGGACAAAGTTTCATCATAATGATGACAAACAAAAAAAACACAGTCATGTTTTGTTGTCCATTTATCCATTTGTGTATTTTATTTTAATGTCTATATTTCCCTGCACAGAGATTTCGAGTAAAGCAGAAGTTATCTTCATCATTACTTGTTAAGTTAGACTGAAGGATTTATATTCCTACTTGTGGAGTACTGTATATCCACCCTCTATGTGGGTTTTGTGCATTACTTGCTGAAAAAGTATCGTCTATGTTTTGCAAGAAGACTATTAGATGTTTGTGTAGTGTGTGCCTAAAAGGTTCTAGATGGTCGAAAGGGTCTTAATAGTAAAAGGGGTCTTAAAGGCTTAAGGGTCGATGGGGTCTCAAAGTATAGAAGGGGTTTAAGGGTTCTAACGGCATCTAAAGGGTCTAAATGTCTAAAGGGTCTAAACGTGGGGTATGACATACCAATAAGGAAAAAAATAAAAATTATAATTACTGTTTAAGTAAATATTTTTTATTAGTCTGTAAATAATGAATGCAGGCGCATTCCAAGGTCATTTATCGACATTATACATGTATCTCAGCTGCACTAAGGTATACATATCTCACACTCTTCTTCGACATCTTGTATATTTTTCAGGTTCTGGTCTCTGCACAAGTTGTTATGTGAAGGAATATATCACCGCCTGAAAAAAATAAAGAAATCACAAATACAGTAATAAACACATCACTATATTCCATGATCTGCGCATCTTATACCCCACAATAGTGTATAAGGGGTATAAGATTCCCAAACCATGTTGTATAACAAAAAACACGAAAGAGAGCAGAGTGACTTACCCTTCCTCAGTGATGTCTGCCCATGCACTGAAGGTAGACGGAGTCCCAAGCTCTGACTCACGGGGTAACCTGGTGGAGCATCGAGCTGTTCACTTTGTGCGGATACCTCATACCCACGTTAGTGTTTTCGGGTTAAAGGATCTTCAAAGGCCTAAGGGGTCTCAGCTGTCTAAAGGGTTTGAAGGTTTAAAAGGTACGTTCCAATAGTACGTAATTAATCGATGTAGTAACGGTGGAACTAACGTTCAAACAGTACGAATTAGAACGGCACTTGGTAGAGTGAGCACCTGTGCCAGGCCGAACAATTTACATTTTGTATCCCAATTATAGCCACATCTGGATCCGGACCTGAACGAAAATCGAATCGGCTTGTTCTTGTTTTCTAACCAACTCATCAAGCCTGGTGTTGGCTTAACAGTTAAGGTGGCTGGCTTAAGATCTTAGGGTCTTGAGTTCGAGTCCCAGTTCCTGTTAAATAACACCAGGTGGGTTGTTTGTATGGATGTCTGGTCATGTATCATCTGTATCCAGGGGAGTACAGGTTAGTGTAGCTTTGTTTTACCAAACTAGGATGCTTCCTCCTTTCTAAATTTCAGAGGTCACAGGTCAGTATTTAGCAAAACAAAACCAAAAATTCATCGAAAGACAAACTAATCCCTTGGGTTCAACCAACAATTAGTTAATCCTTTCATAACTCATTAATTGTCTGAGCAAGAAGATGCAATTTCATCCATGTCAATGAGGTATCTACACAAGGTGTCTGTTGATTGTGTATATCACCAACCAGGTAACACTCATTGTGACGGAAGGGTGAGAGGGTAGAGGGATGGACTATGGGGGCCGGGAGGTGTGGGGATTGAATACTGCAATTTTGATTGAATTCAAGTCGCAAGTTGCATGCATCGTCACGACAGACCTCCAGATGATTATAAGTGTGGTGAATGTACAGATTGAATCATGGCAAGAAACCTGTCTGCAACAGTAGCTCCTATTTTTAACACAGAGTGGGGACTCAAAAAGATTATCATTTAGAGCATGCTTCATGATTAGCACAATGACTATTAATAGGCATTTCTATTGTTCTTCTGCGGAAGTACAGGGGAAGGCATGGGAGAGTGGGATTATAGAGGGATAAGAAAAGGGAAGTTTCTTAAGAGCCATAGATATGATTTGTTAGGCTTGTTGCTTACAAACCGTATCTCATTCTTCTTCCTAAACCCATCTGAGGTGAACTCCAGGATGAAGCTATCACTCAGACTTTAGTGAGTTGGCTTTGTTTAGGCACTCATAATGTAGTTGTGGATGGGACAGCGAAATAATTCAGCTTTTACACGAGGCCATCGAATATTGAAACCAACAATGATTAGATCATTCTGATGACCAAAACATCAATAGGTCATCAGAATGAATGGGTTAAACCTTACAGGAAATCAATGGATATCACAGGAGAATATGATTTCAATCAAATATTCAATTCCAGGCAATCACATCATGAGGACAACTGGAGACACATCTGAT
The DNA here is from genome assembly GCA_035128595.1 of Eptatretus atami. Taxonomy (NCBI): domain Eukaryota; kingdom Metazoa; phylum Chordata; class Myxini; order Myxiniformes; family Myxinidae; genus Eptatretus; species Eptatretus atami. Next base: position 30,630,349 of record CM068961.1, on the reverse strand, counting down.
CCTTTTGGATAAAGCAGAAATCAGGATTGTATGTCATTTTTTCATATATATATATATATATATATATATAGTAAGAGGCTCAGGAAGAGCGTACAAGTACACTTAGTGAATCACGATGCAACAGGACAAAAGGAACAGGAGAGAGAGGAGGGGAAACACCAACAGCAGAATTGAAGGCTAAAATAGAGGGAGACTTGGACAAACAACGGGTGTGGCTGTGGGGAAGGAATGAGGGGCAGGAGAGGATGCATAGGTGGACAAGATGGATACAGAAGGAAACTTTCAGGAGGGAAAACTGGAAATTTGAAAGGGGAGAGATTGGGTGGGGTTGGGGTTGTGGGGGGGTTAATGTGGGTAGAAAAGATCATGGTTTTTGGTTTGGGGACGATTTAAGATGGTGGGTACCAGTTAGTTGTCTGAAGATATGTAGGGAAGAATGAGATTGAAGGGAAAGTGGAAGTTGGTTCCACAGGTGGGTAAAAAGAGGAACGAAAGAGTGGAGGTGAGCAGTGATCCTGGATTTCGGTAGTTTCACCAGAAGAGGGTTGATGGTGGACCGTGTAAGCCCTGCAGAAACTGCAGAGAATTTTGCATCAATTTATGAATATAAAATATCAACCGTAGTCAAGGAAAGATCAGACGCACTTCCCATGCGGCCTATCATGTACCCATAAACTATAAAGCAAGAAATGGTGATGTTGACAGAAACGATTGGAAAGTTAGATGTTTGCATTTATTACCGGTTGATAACAATTAACTTGACTTGGATCAATTTGTAATTCAGTAATCCAACTGACATCCCATTTGAACACCACTTGGTGGTTGAAACATAGGACCCGAGTCCTTGTCCAAACTTAAAATGCATTGAGTAAGAAGTGCCTTCTTTTCCATTTCATAACACTATTGGTAATGGCAATGATGATGGTGTCTTCAGGTTTGCTCAGGATTTAATTAGCTGTAATATAATCTCACTATTTGGTCATTTATAGGGGACTGAGAACATTTATCAATCCCATCCTTTACACTAAATTTTCAAAATTGACTTCTGAGGAGTTGATTCGTCCCCTCATAAAAACTACAATCAGTGGAATCAGAAATGTAAATACTGCACTGGCCACAACTTTATTATTATCACTTCCACCCCCCCCCCCCCCGCAGGGGGAGACGGGTTTGGCAATCGTGTTGTGTGTGTGGGTGTGTGTGTGTGTGTGTGTGTGTGTGTGGTGTGTGTTAAAAAAAATTTTTTTTTTAATCATCACAATTTAAAATCACAACAAATTGTAAATGAGTGGTACGGATTTCGAGCGGACGCCATTGCGATGAAGCGAAACTACCACTTCCTCATTCGGGATATCCGGAAAACTACTGTATAGGAAAGTGAAACTAACGCGTCAGCCGACTGAAGCCAGCTTTTCCTGTGGCTTCGGATAGAAAATTGTACTTTTGTGTTGAAAAATATGTTCTTGTACGCGGGTTTTCTTTGTACGCCTGTTTCTTATATGTGGGTTTTCTTTGTACGCCTGTTTCTTATATGTGGGTTTCCCCGTATACATTTACATAGGAACATGTTCGGGAATAAGAAAACATGTTCTTATACGCGGGTTTTTCTTTTATCCGGGTCTCTTATATCCAGGTCAGACTGTAGTTTAATATTAGTACAAATCAGAGTAAAACTTGCTTTATACAGATGAAATTAATAAATTTAAAGTGTCTATTTACTTCTGTCATGTCTGTACATCATGAAAGTACGTCGACGAGCCGCATGAAATCACTTTTGCTTCCGCCATGGCTGATTCAATTTGTCCCGCCATTACGAGGGCTTTCTGCAGTGTAAGCTCCGGTTCCAAAAGCTCCGGTTCCAAAAACAACCGTTCACGTATACGAGCTGTAAGGGATTTTTCCACGAGCTGATCTTGTATCATTTCATCAGAGAGGTCACTAAACTCACAATTAACCGCAATCTCATGTAAAGCAGCAATGAACAGAACAGTTGATTCACCCAGCCTCTGCACTCGTTGACGAAACTTATATCATTCGAAAACAACGTTCACCTTTGGCATGAAAAAGGCTGTTAATGCACCGACAGCAGCAGAGTACGTGTCCCCATCAACTGGGAGGGTATAGAATAAACGCTGCCCTTCAGTTCCGAGGCAGTGTATAAGCAATGCGCGCTTCCTCGCATCAGAACGTGCGTCGTCATTTACCGCCAGCATGAAGTTCTCGAACATGCGCATCCATGAGTTAAAAGGTATCGAAGACTCACCCAGACTTGGTAAGAATGCAGCAGGTGGTGAAAGAGCAAGGTTATCCCATCCTCGTCGCCAATATGTTGTGTCGCAAAATCAGCCCACGTGAAGGATATTTAGCTCAACCGTTTTTAATGGCATCTCCTGCTGCCCTCATTCGACAGTCCGCTCACGTCACTTCCGGTTCTGCCTCATCAGTTCCGGTTCATCATGCATTCATTAATATTCGTGCAACTCCCAATACCACAGTACTGTACACATTTGTTTTGATTTTCTTCAAAAAGTTAAATATTCCACTATTTCAATGAGGTAATGAACAAATATGTAATGATCGATGTAATAATGCCCTTTTACTTTATGACTGGGAGGAGGGGTGGGGAAGGGGAGGACAGAGATTTGGTGTTTGGGGGTGGGGGGTTGTGATGTATCGCCCTTCCTCGGGTTTGATGTGAGTGTCGTGTGCGCATGCACGACACATGGAGCAAGCAATGGAGCTGAGTGTTGTAAATTAAACCTTCATGAAGTGGAGTGCATGTGGTCGGTCTGATTGTTTGTACTTCACGACATCACGGGGGGGGGGGAGGGGGAGCAAATATTTGACACAGTTGGGAGGGGGGTTGAGACTTTCAGTTGGGGGGGAGGGTTGAGGAGTTGTGATGGAGGAGGTCGATATATTTTACATTTCATGGATGTCCCACAGGTCCCTTTTGGTAGATATAATGCTCGTTATGCAGTAAGAATTTCATTATATGACCAACATGTTTTACAGATGTCTAAGGTCATGGTGGAGCGAAACGGAAAATGGCAGCAGGTTCAGAGACTGACAGAGGATCAGTGGGAAGCCAAAGAAGTCACATGAACGGGTGAATGGTGTGAAGGAAAGAGGAATAAGGGGATGATAGGGTTGAGGGGAAGAATGGGTCAGCGAGAACAGAAGAGGGTGGGTACGAGAGAAAGCATGAGGTGTCCAGAGGCAGTAATCTTGAAGGACTGGAGGTGCACAGGTGAACATGCACTTCAGGAAAGTTCAAACAACTTCTTTTTTTCCCTAAATGTGGGGTCGAAGAATCATCTGTTGCTGTTCCACAAATTGTACTTGTTGAGTTCGTGTTGTGCTGCATTTGGGATAGCCTTTTGGAACTTCATGAGATGTCCTTGAGTTATGCAAGAAAAATGTAACCGTGGGAACTTCAGCAGCCAAACAGTGACTTTGGGTGGATAATCCCAATTAAATTATATTAGGTGGAAACGTATCGTGTTTCCATGAAAGTTTCTTATAACAAGAATGAGAAACTTTAAATGGAACACGATACCACCTTGCCTTGTGTTTGTACCTGAGATGGAAATGAAGAAAACAAAACAAAACGTGTGTTCATCAGAAAGGTGGGCAGAGCTGGTGCCATGTGTGGGTTAAATGGGTCGATTGCACACTGGTGATGTAATGGGTGACTTCTAATATATCATACTTTGGTGAAATATTTTTTAATTGTTTTAACTTTTGGTAATCCTGTGAGAATTCTCGGTTTGGTTTATTAAAATCACATAAGCCCAGTAAGATAAACCCCCTAACCTCTCCTCCTTGTTCCCACACTCCCGAATTGCCACCACCTCCCCCCATGATATGATACCTGTCAAGTTTGGTGGCCCATACAATGTTCCGTTCTCAAGATATGTAAGGTACGGTATAACAGACCGACAGACTCGAGCAACAACGACACAAGTTGAAACTCCAGTCGAGCAAAATGATGGAAGGTAAAGGTTGATGTGCTGACAATGAAACTGTCTAACAGGTGCATGTGAGATGTACGGACAAACAAGATCTGTGAGAGTAGAATGGAGGACAAAGTTTCATCATAATGATGACAAACAAAAAAAACACAGTCATGTTTTGTTGTCCATTTATCCATTTGTGTATTTTTTATTTTAATGTCTATATTTCCCTGCACAGAGATTTCGAGTAAAGCAGAAGTTATCTTCATCATTACTTGTTAAGTTAGACTGAAGGATTTATAATTCCTACTTGTGGAGTACTGTATATCTACCCTCTATGTGGGTTTGTGCATTACTTGCTGAAAAAGTATCGTCTATGTTTTGCAAGAAGACTATTAGATGTTTGTGTAGTGTGTGACTAAAAGGTTCTAGATGGTCGAAAGGGTCTTAAGAGTAAAAGGGGTCTTAAAGGCTTAAGGGTCGATGGGGTCTCAAAGTATAGAAGGGGTTTAAGGGTTCTAACGGTGTCTAAAGGGTCTAAAATGTCTAAAGGGTCTTAACGTGGGGTATGACATACCCAATAAGGAAAAAAAATAAAAATTACAATTACTATTTAAGTAAATATTTTTTATTAGTCTGTAAATAATGAATGCAGGCGCATTCCAAGGTCATTTATCGGCATTATACATGTATCTCAGCTGCACTAAGGTATACATATCTCACACTCTTCTTCGACATCTTGTATTATTTTCAGGTTCTGGTCTCTGCACAAGTTGTTATGTGAAGGAATATATCACCGCCTGAAAAAAAATAAAGAAATCACAAACACAGTAATAAACACATCACTATATTCCATGATCTGGGCATCTTATACCCCACAATAGTGTATAAAGGGGGTATAAGATTCCCAGACCATGTTGTATAACAAAAAACACGAAAGAGAGCAGAGTGACTTACCCTTCCTCAGTGATGTCTGCCCATGCACTGAAGGTAGACGGAGTCCCAAGCTCTGACTCACGGGGTAACCTGGTGGAGCATCGAGCTGTTCACTTTGTGCGGATACCTCATACCCCACGTTAGTGTTTTCGGGTTAAAGGGTCTTCAAAGGCCTAAGGGGTCTCAGCTGTCTAAAGGGTTTGAAGGTTTAAAAGGTACGTTCCAAGAGTACGTAATTAATCGATGTAGTAACGGTGGAACTAACGTTCAAACAGTACGTAATTAGAACGGCACTTGGTAGAGTGAGCACCTGTGCCAGGCCGAACAATTTACATTTTGTATCCCAATTATAGGCCACATCTGGATCCGGACCTGAACGAAAATCGAATCGGCTTGTTCTTGTTTTCTAACCAACTCATCAAGCCTGGTGTTGGCTTAACAGTTAAGGTGGCTGGCTTAAGATCTTAGGGTCTTGAGTTCGAGTCCCAGTTCCTGTTAAATAACACCAGGTGGGTTGTTTGTATGGATGTCTGGTCATGTATCATCTGTATCCCAGGGGAGTACAGGTTAGTGTAGCTTTGTTTTACCAAAACTAGGATGCTTCCTCCCTTTCTAAATTTCAGAGGTCACAGGTCAGTATTTAGCAAAACAAAACCAAAAATTCATCGAAAGACAAACTAATCCCTTGGGTTCAACCAAACAATTAGTTAATCCTTTCATAACTCATTAATTGTCTGAGCAAGAAGATGCAATTTCATCCATGTCAATGAGGTATCTACACAAGGTGTCTGTTGATTGTGTATATCACCAACCAGGTAACCACTCATTGTGACGGAAGGGTGAGAGGGTAGAGGGATGGACTATGGGGGCCGGGAGGTGTGGGGATTGAATACTGCAATTTTGATTGAATTCAAGTCGCAAGTTGCATGCATCGTCACGACAGACCTCCAGATGATTATAAGTGTGGTGAATGTACAGATTGAATCATGGCAAGAAACCTGTCTGCAACAGTAGCTCCTATTTTTAACACAGAGTGGGGACTCAAAAAGATTATCATTTAGAGCATGCTTCATGATTAGCACAATGACTATTAATAGGCATTTCTATTGTTCTTCTGCGGAAGTACAGGGGAAGGCATGGGAGAGTGGGATTATAGAGGGATAAAGAAAAGGGAAGTTTCTTAAGAGCCATAGATATGATTTGTTAGGCTTGTTGCTTACAAACCGTATCTCATTCTTCTTCCTAAACCCATCTGAGGTGAACTCCAGGATGAAGCTATCACTCAGACTTTAGTGAGTTGGCTTTGTTTAGGCCACTCATAATGTAGTTGTGGAATGGGGACAGCGAAATAATTCAGCTTTTACACGAGGCCATCGAATATTGAAACCAACAATGATTAGATCATTCTGATGACCAAAACATCAATAGGTCATCAGAATGAATGGGTTAAACCTTACAGGAAATCAATGGATATCACAGGAGAATATGATTTCAATCAAATATTCAATTTCCAGGCAATCACATCATGAGGACAACTGGAGACACATCTGATCCTTTTGGATAAAGCAAGAAATCAGGATTGTATGTCATTTTTTCATATATATATATATATATATATATATATATATAATATATATATATATATATATATATAATATATATATACATAGTGAAGGCTCATGGAAGAGCTAGTACAAGTACACTTAGTGAATCACGATGCAACAGGACAAAAGGAACAGGAGAGAGAGGAGGGGAAAACACCAACAGCAGAATTGAAGGCTAAAATAGAGGGAGACTTGGACAAACAATGGGTGTGGCTGTGGAGAGGAATGAGGGGCAGGAGAGGATGCATATGGTGGACAAGATGGATACAGAAGGAAACTTTCAGGAGGGAAAACTGGAAATTTGAAAGGAGGAGAGATTGGGTGGGGTTGGGGGTTGTGGGGGGGTTAATGTGGGTAGAAAAGATCATGGTTTTTGGTTTGGGGACGATTTAAGATGGTGGTGATCAGTTAGTTGTCTTGAAGATATGTAGGGAAGAATGAGATTGAAGGGAAAGTGGAAGTTGGTTCCACAGGTGGGTAAAAAGAGGAACGAAAGAGTGGAGGTGAGCAGTGATCCTGGATTTCGGTAGTTTCACCAGAAGAGGGTTGATGGTGGACCGTGTAAGCCCTGCAGAAACTGCAGAGAATTTTGCATCAATTTATGAATATAAATATCAACCGTAGTCAAGGAAAGATCAGACGCACTTCCCATGCGGCCTATCATGTACCCATAAAACTATAAAAGCAAGAAATGGTGATGTTGACAGACACGATTGGAAAGTTAGATGTTTGCATTTATTACCGGTTGATAACAATTAACTTGACTTGGATCAATTTGTAATTCAGTAATCCAACTGACATCCCATTTGAACACCACTTGGTGGTTGAAACATAGGACCCGAGTCCTTGTCCAAACTTAAAATGCATTGAGTAAGAAGTGCCTTCTGTTTTCCATTTCATAACACTATTGGTAATGGCAATGATGATGGTGTCTTCAGGTTTGCTCAGGATTTAATTAGCTGTAATATAATCTCACTATTTGGTCATTTATAGGGGACTGAGAACATTTATCAATCCCATCCTTTACACTAAATTTTCAAAATTGACTTCTGAGGAGTTGATTCGTCTCCCCTCATAAAAACTACAATCAGTGGAATCAGAAATGTAAATACTGCACTGCCACAACTTTATTATTATCACTTCCACCCCCCCCGCCCCCCAGGGGGAGACGGGTTTGGCAATCGTGTGTGTGTGTGTGTGTGTGTGTGTGTGTGTGTGTGTGTGTGTGTGGTGTGTAAAAAATTTTTTTTTTAATCATCACAATTTAAAATCACAACAAATTGTAAATGGTGGTTAGGAACTCCCAATCCAACACGAGAGAGAGAGAGAGAGAGAGAGAGAGAGAGAGAGAGAGAGGAGAGAGAGAGAGAGAGAGAGAGACAAACAGACACCAACAGACACAGACACAGACACAGACACAGACACAGACACAGACACAGACACAGACACAGACACACAAGGTTGTGTTCACGTTACAAAATGCAATTAGGGGAAAAATCTTCAACTACGAGGGAACTGTGCAATCTGTAGATATAGAGGAATGGTTGAGTAATGCACATCATTGTAATTGTGAACATTCTGTATTTAAAGATCACATCATAAACACATTATCCCAGGGGATCTCAGAATAGTGAAAGATATAAAATTATGTATATTACTTACAAAAGGACCAATTATAGAGAAAATAAAAGGATTAACTGGAATAAAGCAACGGAACTTACAATGATAGGACTGACAGAATGGATGAGAGAGCAAATTGATAAATACAAAGTACCAAACACACAAATGGCTTTATGGTTGGAGGAGGTAGAGAAACATGTTAAAAGGAGAATTGTTGATTTGAAAAGAAAAGTTCGAATCAATAAATCAGAAAGTAATTTTCAACAATCCAGAGACGAGTCATTGTTTATAACGGCTTCAAACACAGTTATTGTTCCAATTGACAAAGCAAATAATAATATTGCATTTAATGCAAAACATTCTACATTCAAACACTTTTGGAAGAATTGGGCTTACAGACTGGACTCTCAAAGACCTACAAAATAAGTAACGATAATAACATATACTTGATACAACACCATAAAATCACTCCAAAGCGAGAAGACTGTTAGTTCCAGATAAACACCATAAATTACCATTCATGACTGGATCCCAAAAATGCACAGAACCCTTGTAATATGAGGTTCATCATCACAAGTAGAGAATGCAGTTTGAAACCATTGTCAGGTAGTATGACAGGGGCGATGAAACTCATTTATAAATGCTTGAAAAACTACAATGAAAAGGCAAGGTTTATTGTGGTATTAAAAAATTCTGGATCATTGATAATTCCAAACCTGTAATCGACAGTATCCACAACATTTAATAACAAGGGTAAGGCTAAATGTCTATCAACTTATGATTTTTCTATATGATAGGCTTTGTAATCGCATTGGACAGGGCGGTAGATAAAGCATTTGCAGGAGGTAATAAAGTATACATTTAAAGTCTATCAAAAAAGAGCAAATTGGTCTATAAAGGAAAATAATATTTATGTAGTTTATAAAAAAATAAACTTAATAAATTTCTCCAAAACAACAGTTTCTTTACATCTGGCAACAAGATACTCCAGCAGACAGTGGGAATACCCATGGGTTCATATCCAGCCAATTTTTTTTGTAAATTTGTTCCTGCACATGTACGAGTCTGATTGGGTCCAGAATGTGTGCAGGAATGAACTAACAACTGCATGAAGGTATGGAAACATCTTTAGATTCATTGATGATTTACTAGCAATTAATGATGGGTTTGTATTTGATCGGCTTAATGATATGTATATCCAAAAGAACTCGAATTTTAAAAAGGAAAACTAAACTCATACTTCAATTTATTTTTTGGAGTTTCAAATCGATATCAATAGTAATAATAAATTTCACACCAAATTATTTCATAAACGAGATGCTTTTCCATTCCACATTGTACGAATGCCTTTCTCAGACAGCAACATTTCGAGAAGCTTTTCTATGGTACAGTTACAGGTGAAATCATTAGAACTGAGAGAGCAACAACACACAACACCAAACTTGTCAATAGATTAAAACAACTAGTCAGACGTGTTTACTAACACAGGGAGATACAGTTAGCAGATTCAAACAAGTTTTGTTTAAGATCATAAAATGATACCAAATAGAATTACTGACATACAATACGAAATAGTAAAAATAATATTAACGAGATATTTATATAAATACATTATTAAAACAATATATATTTTAAACCATTTTCATTGGTTGCTGGGGACAAGGCAGCTTGTAAAAAAAAACTGATTTATATAACCATTTGTGTGATTATGACATTAAATCCTCTATCGTGTAGAGTTTGATTCGTGATGTTTCATTGATGGGTTGACTGACTGCCGAGACGCAACTGATGCAGGTAATCTACTGATGTGGATCAATGACCAAAGTTGTGGATCCGCCATTTGGAGAGGTTCTAGGAAGTAGGAAGTACGGTGCCCAGCTGATGATCCATGCGGTCGGGAACCGGTCAATTCTTACAGGTTAAGGTTCTTACTTTACGTAAGGGAACCATGTTTTGAGATTTACATTATTTACAGCAATCCTTTAAATTATATTATATTTCAGGAATAGCCCCGAAACTGTACAACTGATTGTGTGTGTGTGTGTGTGTGTGTGTGTGTGTGTGTGTGTGTGTGTGTGTGTGTGTGTGTGTTGTGTGTGTGTGTGTGTGTTGTATTGGTGTGTTGTGTGGTGTGTGTGTGTGTGTGTGTGTGTGTGTGTCCATATCCACATGTTTGCCACCGCTTGCTTCCTTCTTCAACAGGTAATGGTAAGAACTCGACACCTCTCATCCACGGATATTTCTGTTAATTCCAGGAACACACACAACAATTATAGTTAACCATTTTGAAATTGCCACTCTTTTGTTTAAATGCTAAAAAATTATGTTTAACCGACTATTTCACTTTCAGGTTTCACGCCAGCAACAGCAGGTTAAAAGAGCCTGTCTCACAGAAGTGAGTCACTGAAAATGCACACACAGTGTACGTGTGAAAGGCTTCATAAGCATTCATATGTCATTTTGAAAGTCCCATATTGGAAGAGGATGCTGACATGCACAGATAGCATGAACAAGCTGACAAGGTTTCTTTCTGAGAGCTGGAAAGAGTAGAGAAGGAGACAACAGCTTGGTAACAAAACCATGTTCATCACGTGTGGTGGCCAACATTGCACCCAACTTACTCACAACGATTATCAAGACATTGAGATTCTCAAGTCCAACCAAGAAGAGGCTGATACAGAAATTTACCAGGCTCTGATCTGAGTTGTAGATGACACAGATATCTGAATCATATGTTGTTAGGGTGAGGGTTAGATTCGTGTTAGGGTTAGGCCTGAGCACGGCTATCAATATCAAAATCTTCATTCGACCGGGCACTAAATAAAACTTGTGTCAGAAATGTCCATGTCTCGAGATTGGTTGCAGCACTGGGAGCTGATGTGTGTTGGACTTGGTGTGATACTGTAAGTGCACTGGCCGGACAAGGAAAGATGAAAGCACTGAACATTCTTCTTCGAGATCCGAAGTTTAAGAAAGCCTTTTCATCTCGGTATCAATTGGTGGGAACTCTTCAATAATTCACTTTTCAAATATACGTCATCAACATCAAGGTGGACAAAGTGAATGAGTGAATCAATTGTTCCGTGGTCGAAGAGGGGATGTGTAATCTTGGCAGCTGCCACCATGTGAAGACACTCTGCTGCAGCACACACTTCGAGCAAATTATCAGGCTGACATCTGGAAGAGGTGCCTCGAGAATTCCCCTGATATTTATGATCCCGCTGAAGGATATGGTTGAAAAGGAAGAAGAAAGTCTTGTTATCAAATGGATGACAGGTTCTTCAGCCTCAGAGGTCGTCGTTGGTCCACAACAATGCAGGTGTGCTTGAGCTTGCCTGCCAGACTAGACTGCAGGTGTATTTTGAACAATCTGAAATGCACAGCAGCCTGAAAGCTGCTCACCTCTTCAAATATTGCCGATTATGATGATAAGCCACATCTGTTGAACGAAGAATATTATTGTGATGGTGATGATGACGAGAAGTACATTTGTATCTTACAAAGTTGCGTTCATACTTTTCAGAATTAAGAGCAACCACATGGTTATCCAAATCTTAGTCTGCATTTCATGGTTGGAAAAACCTACGGTACAGAAATAAGTTCATTTTCAATTGTATTCCCTAAAATGTATCTAAATCTATCTTTACCTCTGCCACCAAAGGAGGAGGTTATGTTTTCACCCCTTGCTGTCTGTTTGTTACTTGCGAAATCGAAGATTTTTCAAGCACAGAGACATGACAGAAGTAAATAGACACCATCATTTTGAAATAATTTATTTATTGAACATTTGATCCATTTTTAGCTTTGACTGTTCGAAGAACAGAGAGCTATAGCGATACCCCCGGCGTGAGCGTCAGCGTGAGCGTGAAAATGTTAAAGTTTTTGGTGCAAGTTATTTTTTCCTTTCTAATGTTTTTATCTACCACACTATTTTTTTATATGCCCGATATATATAATATATAATATATATATATATAATATATAATATATATATATATATATATATATCGGGGTGTATTATGTGATACCGGTCGTCCGTCCGTCCGTCCGTTCCTGTCCGCACTCTAACTCCCAAAGTTTTCAACTTTCACGTTTCATATTTGGTACATAGGTACAGACTGTGGAGACGGTGTGTCGCTACATACGTTCGTCATCGTAAAGTGGTTGCCATGGCAACCAGGATGCTGTTTTCCATCCGTTCCTGTCCGCACTCCAACTCACAAATTTTTAAACTTTCACGTTTCATATTTGGTACATAGGTATAGACTGCGGAGACGGTGTGTCGCGACATACGTTCCTCATCTAAAGTGGTTGCCATGGCAACCAGGATGCTGTTTTCCATGTAGTAGCACAATTCTGTATATACCTTCTTGTTTGGGCGTATATTGTGCTCACTTGCGCTCTTGTTACTGATTACAAATAACAAATACATATATTGCTTTAAAATAATTTGGATCAGACTTCACTGCAATGCTTTATAAAAAATATTAATTATTAGACTAGTCTTTTAAAAACGATAAATGTATAAACAGGCGAGCATTGGGTGGCTTTGACACCAACTCTGGAAATATAATTTATACACTAGTATTTGGTAAACTTGCCATTTGCAGATTTCAATGGTTTTACTCTTTCAGGCACAGAATTAACGAGTTCCGAAATTTTCTCTTGTGGGGTTTCTGCACAGGCTTCATGCAAAAGTTTAGCAATTCTGCCCGTGATGTTGATTTCCTGGACTTTTTCCATACAGCTCAATCCAATATGGCCCAGAGGTGTTCAATGGGAT
>CM068961.1:30578759-30604792 GCA_035128595.1 Eptatretus atami | reverse complement strand
CCTTTTAAGAAGCTGTATCCGTGTATTTGTAGTGGGGTTCGAGTATAACCGCCCTTGTGCTGTCCTGGTGCAGCGCCCGTGCTGTGCACCTCCGCCCCTCCACCATTGTGCCCCCTTCCCGCGCGCGCATTAATCTTCAAGTCTCGGCTGTAGGCCTTCAGGGGAGAAGCTTGGCCATCCATCCAGGTAGAGGTTAGACGCCCTGGACACGACACTGTTTACAGAAAACAAAATGAAGCCTTCAAAGAAAAGGACACCTTCCTTACAGTCAAACATGGAGGAGGTTCATTGATGTTTTGGTGTTTCTGTGCTGCCTCTGGCACTGGATGCCTTGAATGTGTGCATGGCATCTTGAAATCAGGATATTAACAAGGTATTTTGGAGCGCAATATTCAACCCAGTGTCAGAAAGCTGGGTCTCCGTCAAAGGTCATGGATCTTGCAGCAGGACAATGACCCTAAACACTTCAAAAAGCACCCAGAAATGGTTCAAGACAAAACGCTGGACTATTTTGAAGTGGCCAGCAATGAGTCCAGATCTAAATCCCATTGAACACCTGTGGGGAGATCTGAAAACAGTAGTTGGGAGAAGGCACCCTTCAAATATGGGAGAATTGGAGCAGTTTGCACAAGAAGAGTGGGCCACACTGCTGGTAGAGAGGTGAAGGAAGCTCATTCATGGCTACAGGAAGCACTTGGCTGCAGATATTTTGTCCAAAGGCTGTGATACCAAATATTAAGTCGAGGGTGTCAATAATTTTGTCAATGCCATTTCTTTTTATTTTCTGATTTAAAAGGATATATGAAGTTCTGAATCAAAAATGAAGGTTCTGCAATATTAACAGTGAAATAAAGAATTGTGGAGACCAACTCACTTTTGTCAATTTCAACTTATTTTTGGAGAAAATTGTGAGTTATTTGAAAAAAGTGCAAGTGTGTCCATATTTTTGGCCACGACAGTATTATGTATGCACAGAAGCAGTAGGCATGTTTTTGCTATATGTACGTAACCCAGGTTATTCTTATTTTCGGGAGCGATCGAGGCAGCAGTCCAGTGCCTATACACCGCCCAAATAAAGGGATGCATCAGAAGAACGTGTTACACTCTTGGAACAACATCGCCCGTAGGACGGGTACTCTGCTCGTGAGAATAATATTCTTTGGAGATTTGATGTGAATAACATGCTCACCATGGATAACATGTTGCATTACACCATTCTGTTGATATAATTCCTCCGAATGACTCGGCTGATACCAGAGGCCTGAACACATCCTCAAGTGAGTTGCACCAATTATCACTTTTCACCTTCAGCTCCATGAGGATTTGTGGCCTTTGTGTAAATGCCATTCTCCAAATGTCACCTTGAACACCCGCTCCCTTTTTCCATGAACATCACAATAATACGAACAACATGCAACAGCCTGAAGAACTAGAGAGAACGATGGGACAAAATTCCAAAAGGAAGATGGACAAAATTCCAAGGGAAAGACATTTTAAACTAGTATGGAAATAAAATTAAAAATACCAAAAGCAGTTCCACAAGCAGGGGAGGTCAGACCATGTGCTCTGAGCTCAGGTGTGCACAGTGTAGTCCTCATTGAAGACATTTCAAGACTGTACCTGACTGATTATCCTGCGTCGAAGTGGTGACCCGTCCAGGATTGTACTCCTTAGCCAATGAAATTGCCTCGGCAGCCCTATGCACCTCACGGCGTGAAAGGAATGGTTATTATCATTATTTATGTGACCGATTGATTATATATAATTAAATTTAATTGATTTACAAATCTTTATTTTATGTAGACACAGGTTTCAGTTATTATAGGACTGGCAGAGTGGCATACACACTCACTTCTGAGCTGTCTAGGCTGGATTTGAATCTCCACCCAGCTACAAACTGTCAGCCCAGTGTCTCGCAGGCAGGGTGATTCATCAATGTGTGCCGTCCCCCAGATGGACCTTAAACTGAGAGTCCTATCTGCCAGCATTAATTGGTGGACGTTAAAGATCCCACTGTCCTTCACGAAGACGACACGAGCTATCTTCGACACCATGAACAAATTACAAATTCCTGCCCGAATCTACAGAGGTCGGCACAGCCGCAGCATCAGCCAATTATGCTACTCACAACCATGTGGTGCATAGAGACAAAGACGCTGATGGTGGAGGAGGAGGAGGAGGAGAAGGAGGAGAAGGGGTTGAAGAAGGAGAAGGAGAAGGGGTTGAAGGAGAATGAGAAGGGGTTGAAGGAGAATGAGAAGGTGAAGGTGAAGAAGGAGGAGGAGGAGGAGGAGGAGAAGGAGAAGGAGGAGTATTCCCTCTCATGCAAGTTCCCTGCTTTTTGCAAGGGCCCTTTGGATAAAAAGGTGCCATGTTGTGTGCACCAGGTGGGAAACTGATGGAGCCTTAACACTGCCGGGCATGTGTTCAAGTTGCTGATTAATTTCATTTCCAACCCAAATGTCAATTTAGTGCAGCAAAAGTAGCATTGAAGAAAGGGTGGTTTTAATATACTGGACAATCCAATGGATAAATCTTTCCTTCTTGAAGATGGAACTCCTTCCTGGAGGGACCTGGACAGGTCTTTTTTGAAATCTACACAAAACTAATTTGGATTGCTCTGGAATTTGCAACAAAGTAGCAGACAGTTGACAGATGTTCGCAAACATCGGTATGGTAGATGGACATACATAGGGAGGAAAAGAGGAATAACACAATAATGAGTAACAATGACCTCGAGGAAAACAGAATGGGAAGGAATCAGAATGTGGAGAAGGATGGGCATGGGTGAATGCAATGAGGAAGTGAAGGGAAGCACATTTGAAAGGTTTAAGTGAAGAGGAATTGCATGATCGGAAGAATAAGAGGACAAATGAATACAGGTGGGAAACCAGCTTGGACTTTGGGAGGATGAGCAGGTAAGGGTTTTTAGAGGAGCATGTGACCTGAGGACAGGGGTATGAGAGGTAAGGAGGACTTGCAGCCAATGGGAGAATGACAGTCCGAAGGAATCCACCTCCTGTTCTGATATTCCAGTGATCCAAAAGGTGTCCTTTTCGGCCGCCTCAAGACGAACATGGTAGGAAGCAGGTGGACCAACCCAGAGTTGGCAGCAATACTCCATGGAGCTCTATATGAAAGCATTAAACACCGTGATGAGCTCGGTGTGGACACAAATGCTTCAGCTCCATGGAGAGTACCGACCGAAAATGGATATTGATGCAAGGTTGGTGATACGATCTTCACATGAATGCTTATGACGCATTGTGAGGGTCAGGGAGTTCCAGGAACTGCACCTCTTCCAGTGGCTGTCCAGAGAAGTGGATTTGATGAGAGAGAGAGAGACAGAGACAGAGACAGAGACAGAGACAGAGAGAGAGAGAGAGAGAGAGAGAGAGAGAGAGGTGACTTACCTACATGGAGCATTATGTTCCAAGTAGCTGACCAGTGGCTAATTTTGTCCATGTCTTATGAAAGGAATCGGCAGCGGCTGGCCTTTCACAAGTGTGAAGCTTTTTTTTTGTAAAGTCTAGAGTCATCGGCAAGATGGGAAAGTTGGTGAAGAGTATCAGCAAGATGATTGATATTGATCAAGAATAATGATGGTCCTCAGACGCTACCTTGTGGAGAAAGCCCTATCCTCTTGCTTCTGGTTCAGGCCATCAATCTACTGCTACGTCAGAAGTAGTACCATATCCATGGTGGAATGTCCCTGTCAGAAACCAAACTCATTGTTACAGATTAGTTATTGAGAGCTAAGATAGTTCCAGAGGTTTGTAGCAATGATGTACTCCATTACATCGCTGATGATGGAAAGAAGAGTGATAGATCTTTAATTGAGATCAGTATTGGAACCATTCTTATGGAAAGAAGTGATGCTAACAACTTTTCCAGATGGAGGAACTTGCTCATCCAAGGAAGACCTGCAAAAGAGAGAGGTGTCAGTTCCTGAGGATTGGAGCACTTGTGTCATCAGGACCGGTTGTGGAAAAGGTGTCAAACTGGTTAAGAAACCTATCCACTATATGGCAGTGGAGAAGTCCACACGCTGAAGGCAACATTCTGTAGCGGTACAAAAGGTGCATATAGGAAGGGCCGGATTTATGACCTCAGCCTTTTGGAGTGAAGACAAAGTTCAATAACTTGGGATGAACTTGTAAAGAAGATAAATTCGTCTGCAGTCGGGGGAAAAAAATAAATGAGCAATCAATGTTCGGACCTGATGTCATGATGGACCAGTCTTGATTGGAGAGCACATTTAAGGCCAGACCAATCAACTTTATCAAATTCTCATACATGTCTGCACCTTAGAGGTTCCCTCATAACTGCCAAAGATGTGCACTTTTAAAAACACATGGTCAGAAGCGCTTTGAGGAGCTGAAGAGGTGTTGGAGAAGGTTGAGAAAAATTACAATGAGGTCCTTTAATGAATGGTTGCCATTTGGGGAGATTTGTGTTGGAAATGAAACAGATTGAGTAAGTCCAGTCCATTCACAGAACAACTTAACTGCTCGGCCATGTACTGAAGTATGTGAACAAACACCAAGCCAGCTGTCAGGGTGGCAATTAAAGTCTCCACAGATTAGGAGCGAGAGGAGAGCAGAGTGTCAATGTTTGCGGAGAGAGCCTCGTATATGGAGTCATCGGAGTTAGGGGAACATTAGACCACACAAAGAAACAACACATTGTGAGGGAAATGCACATGAAGCCAAGTGAATTCAGGAGGATTGGGGCAACCAGTGAGAGGCATGGGATGTGGGGAAGGGAGCAACAAACATACACAGTGGGTGGGCATGGACCGGGTGGACAGGAAGTAAACTTTTTTTGACATGAGATGGCCATCACCGCCGCTCTGATCACATTTCGGTAAACAGTTCAGCAAAACGGAGTCGAGCATCTTGTCCAAGTGTGAGCGCGGGATGGTTGAGTGTGTGGAGTTGGCGATGACTATGTGCAAGTCGGGAGGTGTGACGGCTCTGTGCTTGACCTGGGAGACCGCAAGGGGTGTTGGAAGAAGTGAAAGGAAGAGAGGACACAACCAATAATTGTGTGATAAAAGATGGAGAAGAGTTTTGAGAACAAGAGTGGTGTTAGGGAACACATGGGCAAAAAGTAAGAGGAGCAGTTTTTTTGTATTTAACAGCTTTTGTCAGAATTGCAGCTCATAATTAACAGAAAACTCCACAGTCCACACCTTTCCTGTTTGAGGTATTGAGTTCTTCATTATGCGTGCAACATTGGCTATGGGTAGGTAGATGTCTTGTTCTCGATATGGATCCTTTTGTCCGCAGGAATCGTCATGGTCTCCAGAGGCAAGGCTTCCCTCTGCATCACCTGCAAAGAGAGTTAATATGTTGCCATTATCAAGGGGGAACCATCGTGGTGCACCTGTTAATCATGAGTAGCAATTAACAAAACTTTTTTCTCAGTGGTTCCTTTATAGTCCAAGAGCTAAAGGGTTTTTTAATGTTGTGTCTGAGGCAATTAGGTTTGATGGCATTTTCTGATAGGGCTATCAGTGGAGTTTACAGAAAGCGATTTCTAATGTACACCATCTTGGGCCAGAATCCCACCGACCCTTAACACATAGTACCACCTAATAAACATGCAACAAAATCAAACAGTTGGTTCATATTACCTACCTGTATTGCACAGACGAGCAATTATATCACCATACATGATAAAAATGAATACATATTACTGGGGGGGGGGGGAAGGATAATTTAATTGTGGGTGGAGGGGTTAAAATACAGAATTATTGGTAACTCGCAAATACCAACTGTCGCTTCACTGACGGGAAGACTAAAGGGGGGGGAGGGCGGGGAGAAAAGTAGGGGTGGAGGGAGGGAGAGGGGTGCGGGAGAGAGAGGGAGGGAGGGGGGAGAGTGAAGAGGTGGAGGGGAAAAGAGAGGAGGAGGGGGAGCGAGGAAGGGTGTGAGAGCGAGGAGAGTGTGAGAGCGAGGAGAGTGTGAGAGCGAGGAAGAGTGTGAGAGCGAGGAAGAGTGTGAGAGCGAGGAAGAGTGTGAGAGGAGGAGTGTGAGCGAGGAGTATGAGAGCGAGAGTATGAGAGCGAGGAGTGTGAGAGCGAGGAGTGTGAGAGCGAGGAGGAGTGTGAGAGCGGGAGAAGTGTGAGAGCGAGGAGAGTGTGAGAGCGAGGAGAAGTGTGAGAGGAGGAGAAGTGTGAGAGCGGAGAAGTGTGAGAGCGAGGAGAAGTGTGAGAGCGAGGAGGAGTGTGAGAGCGAGGAGGAGTGTGAGAGCGAGGAGGAGTGTGAGAGCGACGAGTGTGAGAGTGAGGAAAGGTATGTGGCACAGTGAATGGGGTTTATTGGTATGTACAGCAGGGATAGCAAGGAATTTGTGGGGTGTGACAAAAGGCAAGCAATTTACAAAAGCAAACACAGAGCAGACTTATCCCGTTATATCTTCTACAATTTAACATATGCTACGACAGGCGCCATCTCACACACACCACACACACACACACACACACACACACACACACACACACACACACACAACACACTAGAGGAAGAAGATGCAGAAGAAAGAGAAGCAGAGAGACGAATGGCCTCGCAATACCTGGCGTGGTCGGGCGACTGCACAATCCAGTATGCTCTCTGGACGTCCGGCTTGAGCGATCCCACCTCAAGAGTCGGCGCGTTATCTCCTGCTTAATCACTTTGCCGAGGCTCGTGGAAACATGTGCTCCGCACTGGTCCCAGGAGAACGTCTGTCGCGCACCAACCCCGAGTGTAGATACAGTGACAAGCGGATAATGAGGAGTGGTGAAGAGAGGGTGGAGAGATGGGAAGGAGGGGGAGAGGCAAGCAGGCAAAGATGAAGGTGAGGCAGGCAGGCGAAAAAGAGCAGAGAGCGGACGGCTTCGCGATCCGCCTTTTGTAAGTCCCGGGCGAAGGGTGGGGTGAAGACCCAAAGCGACACGCCGTGACAAGAATCACGCTTCCTTATTGGGCCACGGCGGTCATAACCCGGCCCTGCCAGGCTCCTGGGGCCGGAAGCGGTCTCATGCGCACATCTGGCATGACACGGCCTGGAGCCCCGTACCGAACTCGCGGGCCGCCGCCCCCCACCCCCGCGACCCCCGTCCTGCCGTGTTCTGGCGACTGGACGAGGGTCGTGTTGGTCCCACGTGCCCATTCTGGGCATCCCCAGCAAGATGCGGTTGGTGCTGTTAACGTGCTTGGCTTGTCCCCTGTCACACGGTCCGAGTGGCCCTGGGCCGTGCAGCACGCCTCTGTATGGTGGAGAATTGTATGGATGTGGAGGTGCGAGGAGGCACGGGATGATTTTTCCATGTGCGGGAGATGTTGGTGGGCGAGGTGGTGAGTTTTTGGTGAGCGAAGGTTGAGCAAGGTGAGACGCCATTGTAAATTGGTGAGCCAATCTGAGTGAAAGGACGTGCCACGCGTTTGCCGGGGAGCGTCCTCATTGTTGTGATTCTTTTACAGGCGGCCGCCTGGGTGCTGTGCTTGACTTAATTTGCACCATGGATAAAAGGAAAGGGTTGGATGGAAATCAGGATTGAAGATAGAGATATAGTTATTAGACCCAGCTATTAGACACATGCAACACACTTCATCCCGTTAACCCAATAAACATGAAGGAAAAGTCTGACTGCACGACGACTAATGACATAACTGCCTGGGGATCACTGTATGTTGGGTGCCATTGCCTTCGAGGCATGCGGTTTTGCAGAACCACAACTATATATCTATGTATCTATATCTACATCTATATATATTGTTGCGGGTCGAGGAACCGCATGCCTCCAAGGCAATGGCATCCAGCAAATAGTGGTCCCTAGACAGTTATTCCATTAATATACGTTGAGATAGTCCCTTCCCTTTTGTCTGGCGGGACAACGGGACGTGCGTTGCGGACCACTAACTTCATTTCTACTCTTCTTTTCTGCTTATTCCTGAGGTAAATCCGAATTTGGGTACTCGCGTAAGCCAGCAGGCACTGCGCTCGGACACCCGATCGGCATAGCACGGCACAGCGCAGAGCTCCCGTCCTCAAGCAATCCCTCAACCTAACTTTTGTGGCAAGTTATAGAGTATGCTCGGCAGCTCGAGATCATCGTCTCGAGCTTCCGATGATCTGGGATGAGATTGCTGGTTGCATTGAAAAGGCATACTAACGAATATCTCTTAAAGAGGCTGCACGGATGTTGTTTTCACAACACAGAAGCAAATGACCCAATATCGGCGAGAGCGTGGCTGGCAGCTTGGTGCCAATAACTACATTGTCAGAGGCCGATAATAGAAAAACAACAACCACGTCACGTTGTACGGCACACAAGTGTGCAAAACACTCGTGGCTTGTTCTCTCCAACCCATTTCTGGATTTAAATATATCGGCATCTTCTTTTCCCTCAATTTCTCCATCTAATTATTATATCCGATCGGTTCCGCTCAATTTCCTGACAAAGATCGGGGTTGGCCCCGCACACAATATAGCAGAATCAGGCGAACGCGAGCGCTGGCCACGTGCATAATGGCGGATCCATATCACTGTACGGGCATGCTCGATAGCAGGCGACCTTGTCTTAGCTCGTGACACCTTATATCGTACAGAGCAGGGCACGAATGGCACATATCTTGTTCTCGTCTGTGCATGGTTTACCCTAACACCTTACCGTCGGTCCTCACTGGTGGCCGCGGGTGTTCTCCACGGACGGTGGACGTCTCCTCGCCTCTCCGGCCAGCGAAGCCGCGATTCAGCAGGGGCGTGCTGTACAGCTCGGGCCACGTGGTGCATCACGGAGCAGGCACATTGACCAGGGATAATCGGGGGTGCCCAGGCGGGCACGCGGGACCGACGCCACCCTCGGCCGGTCGTCGGGGCACGGCCCGGGAGTTCGTGCAAGGCAATTCATGTCGCGGAGTTCGGTGTGTGGCGATTCATATCACGTCATGGGGTCGGAGCGAGACTATTCCACAGCTTGGGGTCATCTTTCCGGAAGTGGAGTGGAGCCGCTTCCGGCCATCGCGGCAGAGCAGTTATTACATTTCGTGGCCGAAAACATTTGAAATTATTATTTATATACGAGATATTATGTTGTATTTTTCATCTAAAAATATGCCTATGACATGTGAAAAGGGGGAAAGATGCTGATTTTGATTGATTCCAGCTGCTATTGATGTGTTTCAGTTTTCATCCAAAACGTGAGGTGGACATGAACTTTACTCTGGGACTTCAGAGGAGAAGATGCCTGTAAGAAACCACTTTTTGCAAACTCCATTGATAACCTGATCAGAAATTAGAACGGCACTCGGTGGAGCACATACCTCCACCAGGCTGAACATTTTACGTTTTGTATCCCACTGATAGGCTAGCCCTGCATCTGGACTTTAACCAAAATCTAATCAGCTTGTTCTCAACTAACCAACCTGCCCACCACGTTTTGGCATAATCCATCCACAACCTTTTGACATATCGTGCTATATATCGTTTTTAGCCCTATCTCTCTTTTATGTCTTTCAATCCTCACAAATCTCACTCTCACTATGTCTCTCCGAAAGGACCGTTTGGACCCCCCTCCCCCACCTACTTTCTCAACAATCCTCAAGAAGAAGTCCTTTCTTTCAAGCTTCTGGGTCTCACTATCTGCCATGATCTTTCCTGGGAAAGCCACATTTCCACCTGGCCT
This sequence comes from Eptatretus atami, assembly GCA_035128595.1. Taxonomy (NCBI): domain Eukaryota; kingdom Metazoa; phylum Chordata; class Myxini; order Myxiniformes; family Myxinidae; genus Eptatretus; species Eptatretus atami. The sequence goes on along the minus strand of CM068961.1, from coordinate 30,595,119 downwards.
CCAAGCCAGTCGCCGACTGGGAATCCTCCGTCATGCAAAGTCCTTACTCGGCCCACCTGAGCTCCTGACCACATCCAAAGCTTTCGTCCAAGCCTGATGGAGTACTGCTCTCCCTCTGGCTGGTACTCCTGCCTCTCACCTTTCTTGGCTTCATGTTGTGGAAACCAAGGCATTTCGGATCATTGGTATCTCCCACGATGAGGCTGAGTCTTTGAGCCTCTCACTCTCTCACCGCAGGCAGGTCTGTGGTCTTTCTGTCTTCTAACCGTCTCTCTCCAGTCTCGCCCCCCCCCCCCACCGCTCTGTCTGCGATTTGTCCCCAGCATATTTACGCAGCGTTTCAAGGTCCACAACAACCCTCTTCTGATAAAACTACCAAAATCACGAATCACCGCTCACCTTCACTCTTTCATTCCTCTTTTTCCCCGTCTTTGGAATAAACTCCCTCACTCTGTTCAATTCCATTCTTCCCTCCAGGCCTTCAAAATAGCTGTTCACCACCACCTCTTATCTTCCCAATCCACGATCTTTCTTACCCCCGTTAATCCACCCCAAACCCACCTCCTTCAAACCACCTGCTTTCCTCCTGAAAGACCCTCCATCTTGTATAGCCCATGTTCTCCGCCCCATCCCTCTCCCTTCCACAGATCTCCTAATGTCTCTGTTCCTCACAGTTTTGTCCTTCCCACGCCCCTGTATCTCGCCCCCCTTGCTATTCGTTGTGTGTTAGCTCTCATACGAGCCTTGACAAGGTATACAAAAAAAACTCTCAATGGTCAAGAATCACTTAAAAATTGGAGTATCCAGATCTGGATCTTCACCAAAATGTAATAAGGTACTCCTTGTCACACAACCAACCTGTCCACCAAGTTTCATCCGAATCCGTTCCTAACTTTTTGAGACATTCTCCTCACAGACACGAACACGAAACCCAAAGGTGAAAACATAACCCTGTCCACCTACGGTAGCAGAGGAACGAAAATCAAACCAGTGATCTCAGCTGCAAGATTAAAACCCCCCCCCCCCTCAAATATTTGTTATGGAGTAGCGCTAACACACGCACACGCACACACACCTTACCTCCACCCCAGATATTTGTGAACCTTCCAATCTCAATTTAGTTTGGCTACTAATTTAGTACTCCTGACAACACAGCTTTGTGATAATGCATGGCATATATATACTTGCTCACAGTCAAGCTGTGAAAAGCAACAGATATACATTCATCAGGCTCACTGCCCCATGAGCAGCGTCACACCATGGACACACCACCATACAATTTGCCAAGTAATACAGGAATAAAAAGCTTTAATGGGCAAATAACTAGCAGCTGTAACTTGCAAATGTCAGCTGAGATATTGATATTAAGAGAACGTACCATCACTGGCTTGCAATACGTAGTGACCACCACTGATGTAATCCCCAGTGATGCCCAACTGTGAGGTGTCAGTTGTTCCACCTTCTCCTTCCATCCCTCAGATTCTACAGAAGCATGATAAAAAAAAATAAACACACACAAACATGGTAAAATACTGCATTAAAACTCCACAGGATGTTCTCATTATGATCCAATGAAAGGCATTTAAAATGCTGTATTTGAGGGTTCAAAGGTAACTCAAAGGGTCTCAGGTTACAGTACAGGTAAGCCTGGTGTTGGCTTAAAGGTTAAAGGGGTGCCTTGGGATCCTAGAGTCCTGAGTTTGAGCCCAGTTATATTCGCTGAATTAACACCAGGGGGTTAACTCAACCTGTCATCCTTCTGTATGTCAATGGGCACCAGTGTGTACTGGTAATAGGGGCATATTACCAGTACACACAATCAGCGGCATAGCCATGCCCATACCCAATGACGCAACCAGCAGCCAAAAAGGCTATACATGATGGGAACAGTACAGGTGTAACTTTAATGCAATCACACAGAAACGGTTTAAACCACACTTTTGAGTAAAGTATACATACAGTGGTAGCCACAAATATTGGCACCCTTGCACTTTTTTCAAATAACACAATTTTCTCCAAAAATAAGTTGAAATTAACAAAAGTGAGTTGGTCTCCACAATTCTTTATTTCACTGTTAATATTGCAGAACCTTCGTTTTTGATTCAGAACTTAATACATCCGATTAAATCAGGAAATAAAAAGAAATGGCATTGACAAAATTATTGGCACCCTCGATTTAACATTTGGTGTCACAGCCTTTGAACAAAATCACTGCAGTCAAGCGCTTTCTATAGCCGTGAATGAGCTTCCTACATCTCTCGACTGGTAGTTTGGCCCACTCTTATGCAAACTGTTCCAGTTACCCATATTTGAAGGGTGCCTCCTCCCAACTGCTGTTTTCAGATCTCCCCACAGGTCTTCAATGGGATTTAGATCTGGACTCATTGCTGGCCACTTCAAAACAGTCCAGCGTTTTGTCTCGAACCATTCCTGGGTGCTTTTTGAAGTGTGTGTGGGGTCATTGACCTGCTCCAAGACCCATGACCTTTGACGGAAAGCCCAGCTTTCTGACACTGGGTTGAGCATTGCGCTCCAAAATGCCTTGATAATCTCCTGATTTCATGATGTCATTCATGCACACATTCAAGGCACCCAGTGCCAGAGGCAGCACAGCAACCCCAAAACATCACTGAACCTCCTCCGTGTTTAACTGTAAGGAAGGGGTTCTTTTCTTTGAAGGCTTCATTTTGTTTTCTGTAAGCAGAGATGATGTGCTTTCCCAAAAAGCTCGAATTTGGTCTCATCTGTCCACAGGACATTCTCCCAGAGGGATTTTGGCTTGTTCAGGTGTGTTTTTGCAAACTCCAGTGAGGCTTTCTTATGTCTATGTCTCTATCTCTCTCAAGGCGCTGTCCCACCGTGCGACGATTTAGCCAGCAATGGCAACGTATAAAAATGTATGTAAACGTTGGCGTACGCTGAAATTTTGATGTTTTTTTTTTTTTAAGTTTGGTCGTTATGCATAAACATATTAGTAACGGCACAGAACGTTTCGTTGTCTTATAGATAACTTATACCAACGAATGCTTAGCCTGTTGTCGGCATTCACAACCTATGCCCAACGATAGTTTAACTTAGGCATAGCGCGCTGCACGTATCGCTGACGAACTCGTGGCGTAGCCTGTTAAAAAGCTGCCGCACGCCGATTTAAATCATAACCGCCTGAGAATTGGAAGTGTCAACATCGCAGTCACACCTTGACGATTTAGCCAGCGTATGCCGACCTATGAAAAATGTGTCTAAAACGCTGGCACACGTCGAATACGGTATGGGTAAGTTGTGTATACGTTAAGAGCAGCTGAAAAACGATGAAGTACGCTGTCATAATTTCGTGTCGTTTAGTACGTCATGAAATTTCAAGCATGCTGAAACTTTTACGACGTACTCGCCGTATGGCTCACACGTTCCGCTACGCTGGAATAAGTTGTAGGCACGATATGCGATCGTTGACACACGTCGACACAAGTCCTTGTAAGTTACTCATAAGTCGAAACACGTCGAGGTAATGTTTAGCATACCCAAACTTATTTTCTCCGTCAAGGCACATTTTCTTTTTTTCTCCTTGGCTCCGTGAAGGCACGTGACGAAATTGTGAAGTTGTTGTTGTTTGTTTTTTTTTTTAAGTCTATCACGAATTTTAAATATATTCGGACATTTGCTTTAAGTTTCGACGTCGACGTGACAATATCCTCAAACAGAAAATATTCACAAGAGGAACTAAGAATAAGACATGAGCAAACTGAAGATGCAATCGGACGTGACGTAACGGCACGTGACAAATATCGGAAGTGTTTGTTGTTGTTTTTTTTTTTTAAACGCTGCCAATACGCCATTATACGGTAGCTGTAAATTAGAAACATGTTCAGTAAGTTCTGTGGTCGTCCGGAAGACGTCAATCAAATATGTCTACATACGTCAATATGCGTTGGAGGTACGTTACACATTGGTTCAAAGCACGTTACTCATAGGTTAGAAATAAGTTTTTGGGTACGCTAAGCATTACCTCGACGTGTTTCGACTTACGAGTAACTTACAAGTAACGTGCCTCGACGTGTGTCAACGATCGCATAACGTGCCTCGTCGTGTGTGCAACGATGTGTAACGTGCCTACAACACGTTACTCATAGGTTATAAATAAGTTTCGGGTACGCTAAACATTACCTCGACGGTTTCGACTTATGAGTAACTTACAAGTAACGTGTGTCGAGTGCGTCAACGATCGCATAACGTGCCTACAACTTATGGCCAGCGTAGCGGAACGTGTGAGTCATACGCTGGCATACGTCGTAAAATTTCAAGCATGCTAAAATTTGAGGACAACCGCAAAGTACAACGATGAAAGCCAGCGTACTACGACGTATGGCAGTGTTTTTCAGCGTGCTCTTAACGTATACAAACTTACCCATAACGTATTCGACGTGTGCCGGCGTTTTAGCCCAATTTTGCATACGTCAGGATACGTTGGCTAAATCGTCAAGGTGTGACAGGGCATTCAGCAATGGGGTTCTCCTGGGTCTCCTACCATGGAACCCCCTTTCATCGAGTTGGGGATGGATGGTGCTGAAAATGTCTTACCTTGTGCCTGAAGGTCAGCTTGAATCTGTTTGGCAGTTGATCGAGGTGCTTTCTCCACCATTCAAACAATCACTGCAATCTTCGATTTAAGTTTTCTCTTGCAGCCATGTCTAGGAGGTTGGCTACAGTGCCATGGGCCTTAAACATCCTGATAACATGTGATGGTGGACACAGGAACATCAAGGTCTCTGGAGATGGACTTTATCGCCTTGAGATTGTCCATACTTGGTAAAATCTTGTGTCTGACCTCCTCAGACAATTCTCTGGTTTTCTTTCTTTTCTCCATGCTCATTGTGGTACACGCAGTGACACAATACAGCAGAGTGACTCCTTTTCTCCATTCAAACTGGTTGCATGAGTGATTTTTATATTGCAGGCACCTGCAACTCCCCACAGGTGAGTTCAATTTCAAAATAAAGGAGAATCACCTGCTTGAAATCGAATTATTTCTAACAACTTTTAAAAGGTGCCAATAATATTGTCCGTGCCATTTGAGGATTTGTGTGTGGAATAAGTTAAGATTTCGGAATTTTTTCAGCTTTTTAAAAATTTTGTTCCACTGCACACCAAAGAAATATATACAGTGTGTGGATACCAAAATATTTTTTTAATCTCAACAATTTCCTGGAAGAAATGGTGCATTCTTTGAAAAACGTGCAAGGGTGCCAATACTTTTGTCCACGACTGTATTCAGTACAACGTGGATTTGCTGATTGTCAAAGCAATGTGCTTGTCATCTTGAAGTGAAATTATGACTAGAAAGAGCAATCAGATTGCAGATCTTCACCAGGACTTGTTTGTGTGATTTTGTGTGGTGTATTTTGTGTGGCGTGTGCTGGTGTGTTTTTGTGGTGTGGACGATGCATTGATGACGTAGGTTTATGTTCATACAGCGAACAAATTCATTTTGCAATCGTATGTATTTTATAGACGTACATATAGTGCTGGGACTCAGCAGGAAAAACTCAGTTCTGATCAGGCTCAATAATTTTGATAAATATTTGCTGGGTCCTGGATCGACTCGGAACTCGGACAAGTTTGTAAAATTTTTTTAAACATGATCGTGAAGGGCTAGAATTAAGCATATGTAAAATGACGGCATGGGGGATGCACGGCCTCAATCTCAGCTGTGTTGACAGGTATAGCTGGCCACAGCACTGCTCGCCTTACAATACAACGATAATGATGAATTAGTGACTTGATAGTGCAAAGTTTATTATTTAAAAAGCATTGCACTCGGCATTTCGGCTAAACATGGAACAGGAACAGTGGAACGTATGTCGTCAAGACGTACCAGGATGTAAGTAAGTGCAGTAGGATTTGACTTTTAATCCTCAACATCCGACCTCATCAGCTCTGGCCAAGCAATCACGTTTTTCTTTGCCCTTTTGGTTGGTTTTAAAGCAATTGCCAATGTAGAATGGGGTGTGGTTTATTGGTGAGAGATGTGATTTGTTCAAGTCCAAACAATTTGGGTTTGAGCTAGCCTGGGGTAATTGGACATCGGTATTGTGGAATATTGCATCATTAATTTCACATCAAAACATATCAAATGAGAAATAAAAGTGCTTCAAAGCAGAGTCAAAAGTGAAAAGCTGATTGGGGTTGTGTGTGGCAGGGAGTCGAGGCAAAGATGCAACACCTTCCCAAAGGGTACGAGCTGGCTCAACACCCAGAACATCCTGCTCATTGTCATCTATCGATAATTCCAGCAATGTGTGTGTGTGTGTGTGTGTGTGTGTGTGTGTGGGTGTCCGCTGTTTCTCGACAACCACTGGTCCGATCTAATTGAAACTTGCCAGGTATACGAGGTGTGTTCAAAAAGTATCCAACCTTAATTTTTCGTGCGTAAACAAATGAAGCTAGGGAGGCGTGGTTTGGTGCGTGTATGTAGGTGATCCTAATTCGTATGCGTGAATATTTTCCCGCCTGCAGAAGCTGTCAGTCGCCGACAGACCGCGATGAGTGAGGAAGTGTAAGTGAGCGCCGTCGGATTTCGTTTTTGACAAAATGACGGATCACTGTAGTCTCATCGTCAGTGATCACTGTGTTGAAGAAGTTGGGATCGCTGTTCACAGTCTCCAGCATGTCCTGTGCGATCTCCAAACGGAGTTCCTTCTGCTCGATCGTTAGCAGCTTTGGCATGAACTTCGCTGAGATTCTCCTTAAGCCCAAATCCTCAGTCACAATGGAATGAACGGATCCAATGCTGACGCCCGCCTCGTCTGCAAGTTCTCTGATCATGATTCGACGATCCTGCATCAGCAGGGTCCTCACTTGGTCAAGGACGATCTCATTTCGGGATGTGAGGGCCTACCAGAACGTGCTTCACTTTCCACTGATGTGCGACCATCTTTGAAGCGGTTGTACCACTCTTTTATCTGTGTGGTGCCCATTGCTTCATTCCCGAAGGCCTGTTGAATCTTGCGGATCGTTTCCACTTGGGAATCGCCAAGCTTTACACAAAATTTTATGCAGTAGCGTTGTTCAAGTTTTTCCATCATTTTGTCAAAAAGGAAAATCCGACGGCGCTCACTTACACTTCCTCACTCATCGGCGGTCTGTCAGCGACTGACAGCTTCTGCAGGCGGGAAAATATTCACACATACGAATTAGGATCGCCTACATACGTGCACCAAACCACGCCTCCCTAGCTTCATTTGTTTACGCATGAAAAATTAAGGTTGGATACTTTTTGAACACACCTCGTATTGCTGGGGACCTGAGTATGTGCCTTTTCAAGGTTTGATATTAATCGGACAAGTGCTTGCCAAGTTATGGCCATTTATTTACCAACCAATGACAAGACACGTTGCTGCGGCCATTTATTTACCAACCAATGACAAGACACGTTGCTGCGTAGGCGTGGCGATGGGGAAGAGAACCTCAGCCGCGTTCCCATTACGGGTTACAACGTACTGACTTCCGGATAGTGATGACAGTGTATTCTATATAATTTCTCGATTTCTTATGCGCATTTATAGATAAACACAATGCCCCAATCCAGTCGTCGTTTACGAGAGCGAAGGAACAGACTGTGTGGTTGTTTGGGGTTGATGTGTGGAACAGCGAAGGAACATTCTCTCTCTCTTCTCTCTCTCTCTCTCTCTCTCTCTCTCTCTCTCTCTCTCTCTCTCTCTCTCTCTCTCTCTCTCTCTCTCTCCTCTCGTGTTTTCCTTGCGATGACATTGCGAAAAGGCAAAATACGTTTGGCGCTAATTGAATAATTGGCCATTAAAACTAAATTGCGAATAATCGTAACTGCAATATGCGAACTTCTGGACAGTGAGGACTTAACTTCACGTAGGCCGATGCGCGGCCGGCCGCCGATGCCGTCACGTGCCGATTACGATGGGGATCGATCGGTGCCTTAGTTACCGTGGCGTAGGAGTGCAATGGTCAATGGCAGCGAATGTCATGGCAAGCAAAGATAGGGAGGTAACTTGATTTTAATTTGGATTTTATTAACTCTGTGTGTGTAAGTATCACAGCAGTTGTTACTTCAATGCAAGCGATAATTCGTGGAATGCATGTGAACATTCCATACGGGCACGCACCACTTCCGGATGGTGATGACTTCATGTATTCTAATAATTTTCGATTTCTTATGCGCATTATAGATAAACACAATGCCCCAATCTGGTCGTCGTTTACGAGAGCGAAGGAATGGCTGTGTGGTTGTTTCTGGCTCGCGTTTGAAAGTTTTTTTTGGGGGGGGGGTTGCACGTATGGGCACGCGAGAGCGAAGGAATGGCCTGTGTGGTTGTTTCTGACTCGCGGTTTGAAAGTTTTTTTAAAGTTTTTTTTGCACGTACGGGCACGTACTAGTATCTTAAAAAGTAATATCACTAATGTGTTTGATAAAATATATGTGATGTGTTTGAGTGAAATAATTACATTGTTAAGTAATACAGTAAAATAGTTACTAAAAATATAAAATTAATTTAACATTGAAGCCGATGAGGAGTGGAGAGGGCAGCTCAGACCAGAACGTTAAGAAATTTATCATTTCACCTCTGCTAAACAAAGATATTTAACCCAATAAACAAACCCCAACATACTATTTATTAACATTCTCAATGGTGATGAATGCAATCTATCCTAATAAAAGGCAATGTGTGTGTGTCCTCCATAACTCCAAAACTATAAAACCTAGCAATCTGAAACGTTGTATGTATATGAAGAAAACTCCAACGAAGTGCAAGAGTGAAAATTGGGTGTTTGGGTTCATTATAACACCCCTTTTGAAGATAATAAACGGCCTTATTTAATGATATCCTTCATCAGGCGATCCTCGGCCACTTTGCTCTCTGGTTCTTAAGGCGTTTCCCAGGTAACCTCGCTGGGGTCTGAAGCCGCCATGTTTTTTTGGCCTGTTCAACCATGCATTGACTTGGAACAGGCCACAACGATTTCTTGAGGAATGACGATAAAGTTGTTGTTTTCACTTTCCTCACTCAGATTATCGAAAGCCTGTTCATCATAACTACGAATCGCTGGGTACATTGCAATGCATATGAACATCCGGAGACGTCAAAGTTCATGGCTTGACATTCCGGGTGTCTCCGGGAGGTTTAATGTTCAATGTGTTGCTAATCGCGTGCCAAACTAGCCTTTAACAACCGTTTTGTTGGAGTGCTTGCTCGAGTGCTCAGGCCACTTGGCGAGCGCTCTTCAAGCTGCTTGGTTGTTCGTTTTGGTAAAAGTATCCGTGCTCTCAAGGGAACATCGATTAGACAGACCTATGTTTCCGCCTGTGTTGGGCCCTGCGGTGCCGTGCGATTGGGAGGTAGCTCATCCGCTGAAAATCTGCAATTTTATGTGTACATCCATCCATCCATCCACCCCCAACTGTGTGCATCCGTCTGTCCGTACATCCATCCATCTATCCCCAACTATGTGCATCCGTCCGTGCATCCATCCATCCCCAACTATGTGCGTCTGTCCGTGCATCCATCCATCCCCAACTGTGTACGTCCGTCCGTTCATCCATCCATCCCCAACTGTGTACGTCCGTCCATCTGTCCACCCATCCCCAACTGTGTACGTCCGTCCATCTGTCCATCCATCCCCAACTGTGTACGTCCGTCCGTCCATCCATCCCCCACTGTGTACGTCCGTTCGTCCATCCGTCCATCCATCCCCAACTGTGTACGTCCGTTCGTCCATCCATCCCCAAATGCATCAGTCAGCCCACGCATCCATCAATCCCAACTGTCTATCCATCCACCAATCCCAACTGTGTCTATCCATCCATCCATCAATCCATCAATCCCAAACTACATCAGCCCGTCCATCGATACATCCATCACCAAGTACAGAGATAATGACAAACGGTGTTCGTGCAGCAAAATAAAACCGGGACAACCGGGACCAATTCATCCTTTATCACGAAACATCGTCACAAACAACAAGGAAGTCGTTTTGTAAAATCCCTCCGTGGATCGTTCACCGCCATAAAACCTCCAAGACAACGTACAGGAAGGATAAACCATCGTTCACTCAATCAAACTCATCACACCACTTTCAACCGTGAATGGACCTGTAAATGTCACGTGGACGTTTCCACGGGATGTGAACCTTGAACCGATGATGGACGGAATGTGAAAACGCCATCACGTGACTCGGATAAACAGTAACAAATCGCATTGCACGTGCGGCCGATGGACCGCAGAGGCACGTGTTCGTGCACGCCGTGTGCACGTGAGGGGGGGGGTGAGGGAGGCACGTGTTCGTGCACGTGAGGGGGGGTGAGGGAGGCACGTGTTCGTGCACGTGAGGGGGGCACGCACACTTCCCCCATAAGGAGTGAGAAATTGGAGACAAGAGGACATCGAGAAACCAGGAAAAACCAGGAAAGACCAGGAAAAACCAGGAAAGACCAGGAAAAACCAGGAAAGACCAGGAAAAACCGGCCCGAACGGACCGCACCGGACCCTCGGACAGCTGCAAGGACCGGATCACACGGACGGCGGGAGAAAACACAGACGACGGACAAACCACACAAACCAACAGACGGACAGACGCTGCTCACTGCAGTTGTCATCGTCATCGTGCTCCGCGGGTCGAGCCTGGTCGGGCGGCCTCATTGGGCGGAAGGAGACGAACCTGAGCGGGGAGCCGGGGCGGGCGGGCCGCGGTTGGCTGCCGTCGATGGGCCCTGGTTGGTGAAGCCGCTAAGATGGACGAACGGAGAGCCAGTCGGGGAGAGGGTGACGTCACTTCCGGCCGTTTCTCCGACGGGTGGGAGGAATATTATCGAGCGGTGGGTAAGAGAGCAGGTCAATTAGCGGCCGAACGATTTGTCATTCAGCAAGTGTCGACGGGATCGCGAATGACTCGGAGGAGAGTGGATGAATTCAGTGGTGAGCAGAAATGAGTCCCATGCGGGCAGTAAAGTTGAATTGAATTGGAAAGAAGAGCGAATGAGTCAGCGGCAGAGCGAATGAGTCGCAGGCAGGAAATTACTGTCGTCAGTTCTGGAGAGAATGAGTTATTGGGGGGGGAGAGGAGAGGAGTCAGTGGGATCATACGGTGATGGGTTTGGAAAGAATTCCTGGAGGAGACAAAAGAAAGAATCACTTTTGTTTTATTCACCGGTTGAGTTGCGTCACCTGATCGAATAAGTCGAACAGAACTCGGTGGAGCGCATTCCTCTGGCAGGTCGAACAGTTGTAAGTTTTGTATCCCACCGACAGGCCGGATCTGGATTCGGACCTGAAACAAAGTGGAATCGGCTGCTTGTTTTCATCGCTCATCCACAACTTTTTGAAATATCCTGCTGTGTATCGTTTTTGGAGCCATCAATGGTGAAGAATCACTTTAAAAAAAAATTCTCGAATGGATCCGGATGTTCACCAAAATCGAATCCATTCATCCTCGTCACCCACCCAACCTGTCCACCAAGTTTCGTCCGAATCCGTCCAAAACTTTTTGAGATATCCTGCTCACACACAGAGACAAACGGTGGTGAAAACATAAATTTTGTCCACCGTGGGCGGCGGAGGTAATTAGTCCGTGAAAAGATTTATTAACCCCTATTGGACTTATTAGTCCGAAACAGGGTTTGATAGCCAGAGGGTGAATCAACAAGGCTGAATCGTTAGAGTTCATTCAACGTAGGCTATCATCATTTATTCAGCAAGAGCAGGACAACCAACCGCAGTTCTTTATGTCATCACAAAAGACCGTTCAGTAGCCATCTTGAATATCGCAAAAGACTATATAAAGGAAAGGATACCGAAATACAATCTGTACCCTCCTGCTTCTCCTCCTCCTCATTCTCCTCTCCCTCCTCCTCTCCTCCTCATTCTCCATTCTCCCCTCCCCTCCTTCCCACCTCATTCTCCTCTCCTCCTCCTCATTCTCCTCTCCCATTCGCCTCCCCCTCATTCTCCTCCTCCTCCTCCTCCCCCTCCATCACCTCCTCCTCCTCCTCCTCCTCCTCATCTCCTCCTCCTCCCCTCCTCCTCATTCTCTCCCTCCCCTTCCTCCTTCCCTTCTCCTCCTCCTCCCCTCCCCCTCATTCTCCTCCTCCTCTCCTCCTCCCCCCCCTCCTCCTCCTCCCCCCTCCTCCTCCTCCCCCCTTCCCCCTCCTCCTCCCCCCTCCCCCTCCTCCCCCCTTCCCCTCCCTCCTCCTCCTCCTCCTCCCTCCTCATTCTCCTCCCTCCTCCCCTTCCTCCTTCCCTTCTTCCTCCTCCCCTCCCCCTGATTCTCCTCCTCCTCTCCTCCCCCTCCTCCTCCTCCTCCTCCCCCCTTCCCCTCTCCCTCCTCCTCCCCTTCCTCCTCCTCCTCCTCTCCTCCTCATTCTCCTCCTCCCCCCCTTCCCTCTCCCTCCTCCTCCTCCCCTTCCTCTCCTCCTCCTCTCCTCCTCCTCATTCTCCTCCTCCTCCCCCCTCCCCTCTCCCTCCTCCTCCCTTCCTCCTCCTCCTCCTCCTCCTCCTCCTCATCTCCTCCTCCTCCTCCTCTTCTCCTCCTCCTCCCCCTCCTCCTCATTCTCCTCCTCCTCCTCCCCCTCCCTCTCCTCCCCTCTCCCTCCTCATTCTCCACCTCCTTCTCTCCCTGCCCTCCTCCTCCCCTCCCCCCTCCTCCTCCACCTCCCCTTCTCCTCCTTCCTCCTCCTCTGTTGTGGAATTTTCTGATTTTTCTATAACCGACCTGGTGTAAATCCTGTTACTCAATAATTTGTAAGAAACAATTAATTCACTGTCCACAACGAAAAGCACATTTGATCAGAGAACATTTATTTCATGGTACCACCGAGTCCAAAACACTGAGATGTAAACATCCACAATGATTTGCACTAAGCTAAGTTTACATTTTCTGACATTTATATGCTTTCGTGGGAGTGGAGAGGCTTGAGATTCAAAGGGAGAGAGAGAAACATGGTGACTTCAGCTGGCCTTGGTGAGAATCAGACAAAAATACTAAAAAGCAGACAACCAAAAGGAAGTACAGGATAAGACCGTAGTTATTGGTCTTTCAAAGAAATGAATATAAGGAATTGTGTATATAAAAGGCAGTGAGTACATGGGTCTATAAGCATTAGGCAAAGAACTCAAACTGCAAAACGTGTCCACTGGGTGAAAGAGAATGACATAATCATGCAAAAGTTGCAGTGCCATCAACCAGGCTACCCTGTCTCAAGTAAGACAACTCCCCCCCCATCAATACCCAGACAAAAGGAAACACAATTGACAGCCAATTCGACTATAGCATAAATATTAAATTATTAAAAGCACCAGCAACAATTATGAATTAGACTACATGAATATAATTTTTTTTTTTCTTCCACACCTCCTCCCCCTCCTCCTCTTACAATCTATAACAAGGGCTTATGGATTTGGTCTCGAATTTCGTGTCCGTGCGTGTGTGCCTCCGCAACCACATCTCGGACATGCATGGACTGATTTTATTCGTACTTGGCACAAAGACAACACATGATGGAAGACATATTCACATCTTTTTGTTTCGCAATGCGATCAAAGATGGCTGACTGGTGGCCATTTTAGTTGTTAAAAAAACCCCCAATGTTGAACACATCCTAAACCATTTATCGGACAAGCATTTACCGATGTTTAAACTTAACACACAGATCAAGAATAATGGTTTACATATGCACGTCATTCTTTTTCGAGATCAGATCCAAAATGGCCGACTGGCAGCCGTTTCGTTATTTAAATGTGTCCCCAACCATTTCCTGAACATGCATGATCCGATTTTGTTCAAATTTGGCACAAATACAGTGCATGATGACATACACGTTATTTTCTGATCTGATCAAAGATGGCCGATTGGTAGACTGGTGGCCATTTACTTGAAAAAAAATTAAAAAGCCGGTGTTGAACACGTCCTCAAACATTTCTCGGACATGCATTTACCGATCTTGTTCAAACGTGGCAGACAGATAATGAATGATGGCCGATAATTATTGCACGTCATTGTTTTTTTGAGGAAAGATCCAAGATGGCCAATTAATGGCCATTTTGTTACTTAAAAGTGTCCTCAACCATTTAATGGACACGCATGGTCCGATTTTGTTCAAACTTGGCAAATGTCACGTGTCACAAATGTTCTTGTATGTCACATGACCACTCAAGTCAGTTGCGTATGCACACAAATCTTGTAAGTATGGGCTCGCCTAGCCCTTTAACGATGCACAACAAAATTACTAAAATCACAGGGACGATGACATTTTATGTCTTTTTTTTCCCCTTGTTTTCCTTGAATTTGCATTAAAGAGCCATGTAAGAAACTTCACGAAGCACGAAAACCACGAAAGATCCGCACGGAGAAGGTGGAACCCCGTGATCTGTGGAGAGAAGAGGTGGATTTGGCTTTGTGGAGACATTATAAAGCTTAATCCTGGTTTAAAGCTTCTGTGGGCATATTGTACAAGTAACTTTCACAAAAGAGGCTGATTCGCCATCATATCTGTGCCACATCAATATATATATTTATAATCAAGATACTAATAAAAGGCTGTGTGTATGTGTCTCCGTAACTCCAAAACCATAAAATTTAGCAGCCTGAAACTTTGCATGTATACGAAGAAAACTCCAATGAAGTGCAAGAGTGAAAAGTGGATGTTTGGATTAATTAAAACTCCTCTTTTGAAGATAATTAACGGCCTTATTTAATTATATCCTTCATCAAGCGATCCTCGGCCACCTCTCTGGGTCTTAAGGCGTTTCCTGGGTAACCTTGCTGGGGTCTGAAGCTGCCATGTTTTTTGGTCTGCTCAACCATACCTTGACTTGGAACAGGCCATAATGATTTCTTCACGATAAAGTTGTTTTTTTCACTTTTCTCACTCATATTATTGAATGCCTGTTCGTCATAGCTACGAATTGGTGGGTACAGCGCAATGCTTATAAACACCCAGAGACATCAGCGTTCGTTACTTTATTTCATTTCCGCACATGTGATCACCATGATTATCTCTTAAACTAAGGAGAATTACAAAATTTAAGCCCTAGAATCGAACTTACAAGCAGTTCCAACTCATGAAAAAGTGTTCATTTATCCCATTCGGACATATTCGACATTTCGGGTGTCTCCGAGAGGTGTATGTTTAATGTGTTTCTAATTCCGTGCCAAACTAGCCGTTTAACAACCGTTTTGTTGGAGTGCTTGCTTGAGTGCTTAAGGCACTTGGCGAGCGCTCTCCAAGCTGCTTGGTTGTTCGTTTCGGTAAAAGTACCCGTGCTCTCAATGGAACATCGATTAGACAAACGGACATTTCCACCTGTGTTGGTCCGTACGGTTGGTGCCTCGGGAGATGTCTCATCCTCTGAAAATGTGTAATTTTTGTTTTACAGGACATCGATTTGTTTTACTTTTTTGTGTGATCTTTTACTATAGTCCACCCCTCACTTCGACATCGATACATATATAAAAACAATAAGGTCCATCCGACCAGGTGTTTACCATAGTCTGGGCGTCTGGCTGTGAAGGCATAGAGCATAGATTGACATTTTGTGTTCTGTGCTTTGATATATTTTTCAATTGAATTTTACTAATTTCCCACTTTAATTCCTCTTTCAAAGAACTCTGTTTGAAGGTAAATCTTTGTGTTTGTCGTTTTTCGGTATTTTATGTGTGTGTGCATTTGCACATGTGTGTGTATGTATATGAACTGTATTACCATAACGCAAAATGGTGTGGGGGGGTGTTGTTGAGTGTATCTACATATTGTGTTCAGAATGTGGAATGGAGTCCTCCCAGGGAGGGCTCAAAGTATCCACCTTCATTTCGGTAAGGGGTCACGATTCACAGATCAAGCTGTAAAGTTTACTTTTCTCAAAGTTTCATGTCAAAGGGCTCTTTTCAGTGTCGTTAATGAGCCCAGGACGGCTTCCAACTGTAGTTCGTTTGTAGTAATATTCCCAGGGATGGTTTTTAGCTCGCCTGTTCGAAGAACAGAGACTATACTACCCCCGCGTTAGCGTGAAAATGTTAAAAAAGTTTTTTTTTGGTTGCCAAAAATTATTTTCCCTTTTTCTTTAATGTTTTTATCTACCACACTATTTTTTACTGATTACAATATACAAATACATATATGCTTAAAATTATTTGGATCAGACTTCACTGCAATGCTTTTAAAAAATATTATGAGACTAGTCTTTTAAAAACGAAAAACGATAAATGTATAAACAGGTGAGCATTGGGTGGCTTTGACACCACTCTGGTTAATATCTCTGTGAGGTTCTTTTTCATCATTAACATGAGATTCTTCGTTTTCACTGGGGCAACTTTGGCATTCTTCAGCTTCCAGGATCTTTTC
>CM068961.1:30541593-30565201 GCA_035128595.1 Eptatretus atami | reverse complement strand
GAGATAATGCTACAGATGTACTTGGTGCTCATGGTCACAAACTGTTCTGGAGAACGTTCATTCAGTAAATCGAAGTTCATCAAGAACAGACTACGTACTACAATGTGTCATGATAGGCTCAGTCACCTGGCCTTGATGAGTATTGAATGTGACATTCTCAGAGAGATGGACTTCGACAAATTGATCCAAGACTTTGCAAGGGTCAAGTCTCGTCAAGTGCCTGGTGGTCTCATCAGTGGTCTGTAAATTAGGTACTGTATTAGGTACTGTACTAGATTGTAGATTCTATGATTGATCATGATTGACCTGCTTGCTTATTCACTACACTATTCAGATTCTTTATACTTGAAACATGGGAACTTCCAACTTCGTAGATTCTTATAGTTTGATCATGATGTTTAAAGATGTGCCTGCTTGCTTATTCAAATTATTTATGCTTGAAACAAAGGAACTTCACAGATTCTTGTAATCTTATAGATTGATCATGTGCTAGCTTATTCAGATTCTTTATACTTGAACCATAGGAACTAGATTCTTACATGTATATAGATTGATCATGATGTTTATAGATGTACATTTTTATTCAGATTCTTTGTTCTTGAAAAATATACTTTATGGATGACTGTAAATATGTCTTGTCACCTTATTAGTATTCTAAGGTAGGGTGGGCCTCCAATACTGAAGGCTGCCCAGGGGCCACCACATGTCTAAATCCGGCCCTGTACCTGTTTAATGTGGAAGGTAATACTGTTGATGAGAACAATATTGACCAGAATGGCTCGTGAAGGCCAGCGTATGAATCTGCAGATGGAAATCCATCCACAAAGGACATACACTCTTGACATCTACAAAGGAAAAAGGTGGTCGCATTTGGAAGTGCTCGAGCAAGTGCAAACCGCTTACCGAGTCATGAGTTTCCACAATATTAGAGTTCAAGTCTGACTTTGAAAAACCCATGCGTGAGGTACGAAAAATTTTACACACTTGTGATGATAACTGCCCTAATAATCATGACACTAAAGTTGTCCTCAAGTCAGACGAGAACTTTCAAATGGTGCATCATAAGTGTGTTGAACTTAAGGGGCACAGCTTGGTTTGTTATACTGGGAGGGAGTGCAAAAGTAGGCTTCGAATCCTGAGATCAGCATCAACCCATTTTCCCATCTTGTGTTCTCTCATGCATGCTGTCTTTGCTGCAATTAGAAGCCACAAATGCACTGCCAGCCTTGATGATGCACTCAACAGTGGAGACTTCAATCATGTAATGAAAGCATGTGAGGGAGACAGTTACAATGCTATATTATGCAACGAGATACAGTCAACACACGAGTTCTCCACTAACGAAGTTGTTGCACTAAATAGCCCAGATTTAGAATTTCAGCTTCACCTTACTCGTGTGACGCTAATATCGCAGTATGAAAGGGTAACACAAGGCTTTCCCCAGAATCCCTGCTGTAGCGGCCAGCGATTGCATCAGTGAAAGAGTGTTTCTCAGGTCCAGCTTTCAGATTTCAGTCCTGAAGTATGGCAATAATTAAAGAAATCTGTTACAAAAATGACAAAGAATCTGAAGGTAAAATGTTCTTTCTGTGCAACTTTTGCAAATCAGCCACAGAGAGAAACAAAATGCCACCGCGCTGTGTGCTCAATGGTTTGAACCTCGTTCCAATACCCACAGAGCTGACTAATGTCAACATGAAGCCTGTTCATGTCAACATGAAGCCAATAAATGTCACTGCGACATCAGGCCTTTGAGAATGTTCATTAGTCGTGTCGGGGGCACTGGGAAGTCATTTCTGATCAAGGCTGTAAAGGCTCTGATTGATGATATGTGGCCATCTGATGACTTCAAGTGTGCCATTGCTGCACCCACTGGCTTGGCTGCTTTCAGTGTTGGTGGTGAGACTATTCACTGGCCGTTTAAGTTACCAGTACAGCACGAAGGCAAGGAGGCAGGCTACCGGTCACTATCTAAAGCAGCCCAGAAAGTCTTGAAGAGCACACTTCGTAACTTGAAAATTCTGATCATTGACGAAGTTTCAATGGTTTCCAGCCTCAACTTGGCATATATTCACCTGAGGCTGGAAGAATTGTTTGGGGGAGTCAAGTGGTTTGGAAATGTCATTGTCCTCTTTGTTGGTGATTTTCTCCAATTGCTGCCATCCAATGGCAATCCCATGTTTGAGATCATAGACAAGAAGACTATGTGCCACAAACTGGGATGTGTAACATCTGTTACCATTTGGAAAGACTCTGTTGTGTATGATGAGCTCACCATCAATGAACGACAGAAGAAGGATGTCAAATTCTCGTCTATGCTGGATGTGTGAGATGTGGTTGTCTGACTGAAGAAGGTATTGCTGCCCTTCAAGAACGGGTTGTTGATGGCACAGTGTTGGAAACATTTCATGATCTCCAGAATTCAAGGGTGATGCATTGTTCAATAAATAGCCTGTGTTTAACATAAAGGACCTGTATGTAAAGCCTTCTGCGAACCCCGAGTGCAGAACCTTGTGGCCTTGGGAAAGAGAGAGGGGAGGAGCTTAAGAAGGGGCGTTGTCGGCAGAGTGAGGGTAGGAGTTTCGGGCTCTCAGTGTTCTTTTTCAGGCGCCTTAGATTACCTTAGATTTGGTTATTTCCTCGTAAATAATAATTATTTATCTATTGTGGATCCTTGTCCTTTTAAACAGTCGCTTCTGCTGTTTAACACTAAACTGAAGGAAAGTTGGAGGAATCCCCGACATCCTTGAGGCATTGTATGCTTATCACGTCCACCACAGACTGACGGACCCGAGCCTAGATCTACTGTAATCTATATACCCCGAGCCTGTAATCTATATCCAACCTGTCCACCAAGTTTGATCTGAATCCGTCCACAACTTTTTGAGATATCATGCCATATATCGCTTTTGGCCCCATCTCTCAATGGTGAAAAATCGCTTTGAAAATTAGAAATGATCAGATCCAGATCCGGATACAGATCTTCACCAAAATCGAATCAATTCTTCCTCGTCACACACCCAACCTGTTCATTAAGTTTTGCCCGAATGCATCCACAACTTTTTGAGATATCATGCTCACAGACAGACAAGCAGGGGTGAAAACATTACCACCATCCATCTTCGATGGTAGAGGTAATAAGCGTACTATTTATGTCGATGAATAAATAAATACAAGATAATTTGGTTATGCCGTTATGAAGATTATATGATGACATCATCAGAGGAGGGTTGCGGGTGTCGAAGGTAAAGTGTCGCAGAACTGTCATTTTCACCCCACTCTCACTGTTCACTCCAAAACCGATTTCACATCCTTGCTTTCAGGTATTCCAACAGAGAGCAAGAATGGCCATCAAATTTTTACTTTATTTCCCAGATCAAAGGGACCTGCCAAAACCAACAATTGGTCATTTTCACAATATATTTCCCATATATATCTACAGGGCATACAGATACCTCTAAACAATTCCCTGGGTCTTCAAGTTTCATTGATGAGGTCAAAGTGCAAGATATTTCCCGATTTTAACAATCGACCACACAATGTCAACTCGATGGCCGATGCTTTGGGTTTATCAATAAAACAAGATGATAAAAACCTCAAATGGAAAAGCAAGTGCCTTCCTGTGCCATTAAAGATCATTGTCCAAGTGTAGTATGTACATGAACAGTTGTTAACACAACTACACTTGTATGAAGTGCGACTGAGGTCCATACACAAACCAGATTTCAATCTCGAGTTTATTGAGATATCTCAGAAGCAAATACAATGGTAGTGACTTTGGCAGCAGAGGCCTTCCTCATTGTTTTAGGTACAGGTGTTCAGATTCAGCAAGCTCATGCAAAATGCTCTCTTCGCAAACTAACAATAATAGAAATAAATTAAGTGAATAAACATTCATCAGCAATAGCAAACAGTGATTTCATTCTCTAACCGGACAATTCATTTTATGTGTTTCTTTTATTATTTCATATTTTAATCCAAAAACTATACATCCAAGCCTCAAATTATTCAAAGCATCATTTCTTAAAGTCTGTTGGTGGGAAGATGAGACGTCTACGCATTATATTAACGAACAGCGGAAATTCGAATCCATTTATTTACTACATAAGTCGTATGCCCCCCTCCCCTCCTCTTACCCTCCATCCTCGGTCCACTTCTCTGCCAAATTTCCTCATCATTTCCCTGCACCCCTTTCTCTACCACCCTTCCTCATCTCGGTTTTCTCAATCAATATTTCTCTGCTTCTAGCACCTGATCCCCATCACCCCACC
Organism: Eptatretus atami; assembly: GCA_035128595.1. Lineage (NCBI taxonomy): Eukaryota > Metazoa > Chordata > Myxini > Myxiniformes > Myxinidae > Eptatretus > Eptatretus atami. Next base: position 30,560,930 of record CM068961.1, on the reverse strand, counting down.
TTCATGTGTACACAATAAATAGATGGCTGCTTATTTGCTTGTCCTCAGCACTGACTAGTTAGTCCAAGAGCTGCAGCACTTTTAATCAGGTGTCTGAGACCGAAAGGTTTGAGGATGTTTTCTGGATCGGAATTTTGTGCTGATTACGAAAACCGGTTTCTTAATTGGAACAGCTGCTGATTTTTTTGTTTTTTTTTTTGGCGAAAAACGCCATTTAATGCTTTTTTTCACCAAAAAAAAGTCAAAAAATCGTTTTTTGTTTGGTTATCGAAACATCACCACTACACGTGCGTGTGGGGTATTAAAATAAAACCCATATATTTGTGGATACAGGTAAACATGAAAAAGACATTAGGAATAGGACATTATGGTTATCAGACAATTTTGTCGATAATTTGAGAAAAAGACTGCTCCGATTTGCATACTGCGCTGATGCGCTGAACTCAGGAAAATTCAAGACAGCCCTCTTAATACAGACAGAGATCACCATACCTCGAGCAGATGCAAGGGCACACATTGATTGTGGGACTGGATGACAAGATATAACGTTATTCGGTAAAGGAAGGTGGTATTGCGATATAAGAGGTACCCAGCCTAGCCTGCAACCACAAAGAGGCTGACACTTGGCTCATATGGCAAGTAAAACACGTATGAAATTTGCCAAGATGGAAACATCATCCGATCTTCCGACACAAATGTGTGAGCACAAACAATTCCAGATGGTATATAAATGTATCTAAAATTGCTGAAAATATGGGATCACAGTTGTGTGGTGCCGTTCCAGGATCACACGCCTTCATAAGATGTGACTGCACCACCAGTTTTGCCAATTGTCGTTGGTATAGAAAGACCACAAATTCAGGAAAGCCTTTGCCAAACTGGGACAGTCTCCAACCATATTTCCAAGTTTGTTTGCAGACCTACGTATAGTCCTTTTTGTATGTACCTTGAATGGGAAACCAAAGCAGACGTCTGTGAATACTGCCAGACACATCCTCTTCCAACAGCATTTTGCACCAAAGCGACAATCTAAGCCTCTGGAGAAAGCAAGGGATCAAATCCTAGCACGCTGCCTCAATGCATGTCTGTTCTCTCCAAGAAAGTGAAGCAAACAAACCTGGTTGCTTCTATGTGGAAGAGAGCAACAACATCCGATCTCCATGCCTGGGAGCCAGAGGAGAAAGGATGGATACTAGAGAATGTTCAACACACCATAATATGGTTTGAAGGTGGACAGGTTCCAGAAGATGTTTGTCATCAACTTGACAAGGACACAGACGAAGAGATGAGTGATGACGAAGATGATGAGATGGCTGAATACTCTTCTTCCTCTGATGAGGCAGACAGTGATATTGAGTGAGAAGTGACATTCTCCCGTGTAATTGACAAGGACATCGATGATAATATGTGTGATGTTGAGGATAATGAGACGGCTGAATACTCCTCTGATGATACGGCCACTAATCTGGACTGAGAAGTGGCATTTAAAAAATGCAATTTAATCATGAAAACAGAATCATGCCACAGACTAGGACTTCTTTTTGGAATAATCACATAAGCGAGTTTCAAAGTACAATTAAGTTATATGTGCCTGGTTTTCATAAGGAGTTACTTTTGAAAGACTTAAAGAGAATGGTACAGTTTTTGATAAAATGTGGATAGAGGAAACATTGTGTCAATTTTATCCACAATAATTATGTTCCCATGACAACTATCAATTTGAATGAACAAATGAGTACCTCCGCCGACTTGCTACTTGCATCCGTATACTATAATTCACGGACCAGTGTTTTTGTTTGTTTGTCGCGGTACTCCAACAGTTCTAGGCCGATTACATCCAGATTTGCTATATAGGATCAGCATGACCCCATTTAGTGTATGGGGGTGTTTGTATCTTTGCTGGTGGTCATGGGGAGGGGGTGAGGTGTTTGACGCAAATCCTCCATGAAAATGTGTATCGTGTTGTGCCACTCCAGGTGGGAGAGGATATTACAACTCTCCACCATTTACAGTATCTCCACGTTTTCTAGTGCAGTAAAGTGTGTTGAATTAATCAGCGAGAGGTATTTTGAATTACAAGTTTGAGTGAGGATACTAACATAACCCCACTGCCTGCTCCCGAAGGGAGCAGATGCTTCTAGTAAAACACGATTTATGATAATAATATTACACCTGTTACATGATTCATGTCAAGTGCTGTACAAATCATAGCAGCCACTTTCTCAATTTTCAGACCATATCACCTCCAATTTGTTGTCCAATATGGACAATAACCATATTGTCCTATTCCATTCGTCTTCATTTAATACTTGCCCATGACCACCAAGAGGTGGGCTTTATTTTAATATCTCACACGCACATGTAGCGGTAATCCTAGATAACTTTGAATGAAAAACGATTTTTGACATTTTGGGGTTAAAAAAGCACAAAATGGCGTTTTTCACCAAAAAGTCACAGCTGTGGCAATTAAGAAATCGGTTTTCGTAATCAACACAAAATTCCGATTCAGAAAACATCCTCAAACCATTTGGCCTCAGACACATGATTAAAAGTGCCGTAGCTTTTGGACTAAGTCTTTCTGGCCATGTTAGCATTCTGACGAGACCAGACGGTAAGGTTCTGCTTGATAAAAGTGTAAAAATTTAACTTGCAATGAGGGCAAGTATGACTCATCCAAAACAAGTGAAGTCAAAAGTTGATCTTCACAGACGTTAATTGGCATGGTCTGTTAAATAATTATCATCCGATGTGAAACTTCATGGATCATCAACACTGAACAACTTAATTTCATCCTTTTAATCTTCATATTCTTGTCTGCATTCACTCAGACTTTTTCCCACCAGGCAGCTTTGCTTGTAATCTGCAAGGAAGATACATTGTGAGGTTAAAAAATGTTCGTGTTAGTTTGGATATTCATGGGGATGTAGTAACATGTTTGGATTTTCTTTCTGCAGTGTCTAACGCTCATGGAACTGCTTGTACAGATATTAAATGTATAACTAGGAGACATTCGTATATGGTGACGTGAATGACAAGTACGTTAAGAAAAATTGCCAATTACTGAACTGCTTTGGGACATTTCCTTTCACAGATATTTTTGGCCAATGATATGAAGAGACAACACATTGGCACGATTTCATGAGCTAAGAATAACTAGCTACTTGCCAGAGGGGATGTCCCAATGTATCCAAGTTTCCCCAAATGGGATTTGAAACTGGGTTCCCAAAATATATGAGCTGTGGTCTCAGCTGAGAATGCTAAACATGCCAAATGAACAAGGTGCATCTACATTCAGTGAGGACAACAAACAACTACATACACAGAAAAATAAAAGCACAAAAAGTCATTTTGCCCAACATGCTTTTGCACCACCCTCTTTGTCCATTTGCATACCAAAGATAGTTCAACCGTTGAGAACAGACAGAGAAGTGCCTTTTGAACCATGTTAACAGACTCAGAGGACCATGTTAAAAAACCGCTGAGCAGCCTCCCATCTGTAACTATCAGAGGAGTTTAACACCGAAAACAAATTCATGGAAGCATCAGCATAAACACAGTAACCCAACTCGTATTCAAGCCAACTGATCTTGCTTCATACTTAAACATTTATATTTATATTTATATATATATATATATATATATATATATATATATATATATATATATATATATATATATATATATGTATATATAGATATATACAGATGAAAAACGAAACCCCACCCACATGCCTCACCTGTGAATGCAGGGAATAACCAATTAGCTCTCACCTAATCAATTAAACCCAGGTGGCTAGGATTATAGAAATAAATTGCCTCCTCCCATTGGCTGAAGAAGCTGCATAAAGCAACCATGAAAGGCTACCCAAGGTAAGCCCTTTGCTGTTTCAAACCCTTCCCAGAGTTCCTCCACAGCTGTAAAGACATTCACAAATAATACATACATGAGAATCCACTATCTCGCAAACCCTCCCACCTCCAGGCTGCTCCCGAGGGGAACGGGTGTTTCTAGTGTATATATCAACACCCAAATGTCTACTGAGGTAGAGCAAAATGTTTTTGATGAGTTGGACTGGCTGTTTTGATGGGACAAGGATCAAACCCGCAATCTAATCGGCAAGGAAATCCAGTCGCTGAGGTTGCCGGAACTGAAAGTTATACTCTGATCTGCAAAAACATTCACAAAGTTTGAACATGGAATGTAAGGTCAATGGATCAGGGAAAGTTAGATGTAATAAAGAAAGAGATGGAGGGGGACAAGAACTGAAATTTTGGGAAGAAGTGAACTTAGATGGACTGGTTTGGGGTAGTTTCATTCTGACAAGTGTTCTTTTCAGGTCACGAAACCGGCAAAAGAAATGGAGTGGCAGTGAGTTGTAATAAGAGCATGGTACGGTCAGTCAATGAGAGGTTAATATCAAAGAGGTTGAAAGGACATCCGGTGAACACCACCATCATTCAGGCAGATTCTCCAATTTCTGTAGCAGATAAAGAAAATGTGAAGGACTTTTAAGGAAAGTAGCCAGAACTGGTAGCACAAGTACCTAACGGAGATGTTTTAATTATTATGGGAAACTGGAATACAAAAATTGCAGAAACAGAAGCACCAAGGATTGCAGGAAAGCATGGATTTGGTATCCAAAATAAACCAGGGGAGCGAATACTGGAGTTTTGTGTAAGGACTTTCTGCTGTGCTGTTGTCTCTGTCTCTGTCTCTGTCTCTGTCTCTGTCTCTGTCTCTGTCTCTCTCTCTCTCTCTCTCTCTCTCTCTCTCTCTGGACCACATGGCAAACCCTCACATCTACTTTCTTAACAACCCTCTCAAAGAAGTTCAGTCACTCAAACTCGTGATTCTCACTCTCAGTCAATGATCTCTCTTGGGCAAGCCACATTTCAAAGTTGACCTCCAAAGCCAGTTGCCGACTGGGCATCCTCTATCATACAAAGTCCTTCCTTGGCACACCTGAACTCCTATCCACCTGCAAGGCCTTCATCCACAGCTTGATGGAGTACTGCTCTCACCTTTGGGCTGGCGCCCCTGCTTCTCACCTTGGCCTTCACGCCGGGGAAACCAAGACCTTCAAGATAATTGGAATCTCCTGCAATGAAGCTGAGTCTATGGGTCAATCACTTTCCCACTGCAGACAGGCCAATGGCTTCTCTATTAGTCAGGTTCCTAATGTAATTTCGTTATAATTTTGGGAGATTATGAAAACTAATATTTTGAAAACCTTATAGCCTAACAAATCAGAAAATGTTTGATTCCATTTTCTCAGATGTCATTATGGCGGCCATCTTGGATTTTTAAAACTGGCGACCCTCAAACACTAGTTTCTCAATATCTCGCCTCGAGATGACTGAGAACAAGATTCCAGTGGCAAATCTACATTTTTGGGGAAGGAATCCACTGGTGATAATTACAAATGCAATGACACATGTATGGGTGTCTATCTTGTATTTTAATATGCATAGCTGAACAGAACAGAAAAAGAAAAAAATATTCGGAATTTGACACCCAAAGTTTACACACAAGCAAACACAAGCAAACTGTCATGTCTGTCTACACATCTCCATCGTCTTCACCATCATCATCACTGTCACTAGCAAATGTGATATCCTGAAGTCTTCATCATTCTGGCAGTCAGTGCTACACTGACATAGCTCCGTGCAGGTAGCTCCACTGAATTGCACAAAACATCTGTGTGAGAGAACAGTCTGCTTTGCATTACATCTGACCATCTCAATGATGCCTCTGGTGCTGTGAGGACTCAGTTGTCATTGGTTTCAGCTGCCATCCTCGTCCTTGTAGTAGCCATTCTGTAGTGGGTCAAGGAACTCCTGCTGGGCGATGTCTGCCTGACCCCACACTCTGGCCTGGATATGGGCTTGTAGGACATGCTGCTTGAGAGCACCAAGTGTGGGTGGAAGCTTGTACTTTCTGTCATGTGCTTACAGAAAAGATACCATCTCAGTTCAGGGATGTTGTCGATTTGGATCCCCTTAGGTAAGTATACAGTGCATACAAACTCAGCCAAAGTAGATAGCAGATCCTCTGTCACTTCACTGGTTTGAGACAGCATTTGCAGAGCCTTGACAACATGATCATCTGCTTTTAGGTAGATGTTCAGCCAGAGTAGCTTTGCCTATTCTAGAAAACCGCCCATGTTGTCTGCTCCTGTAAATGCATGAAATGCCGGCAAAGCCTTTGCTCGATCTGCACCCAGAGCTTTCCATATTGGTTTCACTTCAAAATCCCAGATGCCATTGAAACACAAGTATTTTCAGCAGGATTTCATAATTTGCTACAACCAGCACCAGTACATCTTTGTCTGGGAGAAGAACATGAGCTGTGCATCGGATGGGTTGCGACGTGAAGCCAGAACTGCATGGTGGATCAACAAGGTGTCTGCTTCTTCATGGTTGTTGCCTTCAAAGTCCAATTGACTGTTGCTCTCGGTGTGTCCTGCAGCAGAAGCAATGACAAGCTTGGGGATTCTTTGCTGTATTCAACCGTCTTTGATGCCAGATACTCCGTCAGATCAGCCTGAGTACAAGAGTACAAGACTGCTGGCTTTCTTCTGTTCTTCTGCAGGACAGACTTCACACTGGGCAGTTCAGTAAGGAAATCTTCTCCTTCAGCCACCATCTGGTGAATGCCGGGAAATGGTTTTCCATACCGTCTTGTCCAAGCATTCTCGTGTATGCGGTTTCAATGTCATCAATTGAGAGGTAGGCTTGGTTTGGAGTTTGCACATCAACAAGGTTGATCAGAACAATCAGACATGCATTTTGTAGCGGATAGACTTTTGATGAACTCTTTGTGTCACCTTGATCTCGTGTGGCATGGAATACATGTTTTGTCCAACAAGATCAGTAGATTTTAGATTATCACAAATTTGTTGGCAACAAACATGTATTCCATGCACACGAGATCAAGGTGACACAAAAAGAGTCATCAAAAGTCCTATCCGTCAAAAATGCATTTGTCTGATTGTTCTGATTAACCTTGTTGATGTTGCAAACCCAAACCAAAGCCTACCTCTCCAATTGATGACATTGAAACTGCATACACGAAATGCTTGGACAAGCGGTTATGGAAACCATTTCCCGGCATTCACAGATGGTGGCTGAAGGAGAAGATCCTACTGAACTGCCGTGTGAAGTCTTATGTCCTGCAGAAGACAGAAGAAAGCCAGCAGTCTTTGTACTCTTGTACTCCAGGCTGATCTGACGGAGTATCTGGCATCAAAGACGGTTGAATACAGAAAGAATCCCCCAAGTTGTCTTGCTTCTGCTGCAGGACACACCGAGAGAACAATCAATTGGACTTTGAAGGCAACTAACCATGAAGAAGCAGACACCTTGTTGATCCACCATGCAGTCTGGCTTCAGCGTCGCAACCATCCGAGCCACAGCTCATGTTCTTCTCCCAACAAAGATGTACTGGTGGCTTTGGGGTTGTTCAAAGCAAATTATGAAAAATTTCCTTGCTGGGAAAATAAACCTTGGTTTCAATGGCATCTGGGATTTGAAGTGAAACAATATGGAAAGCTCTGCGGTGCAGATCCGATGCAAGGCTTTGCCGGCATTTCATGCATTTCACAGGAGAGCAAAGACAAACATCTGGGCGGTTTTCTAGAATAGGCAAGAACTACCTGGCTGAAAACATTACCTAAAAGCAGATGATCATTGTTGTCAAGGCTCTGCAAATGCTGTCTCAAACCAGTTGAAGTGCAGAGGATCTGCTATCTACTTTTGGACTGGAGTTTGTATGCACGTATACTTACCTAAGGGGATCCAAATCACAACATCCCTGAACTGAGATGGTATCTTTTCTGAAGCACATGACAGAAAAGTGACAAGCTTCACCCACACTTGGTCTTCTCAAGCAGACATGTCTACAGCCCATATCCAGGCCAGAGCTGTGGGGTCAGGCAGACATCACCCAGCGGGAGTTCCTTGACCCGCCACTACAGAATGGCTACTACAAGGACGAGATGCAGCTGAAACCCAATGACAATGAGCCTCACAGCACCAGAGGCTCATCACTTGAGATGGTCAGATGCTAATGCAAAGCAGACTGTCTTCTCACACAGATGTTTTGTGCAATTCAGTGCGAGCATAACCCTGCACGGAGCTACTGTCGTGTATAGCACTGACTGCCAGAATGATGAAGACTCTCAGGATATCACATTTGCTTAGTGACACAGTGATGTGATGGTGAAGACGATGGAGATGTGTAGACAGAACATGGACCAGTTTGCTTGTGTTTCGCTTGTGTTGTAAACTTTGGTGTCAAATTCCGAATATTTTTTTCCTTTTTCTGTTCTGTTCAGCTATGCAATATTAAAAAACAAGATAAGACACCCATACATGTGTCATTCGCATTTGTAATTATCACCAAGTGGATTCCTTCCCCCCAAAAATGAATTTGCCACTGGAAATCTTGTGTTCTACAGTCATCTCGGAGGCAGATATTGAGAAACTAGTGTTGAGGGTCGCCAGTTTTAAAAATCCAAAGTGGCCGCCATATGACATCTGAGAAAAGGAATCAAACATTTTCTGATTTGTTAGGCTATAAGGTTTTCAAAAATATCTAGTTTTCATAATCTCCACAAAATTATAACAAATTACATTAGGAACCTGACTAATAGAGAACAGCCATTGGCCTGCCTGGCAGTGGGAACGTGATTGACCCATAGACTCAGCTTCATTGCAGGAGATTTCCAATTATCTTGAAGGTCTTGGGTTTCCCCTGGCTGTGAAGGCCAAGGTGAAGCAGGGGCGCCAGCCAAAGGTGAGAGCAGTACTCCATCAAGCTGTGGGGATGAAGGCTTGCAGAGTGGATCAGGATTCAGTGTGCCAAGGAAGGAACCTTTGTATGATAGAGATGCCCGTCGGCAACTGGCTTTGGAGGTCAACTTTAAATGTGCTTGCCCAAGAGAGATCATTGGACTGAGAGTGAGACATCACGAGTTTGAGTGACTGAACTTCTTTGAGAGGGTTGTGTTAGAAAGTTAGTGTGAGGGTTTTGCATGTAGGCCTCAGAAGCAGTGAAGACGAGAGAAAGAGAGAGAGAGAGAGAGAGAACGAACAAGACGAGACCAGCAGACAGGAAACCACGAAGTCTTACACAAAACTCCAGTATTCGCCTCCCCTGGTTTATTTTGGATACCAATCCAGTGCTCTTCTTGCAATCCTTTGCGTGCTTCTGTTTCTGCAATTTGTATTCCAGTTTCCCATAATAATTAAAACATCTCCTTTTAGGTTACTTGTGCTTACCAGTTCTGGTAACTTTCCTAAAAGTCCTTCACATTTCTTTTATCTGCTACCAGACAATTGGAGATCTGCCTGAATGATGTGGTGTGTCACCGGATGTCCTTTCAACCTCTTTGATATTAACCCTCTTCATTGACTGACCGTACATGTCTTATTAACAACTCACTGCCACTGTGCCATTTCTTTTGCCGGTTTCGTGACCTGAAAAGAACACGTTAGTCAGAATGAAAACTACCCCAAACCAGTCCATCTAAGTTCACTCTTTCCCAAATTTCAGTTCTTGTCCCCCTCCATTCTTTTTTATTACATCTAACTTTCCCTGAATCCATTGACTTACATTCCATGTTCAAACTTTGTGAATGTTTTTTGCAGATCAGAGTATATACTTTCGTTCGGCAACCTCGCGACTGGCTTTCCTTTGCCGATTAATTGGCGGGTTTGATCCTGTCCCATCAAACAGCCAGTCAACCATCAAAAAACATTTTGCTCTACCTCAGTACGACATTTGTGGTGTTGATATTATACACTAGAAACCACCCGTTCCCCTCGGAGCAGCCTGGAGTGGGAGGGTTTTGCGAGATAGTGGATCTCATGTATGTAATATTTGTGAATGTCTTTACAGCTGTGGAGGAACTCTGGAAGGGTTTGAAACAAGCAAAGGCGTTACCTTGGGTAGGCCTTTCATGGTTGCTTTATGCAGCTTCTTCAGCCAATGGAGGAGGCAATTATTTCTATAATCTAGCACCTGGTTTTAATTGATTAGGTGAGAGCTAATTGGTTATTCCCTGCATTCCAGGTGAGGGCATGTGAGGTGGGGTTTCGTTTTTCATCGTCGTATATATCTATATATACATTATATATATATATATATATATATATATATATATATTATATAATATAAATATAAATATATAATGTTTAAGTATGAAGCAGATCAGTTGGCTTGAATAGCGAGTTGGGTTACTGTGTTTATGCTCGATGCTTCCATGAATTGTTTTCGGTGTTAACTCCTGCTGATAGTTTACGATGGGAGGCTTGCTCAGCTGTTTTTTAACAGGTCCTCTGAGTCTGTTACATGGTTCAAAAGGGCACTTCTCTGTCTGTTCTCACGGTTGAACTATCTTTGGGTATGCAAATGGACAAAAAGAGGGTGGTGCAAAAAGCATGTGTGGGCAAATGATTTTGTGCTTTTATTTTTCTGTTGTATGGTAGTATGTTTGTTGTCCTCACGAATGTAGATGCACCTTGTTCATTGTGCATGTTTAGCATTCTCAGCTGAGACCACAGCTCATATATTTTGGAACGCCAGTTTCAAATCCATTTGGGGGAAACTTGGATACATGGGACATCCCCTCTGCGCAGTAGCTAGTTATTCTTAGCTCATGAATCTGCCAATGTGTTGTGTCTCTTCCATATCATTGGCCAAAATATCTTGGTGAAGGAAATGTCCAAAGCATTCAGTATTTGCAATTTTCATTAACGTACTTGTCATTCACGTCACCATATACGAATGTTCCTAGTTATACATTTAATATCTGTACAAGCAGTTCCATTGAGCGGTTAGACACTGCGCAGAAAGAAAATCCAACATGTTACTACTCCCAGATATCAAACTAACACGAACATTTTTTAACCTCAACAATGTCTCTTCCTTGCAGATTATCAAGCAAAGCTGCCTGGTGGGAAAAAGTCGAGTGAATGCAGACAAGATATGAAGATTAAAAGGATGAAATTAAGTTGTTCAGTGTTGATGATCCATGAAGTTTCACATCGGATATAATATTTAACAGCCATGCAACTTAACTTCTCTGTGAAGATCAACTTTTGACTTTCACTTGTTTTTTGGCATGAGTCATACTTGCCCTCATTGCAAGTAATTTTTTACACTTTTCATCAAAGCAAACCTTACCGTCTGGTCTCGTTCAGAATGCGAACAATGGCCAGAAAGACTTAGTCCAAAAGCTACGGCACTTAATCATGTGTCTAGAGGCCAAATGGTTTGAGGGATGTTTTCTGAATCGGAATTTTGTGTTTTGAAATTACGAAACCGGATTTCTTTAATTGCCACAGCCTGATTTTTTGGGTGAAAAACGCCATTTTTGTTGCTTTTTATACCCCAAATGTCAAAAATCGTTTTTCATTCAAGTTATTAGAGATTAACGCTTACATGTGCGGTGTGAAGATATTAAAAATAAGCCCACTCTTGGTGGTCCTGGGCAAGTATTAAATGAAGACGAATGATAGGACAATATGGTTTATTGTCCATTATTGGCACAAATGGGAGGTGATATTGGTTCTGAAAATTGAGAAAAGTGCTGCTATGATTTGTCAGCACTTGCAATGAATCATGTAACAGTGTAATATTATTATCATAAATCGTGTTTTACTAGAAGCATCTGCTCCCTTCGGGAGCAGGCATTAGTGGGGTTATGTTAGTATCCTCACTCAAAACTCTGTATCTCAAAATACCTCTCGCTGATTAATTCAACTACACTTTACTTGCCACTAGAAAAACGTGGATGAACTGTAAATGGTGGAGAGTTGTAATATCCTCTCCCACCTGGAGTGCACAAACACGATACACATTCTTCATGGAGGATTTGCGTCAAACACTCACCCCTCCCATGACCACCAGCCAAAGATAAAAACCCCCATACCACTAAATGGGGTCATGCTGATCCTATATAGCAATCTGGATGTAATCGCCTAGAACTGTTGGGAGTACCGCGACAACAAACAAAAACACTGCGTCCGTGAATTATAGTATACGGATGCAAAGTAGCAGTCGGCGGAGGTACTCATTTGTTCATTCAAAATTGATAGTTGTCATGGGAACATAATTATTTGTGTGGATAAAATGACACAAATGTTCCTCATCCACATTTATCAAAAACTGTACCATTCTCTTAAAGTCTTTCAAAAGTAACTCCTTATGAAAACAGGCACATATTACTTATTGTTTACTTTTTAAAAGGAAAACCTCCGCTTAATTGGGATATTCCAAAAGAGAAGTCCTAGTCTTGGCATGATTCTGTTTTTCAGATGAAATTGATTTTTAATGCCCACTTTCTTCAGTCCAGATTAGTGGCGGTATCTCAGATGGAGTATTCCATCGCCGTCTCATTATCCTCAACTCACACATATTATCACTGCGATGTCCTTGTCAATTACATGGGAGATGTCCTTCTCACGTCAATATGCACTGTCTGCCTCATCAAGAAGAAAGATATTCAGCCATCTCATCATCTCGTCATCACTCATCTCTCGGTCTGTGTCTTGTCAAGTTTTGATGACAAACATTCTTCTGGAACCTGTCACCTTTCAAACCAATATTATGGTGTGTTGAACATTCTCTAGTTATCCATCCTTTCCCTCTGGCCTCCAGGCATGGAGATCGGCTGTTTTGCTCTTCTTCCCACATAGAAGACCAGGTTTGTTTGGCTTACTTCTTGAGAGAACAGACATGCATTTGAGGCAGCGTGCTAGGATATTGATCCCTTGCTTTCTCTCCAGAGGCTTTAGATTGTCGCTTTGGTGCAAAATGCTGTTGGAAGAGGATGTGTCTCGGCAGTTATCACAGACGTCTGCTTTGGTTTCCTCCCATTCAAGGTACAATACAAAAAAAGGACTATACGTAGGTCTGCAAACAAACTTGGAAAATTATGGTGTGAGACTGTCCAGTTTGGAAAGGGCTTTCCTGATTTGTGGTCTTTCTATACCCAACGACCATGGCCAAAACTGGTGTGCAGTCACATTCTTATGAAGCGTGCTGATCTGGAGCGCACCACAACTACACTGTGATCCCATATTTTCAGGCAATTTTAGATTACATTTATATACATCTGGAATTGTTTTGCTCACACATTTGTGTCGGAAGATCGGGAGTGATGTATCCATCTTGGCAAATTTCATACGTGTTTACTTGCATATGAGCCAAGTGTCAGCCTCTTGTGGTTCTGCAGGACTAGGCTGGGTACCTCTTATATCGCAATACCACCTTCCTTTACCGCAATAACGTTTATATCTGTCATCCAGTCCCACAATCAATGCTGTGCCCTTGCTCTGCTCGAGGTATGGTGATCTCTGTCTGTAATTAAGAGGCTTCTTGAATTTCCTGGTAGCGCATCAGCGCAGTATGCAAATCGCGAGCCAGTCTTTTCTCAAATTATCGACAAAATTGGTCTGGATAACCATAATGTCCTATTCCTAATGTCTTTTTCAGTTTACCTGTATCCACAAATATATGGGTTTTTTTTAATACCCCACACGCAACGTGTAGTGGTGATGTTTCGATAACCCAAACAAAAACGATTTTTTGAACTTTTTTTTGGGTGAAAAAAAGCATTAAATGGCGTTTTCGCCAAAAAAAAAACAAAAAAACAGCAGCTGTTTCCAATTAAGAAACGCGGTTTTCGTAATCAGCAGCAAAGATTTCGCGATCCCAGAAAAAACACTCAAACCTTTCGGTCTCAGACGAACCTGATTAAAAGGCTGCAGCTTCTTGCGACTAACTAGTCAGTGCTGAGGACAAGCAAATAAGCAGCCACTATTTATTGGTGTACACTATGAAGGTGGGGTGATTGGGATCAGGTGCTAGAACAGAGAAATATTGGATCTGAGAAAACCGAGGATGAGGAAGGGTGGTAGAGAAAGGGTGCAGGGAAATGATGAGGATAATTGTCAGAGAGTGGACCGAGGATGGAGGGTAAAGGAGGGGGTGGGGCATACGACTTAATGTAAGTAAATAAATGATATTCGAATTTCGCTGTTCGTTAATATAATGCGTAGACCGTCTCATCTTCCCACCAACAGACTTTAAAAAGTGATGCTGTATGATAATTTGAGGCTTGGATGTATAACTTTTTGGATTAAAATTATGAATAATAAAAGAAACACTAAATGAATTGTTCCGGTTAGAGAATGAAATCACTGTTTGCTATTGCTGATGGAATGTTTATCACTTAATTTATTTCTATTATTGTTAGTTTGCAAGAGAGCATTTTGCATGAGCCTATGCTGAATCTTGAAACAAAAAACCTTGAATATCCTAAAAAAACATGAAGGAAGGCCTCTGCTGCCAAAGTCACTACCATTGTATTTGCTTCTGATGATATCTCAATAACTCGAATTGAAATGGTTGTATGGACCTCAGTGCAACTTCATACAAGTGTAATTGTGTTAACAACTGTTCTGTACAATACTACCACTTGGACAATGATCTTTATGGCAGCAGGAAGGCCACTTGCTTTTCCATTTGAGGTTTTTATCATCTTGGTTTTATTGATAAACCGCAAGCATCGGCCATCGAGTTGACATTGTGTGGTCGATTGTTAACAATCGGAGAAATATCTTGCACTTTGGACTCTCATCAATGAAACTTTGAAGACCTCAGGGAATTGTGTTTAGAGGTATCCTGTATGCCCTAGTTAGATATATATGGGAATATATTGTGAAAATCGACCAATATGTTGGTTTTGGGCAGGTCCTTTGATTCTGGGAATAAAGTAAAAATTTGATGCCATTTTCTTGCTCTCCTGTTTGGAATAACCTGAAGCAAGGATGGAAATCTGGTTTTGAGTGAACAGTGAGAGTGGGGTGAAAATGACAGTTCTGCGACACTTTACCTTCGACACCCCGCAACCCTCCTCTGATGATGTTCATCATATTAATCTTTCAATAACGGCATAACGCAAATATCTTGTACTTTATTTATTCCATCCGACATAAAATAGTACGCTTATTACCTCTAACCATCGAATTTGGATGCGTGGATGTTTTCACCCTGCTTGTCTGTCTGTGAGCATGATATCTCAAAAAGTTGTGGATGCATTCGGGCAAAACTTAATGAACAGGTTGGGTGTGTGACGAGGAGAATTGATTCGATTTTATGGTGAAGATCTGTATCCGACTGGATTGATCATTTTCTATTTTCAAAGCGATTTTTCACCATTGAGAAGATGGGGCCAAAAGCGATATATGGCATGATATCTCAAAATTTGTGGACGGAATTCAGATCAAACTTGGTGGACAGGGTTGGATATAGATTTACAGGCTCGGGTCATATAGATATCAGTAGATCTGGCTCGGACGTCCGTCAGTCTGTGGTGACGTGATAAGCAATACAATGCCTAAGGATGTCGGGGATTCCTCCAACTTTCCCTTCAGTTTATGTGTTAAACAGCAAGAAGCGACTGTTTTAATACAGGCAAGGATCCACAATAGATAAATAAATTATATTTACGAGGAAATAACCAAATCTAAGGTTAATCTAAGGGCCTTGAAAAAGAACACGAGAGGCCGCGAAATCTACCCTCACTCTTGCCCGACAACGCCCTTCTTAAGCTCCTCCCCTCTCTCTTTCCCAAGGCCAACAAGCGTTCTCACTCGGGGTTCGCAGAAGCCTTACATACAGGTCCTTTAGTTAAACACAGGCTATTTATTGAACAACTGCATCACCCTTGAATTCTGGAGATCATGAAATGTTTCCAAACTGTGCCATCAACAACCAGTTCTTGAAGGGCAGCAATACCTTCATCAGTCGACAACCACATCTCACACATCCAGCATAGACGAGAATTTGACATCCTTCTTCTGTCGATTCATTGATTGGTGAGCTCATCATACAACCAAGAAGTCTTTCCAAATGGGTAACAGATGTTCACATCCAGTTTGCTGGCACATATTTTCTTGTCTAGATTCAAAATATGGGATTGCATTGGATGGCAGCATTTGGAGAACAATCATCAACAAAGAGGACAAATGACATTTCCAAACCCTTGACTCCCCAAACAATTCTTCCAGCCCTCAGGTGAATATGATGCCAAGTTGAGGCTGGAACATTGAAACATTTTCGTCAATTGATCAGATTTTCAAGTTACGAAGTGTGCTCTTCAAGACTTTCTGGGCTGCTTTAGATGTGACCGGTAGCCTGCTCCTTGCCTTCGTGCTGTACTGGTAACTTAAAACGGCCAGTGAATAGTCTCACCAACCAACATGAAAAGTCAGCCAAGCCAGTGGGTGCAGCAATGGCAACTTGAAGATCATCAGATGCCACAATGCACTCAATTCAGGCCTTTACAGCCTGATCAGAATGACTTCCAGTGCCCTCGACACACTAATCGAAATTCTCTCAAAAGGCACATGATGTCGCAGGACATTTATTGGCTTCATGTTGACCATGAACAGGCTTCATTGTTGAACATAGTCAGCCTCTGTGGTTTGGAACGAGGTTTCAAACCATGCACACAGCGCGTGGCATTTGTTTCTCTCTGTGGCTGATTTGCCAAAAGTTGCACAGAAAGACATTTTACCTTCAGATTCTTTGTCATTTTTTGTAACAGATTTCTTTAATATTGCCATACTTCAGGACTGAATATCTGAAGCTGGACCTGAGAACACTCTTTCACTGTGCAATCGCTGGGCGCTACAGCAGGGATTCTGGGGAAGCCTTGTGTTACCCTTTATACTGCCGATATTAGCGCTCCACGATTAAGGTGAGCTTGAAATTCTAAATCTGGTGTATTTAGTGCAACAACTTCGTTAGTGGAGAACTCGGTGTGTTTGACTGTATCTCGTTAGTATATAGCATTGTAACTGTCCCCTCACATGCTTTCATTTACATTGATTGAAGTCTCCAACTGTTGAGTGCCATCATCAAGGCTGGCAGTACATTTGTGGCTTCTATTGCAGCAAAGACAGCATGCATGATGAGAACACAGAAGGGAAAATGGAGTTTGAATGCTGATCTCAAGGATTCGAAGCTACTTTTGCACTCCCTCCCAGTATAACAAACCCCAAGCTGTGCCCCTTTAAGTCAACACACTATGATGGCACATTTGAAAGTTCTCGTCTGACTTAGGGACACTTTGTGTCATGATTATTAGGCAGTTATCATCACAAGTGTGTAAAATGTTTCTACCTCACGCATGGGTTCAAAGTTCAGACTTGAACTCTTATAGTGTGGAAACTCATGTTACTCGGTAAGGCGGTTTCATTGCTCGAGCACTTCAAATTGCGACCACCTTTTTCCTTTGTGGATGTCAAGAGTGGATGCCTTTGTGGATGGATTTCCATCTGCAGACTCATACGCTTGGCCTCACGAGCCATTCTGGTAATATTTGTTCTCATCAACAGTATACCTTCCACATAACAGGTACAGGGCCGGATTTAGACATGTGGTGCCCCTGGGAGCCTTCAGTATTGGGAGGCCCCACCCTACTTTAGAATACTAAAAAGGTGACAAGACATATTTACAGTCATCCATAAAGTATATTTTTCAAGAACAAAGAATCTGAATAAAAATGTACATCTATAAACATCATGATCAATTCTATATCATGTAGAATCTAGTCCTATTCTTCAAGTATAAAGAATCTGAATATAAGCTAGCACATGATCAATCTAAAGATTAACAAGAATTGCGAAGTTCCCTTTGTTTCAAGCATACATCATTTGAATAAGCAAGCAGGCACATCTTTAAATTTTGATCAAAACTATAAGAATCTACGAAGTTTGGAAGTTCCCATGTTTCAAAGTATAAAGAATCTGAATAGTGTAGTGAATAAGCAAGCCAGGTTCATCATGATCAATCATAGAATCTACAATCTAGTACAGTACCTAAATACAGTATCATTCGATTATTGCCCTATGGTATAAATTTTAGTCTTCCGGCACTTATGTTATACGTAGCTTCTATCCCGTGTGATCAGATACAAAAATAACCTAATTTACAGACCATGATGAGACCACCAAGGCACTTGACGAGACTTGACCTTTGGCAAAGTCTTGTCAATTTGTCAAAGTCCATCTCTCTGAGAATTCACTTCAATACTCATCAAGGCCAGGTGACTGAGCCTATCATTTGACACATTGAGTACGTTAGTCTGTTCTTGATTGAATTCGATTTACTGAATGACGTTCTCCAGAACAGGTTTGTGACCCATGAGCACCAAGTACATCTGTAGATTATCCTCGACATTTGGAAATGTAATCCGAACTTTCTGTCCATCAACAGTTTGTAAAGGAATGTTCTCTCCCTTATCTTATTCATCTTCGTATTCCAAGGAAATGAGTGAGAAGGCGCCAAACTGCACAAGATTCAATCACCAAGTGTTTGATCCAGATCAATCCGTGTACGAGGATAATAGGATAATATTCGAGGATAATAATTAGTAAAGAGACTGCAAAGTCCCATACTCCCATAGGAGTTAACTGACTTCTATATAAAATAGAGAATGAGATAAGATGATTCTTATCGTTTCACTAACTACCCAACTTACCATTCAGGCACTCACAAAATACATTTTTCCTTACAATTTTTTTTCATGAAAACATGTGAGGCCCCCCTGGTTGTGAGGCCCCTGGGAACTGCCCAGCTTGCCCATGCTAATCGGCCTGAACAGGTAGGCTGCCCTCATAAAAGAATGCTCGTTGTGAGCACAATGCAACCCTCACCAAAGTCTCCCTTTCTTTTATCTTAAAGAGCAGGTTGCGGGGTACAAACATGTTCTGAAATTTATGAATATGATTATATGTGCATTAAATAGTTTCGATGCAAACTATTGTGGTTTGCCTAACTATTGGGAAAATTAATGAAATTTAACTTCCGAAGTTGTTATTTCTCGAGAGCAGTTGAAAAAAACAGCCGCGTGCCATATTGGATGGTGACGTCACGTTCTCCAAACAAAGCGGAGCTCACTCTTTTCATTGAGAAGTGTCCAGTTAGCGGGCCTTTTTCTTTCGCTTTTTTTTGAGCTAACTGTCTATATTATCCTTTTATTTTGAATTATTGTTAGAACAAAGTTATTTGGATATTGACATACGCTTCGTACGTGTGTGTCGTTCATGTTTGCGAAAATGGCTGGGAAAACGGCGTAATCGCTTCCCACCGATTTCCGAAGGAATCAAACATTCGCTGGCAGTGATAGATCGTAAACCAAAACGATCGCGAATTTTCCGCCAATGCACTTTTTAACTCCATATCAAACTCTTTGTGCGAAAAAGCGCTGCGCGCCGCAACCTCTAGGTCAAGGCGCCCCGAACCTATCTCTACTTCTTTAT
>CM068961.1:30515372-30531538 GCA_035128595.1 Eptatretus atami | reverse complement strand
TCAGGTCTTTACTCCTGCCAATTTCTCCTGCATCCAACACATCAACTTCAAGAACCGACCGTTCACTTGCTGCCGAATATATCCCACCCATTGGCAGGCGCCAGTGTAACAAGATAATCAATGTTATTCACTTCACCTGTCAGTAGTCATAATGTTTTGGCTCATTTCCAGTGTGTGTGTACGTTTGGTGTTGTTGTATAAATATAAATGTATATATATATATATTATATAATATATATATATATATATATATATATATAACATATTGCTACGGCTGTGGAAATTCGCATTACACCATAAAGGGCCCTCAGGTGAGATATCTCCATAGGTACATGTGTAGTTAGCCCAAACCCTTGTATAGAGGGAATTTATGTATCCATTCGGGCTGCGATCCTCAGTTAGTCGTTTTTCTTCCCTATCTTTTATTTCAAACGGGCAAAACTGCCAAGGATGCTGGGGCTTTTCCCCGCATTCTTCCCTGCGCTTGGTGTGAGGGAAGGGGGAAGGGCGGTTCGCCGCCGATTGGTGGGATGGACAGCGTGAGTCGGTCGGGTGAGGGAACGCCCTTTCGAGAACCCTCTCAAAGGAGGGGAGCCGAAAACGGGGCGGAGTGAAGGGCGGAGCCCGCGCTATAAAAGTCGGACACGGCGGGGCGCGTTCTCTCCCTCTTTCCTGCGTTCTCCCCCCTTCCTGCTTCTCTCCTCTTCCTGCTCTTCCCTCTTCCTCTCGCTCTGTCCCTGACTCGTGAAACTCGTCTGAAGTCGTTGTTGGGTCATCGCCGAGCTGTGTCGTCTGTCGAGTGTCTCTGCGTCGGTGTGGAGCGTGAGCCCGAGAGCTCGTTGAAGTTGAGCTGTGTCGTCGTCGAGTCTGGTCGAGTCGGCAGTGGAGGCGGCGAGGAGACGGAGCTCGGAGTGGAGGTCGTGGGAGAGGACTCGACGGCCGCACCAAGGGAAGTCCTTTCTTTTCTTTGGTTTGTGTAAAGGACTGTGGGTGGCGCCTGTCCGACAGTAGAACTGTTTAAGTGTTGCCGTGTGTACGCGTATTCGGTTTAACTCTTCTTTCGCTTTATATGTGCATTTGATTATTGTGACTGTAATACGTGCTTGTCTGTGTGTGTGTGAATAAACGTGCTGTTGTGAACTTGATCCCGTTTCGCTGCGTCCTTTCCTTCGTTTGCATTCCATCTTGCTCACGTAAGGGTTCGTAGTGGGTTTAAAACGCCGGTAATTAATCGGAACCTCAAGGCCGACGATAACACCGCTCGGTTATCACTGTAGCACGAGACGGCCGCTTAAGCGGTTCGTGTCCGGGTCAGCCTGTGGCGTGGTACGATCGCCCGTCGACCACGCCGCAGGTACTTAGGTAGATCGAATTTGGCGAGCAACCCTATCCTGCGCGGGGGGCAATTGGCACGATCGTGGTGAGGTTAAACCCCCACCCGTGACTAGCTCCCGGCGTTGTTTTGAGAGGGTCACGACTTAATTGTCCGTCCGGTGGGCGAGTGCCACGATTCGAGTTACGTCCGTTCGCACGCCGGCGGGCGCGAATTCGCAACACTGGTGTCGGAGTGGATTCGAATCCGCCCCGCCTCAAGCTAAATTCACGGGAACGGAGCAGGGGTGTGCGAGGCGACCCCCGTTCCCTCCAAATTACGAGCAATTTAAATTAACCCTTACGAGAAATAAGATGGAGTCTCAAGGCGAGCGGGAGCCGGGTAGTAGGAATGGATTTAGAAATGTTAGAATCCATGGCCCAGGATGAAAGCCCGAGCAGGAAATGTTTATTGTGCAGGAACAGTGTCTCCCCCCACAAACGGACCCAGAGCCCGAAATGGGCGTGGCGGCGGCCGAGGTGTATGACACCTCCCCTCCCCTCTCCACCAAAACCCCCGATCCTCGCCGAATCGGCTCAGCCGAGTGCACTCACATGGCCCAGCTATCGCCATGCTGGCAAAGATGAAGAATCGACAATGAAGCAATATACAAAACAAAATGGATAAAACACAAATAAAATGCAAAACGAAATGAAGGCGAATTTAAAAGAAAATGCGAAAGAAATGAAAACACTGCGGGTGAGATGCAGCAAATAGGCCGAAGCCTGCAGGCGGGCACGGCGAGAATGTTGGCAAACAGGGGACTCATAATGGCGCGCCACGTGCTGGAGCGAACGGCTGAGGGGAGTGCAACGGTTGTCAGGCCCGCAATGGAGGCGGTGAGGACAAATTAATACCGGGGACGTGTAGGACGAGACACGTGGAGGTAACAACGATGGAAACATTAACGGTGACACAGAGGGAAAAATTAAATGGGGAACCGAAACGTGCGAGACGAGACATGGGTTGACGACGCAGAATTAATAATAGAGACGCGGGAGATGGGAACGGTAGAGGAGAGACTACACGATGAAGACGGGGTAAAGACGAGCACACACACAGAGGTAGTGAGGACAATGGGGGCGAGCTCGCGGAGCGTGTAGGACCCGGTGCGAGCAGCTGGATAGCCTCCTTCCAGGAACGAGGGAGGGAGTATGCCCCCTTGAGGCGCCTCACGACCAGGTGGGTTCGGTCGTGCCAAGCGGAGTTGAGGGACGAGTGCTGTGGACAGGTGCACATGCAGCTTGGGGGTATAGAGACCCCGGAACCCCTGTGTGGGACACGAATCCCCAGTGTGGTGCCCGGTGTGTGTGGTGCAAGTGTGAGTGCGCCCCCGTGTGTGGAAGCGACCCCGTGTGTGAGTGGTGTGGTGGCAAGTGTGCCGGAGTGCGTGCCCCAGCACTCCGGGTGTGAGTGGAAGCCCGTGTATGAGTGAGACACCGCGGTGAGTGTCACGCGTGTGTGAGTGGTATGGTCCGTGTGAGAGAGACAGTGTGTGTAAGAGAGCGGTACGTAAGGGAGATAACGGTGGGCATGCGCGAACATGCGCAGCGTCTCTCCGGTGTGAGTGTAATGTCATGGTGTGTAGCGTCGTGACACGCAGGAGCGCGTGTTGTTGAATGGAGACGACGACGCGACGAGAGAACGAGGGGCCGGTGGCGCGCGTAGTTTCAATGGGGACCGTGCCGTTTTACACGGCGGCGAGCGCGAGGTTCGTGCCGTGCTCGCACGAGCCCCCACGTGCTCGCTTTGGGAGTGAAACCCGGTCCAGAAACGCCAGCGGTGGATGTTGCCGATCCCCCGACGGACAAAGGTTAGCAGAGACAACGGATTTTGACCGGACGGGTTCTCCACGTGAGCTTGTGTTAAGCTCCAACGGGCAGAGCACATGTGTTCGCGTGGGGAACCCCTCGAAACGCGAGGCTTGGTTTTTTTATGCGCCGGGTGACTCATGGCTGCGTGTATGGTTGGAATCCGGCAGGAGGGAATCCCTGCCGGATGGTGCCGTCCAAGAGGGGAGAGAGGGCGAACAGCTGCCATGACGTCACGCCACAGGTGCGGCGGCTGTGAGTTGCACACTGGTGCGCAGGTTGCGGTTTCCGCGCTGGTGCTGCGCATGTGGAAAAAAAAAGCAGCTCGCTCTTCGGTGAACAGGATTCCCGGGCATGGGGTGGAAGACCCCCGTGCCGCACGAGATGACACTAGTTAGGGGAAGGGTTAGCTTAGCGAGACGGCTTCATGGGGCAGGGGTAAGTCCCAGGGGCCCGTGGAAGATAGGTATAGATGCGAGTTCAGATTTGATGGGAAATGGATTTAAAGATTTGGAGACAGTGACAGACTGTGGATGTGTAGAGGGGACGTAGCTTAGCTAGCTGTGAAAAGAGACGTGCTGTAGTTTAAGGACGACGTGGGAGCACGAGTTAGTTAGGGCATTTAGTAGCAGGATGGCAGAGTTCAGCGATGTGTGAGAGTTGAAGAGAGTGGAAAATGTACTTGGTGAGTGATGGACCAGCGGGTCTGAGTGTATGGAGCGAATGGGGAATGCATGGTGCGATGAGTGATTGGGGGAGGAGTGATTCCCGCCCAAGGGACCACGGGGTCAGTGTAGAGTGAGTTAGCTGGTTAGTCAAATTGACAAAAAGGAGGTCGTTTGTTGTTGGTGGGAATGTAGGCTCGAATCCATTTGGAGGGGTGCAGGAGCCCGTGATGGGCTGGGAGCGTGGCTGCGAAAGTGAGTATCGCTGAGTGGGTACCCGGCACCGGGCTAGTAGGCCGTGGTAGGCCAAGGGCCCATGGGGGCCGGGATAGCGTAGTGGGTACGGGTGCGCGCTGCATGATGCGGGGGCCCGGGCGCCGTTGACGCTGGGGCAGTTTGTTGGGCACGGGACCCCAGGGAAGGGCCGGAGCGCCAGCCTGCCACGTGAGCGTTTCAGGGGAGTCGCCATGGGGGCACTCCCCGGTGTTTAGGGAGCTGGTAGGCTCGGAGCAGTGTAGTGCCCGGGGTCCATAGCTGGAGAATCGGAGAGGGTAGTGCCTGCCAAGGGAGCCACGCGTCCAGCCATGAAACCGGCAGAGCGGAGGGAAAATTCGAGGGCAAGGCCCGAAATTGAGAGGACACCAACACAGGCGACGGAATCTGGGTTGTTAGAACCAATAGATTAAGCGAGAGGCGCTTGTTGAAAGCCCCGGGGTAGTTTAAAGGTTAATGGATAGGGTAGATAGGAAGTGTACCCCTCCACCATCCATCCCTTCGCTCACGTTGTGGCCGCTGGACCCACTTGGTAAGATCGCTGAACTCTGGGAGGCCATCCTGAGCTTCATTGGCCTCGACGCAGGATGCTAGCTCTCCCTTATTCCCTCCAGGAACTGAGGGTTGGGAGTAGGCTAGGAGACGATAGGTTAGCCGACAGAGACATAAAGGCGTTAGGGACGATTTATAGTGGGGAAGAGTAAAAAAATAAAAACAAACAAAAAAAATAAGTTGGGGCTAAATTGGTTTTGACAAATTAGGAGTGGGTATGGACGGAGACAGGCAAAGGCGATAGTGGAGGAGAACGTTAGTAGGTCCGAGCCCGCCTTCTGAGTGGCCAGCACCACCGCACTCCCTCCATCAAACTGCACTGCATGGCAAGAGGCCGGCCACTTCATCGGCTGGCTTTGCTGCGAGGCCTGTGCCGCCACTTCATCGTCTGCAGCTGTGCTTCAAGCCTGTGCCGGTCGATCGTCTGCCGGCTGTGTTGCTGCAGCGGCCTTGTTCTGCGGGCTGTGTTTGCCTGCATCACCTTTGCCATGCCATGCCTGCTGCCCTCGTCCATTTTGCCCCGTTCTGTTTGATTTGCCCCCCCCTGTTCATTACCATGCGCCGGGATCGTCGTGACGTTGCAAGAGACTGTCCTGTTGGCAGCTACAACTGGCGGCCCGTGCGCCGGTTGACTTTTGTTTTGTCCCTGCAGAGTCCATTGATCCTGGGCATGGTAGTGTAAAATTTTGTAAGGTTAAGTGTGATGTACTGAAATATGAGTGTGCCCCCGGCATGTATGTCTTAGCGCCGGCAATTTTATTTAAGTCGTCTGTATGAGGTGTGTTAGGTAGTTTAGCAGCTCAGGTTATTTATTGGACACGAATACCATGAGTCGCACTCAGGGATCCGTAGGTAAAACGTACTAGGGAGAACTACACATGATGGCACACGAGAATTTGACGACTCGGATGAGTCTGTAAAAAGGGAGGGTGTGTTTACGGCTGGTGAAATTCGCATTACACCATAAAGGCCCTCAGGTGAGATATCTCCATAGTACATGTGTAGTTAGCCCAAACCCGTTGTATAGAGGGAATTATGTATCATTCGGGCTGCGATCCTCCAGTTAGTCGTTTTTCTTTCCTATCTTTATTTCAAACGGGCAAAAACTGCCAAGGATGCTGGTGGGCTTTTCCCCGCCATTCTTCCCGCCTTTGGTGTGAGGGAAGGGGGAAGGGCGGCTTGCCGCTGATGGTGGATGACAGCGTGAGGCGGTCGGCGGTGAGGGAACGCCCCTTTTCGAGAACCCTCTGGAAGGAGGGGAGCTGAAAGCGGGCGGAGTGAACGGCGGAGCCCCGCGCTATAAAAGTCGGACACGGGCGGGGCGCGCTTCTCTCCCTCTTCCTGCGTTCTCTCCCCCTTCCTGCATTCTCTCCCTCTTCCTGCTCTCTCCTCTTCTCTCGCTCTCTCCCTGACTCGTGAACTCGTCTGAAGTCGTTGTTGGTCATCGCCGAGCTGTGTCGTCGTGGTCGAGTGTCTCTGCGTCGGTGTGGAGCTCGGAGCTCGCGGAGCCCGAGGAGCTCGTTGAAGTCGAGCTGTGTCGTCGTCGAGTCTGGTCGAGTCGCGTGTAGGACGCGGAGGAGACGGAGCTCGGATGGAGGTCGTGGGAGGAGGACTCGTCGGCCGCACCAAGGGAAGTCCTTTCTTTCTTTGGTTTGTGTAAATGACTGGTGGCACCTGTCCGACAAGTAGAACTGTTTAAGTGTTGCCGTGTGTACGCGTATTCGCGTTTTAACTCTTCTTTCGCTTTATATGTGCATTTGATATTGTGACTGCAAATACGTGCTTGTCTGTGTGTGTGTGAATAAACGTGCTTGTGTGAACTTGATCCCGTTTCGCTGTGTCCTTTCCTTCATTTGAATTTCCATCTTGCATCACGTAAAGGGTTCGTAGTGGGTTTAAAACGCCCGGTAATTAATCAGAACCGTCAAGGCCGACGATAACACCGCTCGGTTATCACTGTAGCACGGAACGGACCGCTTAAGCGGTTCGTGTCCGGAGTCGGCCTGTGGCGTGGTACGATCGCCCGGTCGACCACTCGCGCAGGTACTTAGGTAGATCGAATTTGGCGAGCAACCCTATCCTGCGCAGGGGGCAATTGGCACGATCGTGGTGAGGTTAAACCCCACCCGTGACTAGCTCACGGCGTTGTTCTGAGAGGGTCACGACTGAATTGTCGTCCGGTGGGCGACGTGCCGCGATTCGAGTTACGTGGCCGTTCGCACGCCGCGGGGCGCGAATTCGCAACAATATATACATATATGTATATAATCAAATGTAATACGAGTTCCCTTGCAACGAACTTTGACGCAGGAGGAGGCAATTCGGCCCATTGAAGCATGCACTAGGTGTTTGTCGTGCTGTATCTTTTTCAAATACTGAGTGTCAAGCAAGGAAGTAGCACATACCAATTTTAAAGTCTTTGATATGACTCAACTAGGTTGAACCACCGACTGCATACACTCGGAGCTGATGCTTGAACCGTTAAAGAGACTCGGTAAAATGTAGCATAACTAGTCTCGGATTCATTTATGAGTCTCAATTGTGTCAGATCATCGTAGATTGCTGCAAAGCCACTGTTGCAGTCCCCCACCCAACTCCCTGATTACCATTGCCTCCGAAGGTGGAAGGAAGTTATGTTTTCACGCCTGTCTGTCTGTTTGTCTGTTTGTTGTTTGTATTTGTTTGTGTGCATGGTATCTCAAAAAGTTGTGGACGGATTCGGATGAAATTTTGTGGACAGGTTGGGTTGTGACAAGGACGAACTGGTTAGATTTTGGTGAAGATCTAGATCCAGCTACTAGAACTTTTTAAGTGATTCTTCCCCATTGAGAGATAGGGATTAAAAAAAAAAAAAAAATATATAATTATAATGTTACGGCTGTGGAAATTCGCAGAACACCATATAGGTCCTTTGTTCAATTATGCCGATAAGTCGGTGTTCAGTTGGATTTCCCCACCGTTGTCTAATGGGATTTATTTGTGTCACCCGGGCTGTGATCTTTGAGTAGCCGTTTTTCTTTACTATCGTTATTTTGGACCAACCACCTTCTCCACCATGCCACCCACCAATCACCTTCTCCACCACGCCACCCACCAACCACCTTCTCCACGCCACCACCAACCACCTCTCCACCACCCACCAACCACCTTCACCATGCCACCCACCAACCACATTCTCCACGCCATCCACCAACCACCTTCTCCACGCCATCCACCAACCACCTTCTCCACGCCACCCACCAACACCTTCTCCACGCCACCACCAACCACCACGTCAACCACCAACCACCCTCTCCACACCGCCTTCATAACGCCGACATCTCCCCACCATCTCCTAAACCGCATTCTCCCCACCCGAATAACATCGCCTCACCTTCATCTCCACAAACGCCGCCATCTTTGCACCAGCCGCGGCGAGTCCCCATGGAACAGCGTCGCTGCAAACAGACGCGGGGGTTCTTAGTTGGCGCCAGCGACGGTGATTTCACGCACGTCCGCTCTCCGAGCAAGTTTGGGGTGATTCGCGTACGTCCGCTCTGTGGAAGCTTCCACTCTGAATTCGGATCACAGGAGAGAAAGGGGCGGGGCCTTTGGGGTCGAAGGTCGAAGAGCGGAGGTCAGATCTCGTCTCTCGAGCCTATAAAAGGCCGCGCAGAGCGCCAGTTGAGTCAGTCTGGAGGCGGTCGGTGGAGTCAGTCGCTGAAGTCTGGAGTCGGAGAACACAGGCGGGGCGAAGTCCAGGGAGCGGAGGACACGCGAGACGGAGAGCGTGGCTGAGCCTGCTGTGCCGCGCAGACCTGCACGTTCGTGTGGGGAGAGCCGGAGAGAGCTCGCCAGCCAGCGCCAAACGGTCTGAGGTGATCGGGCTTCGGAACAGTCCGGGCATCGCTGAGGAACGGACAGGTTCTCACAAAGAGCATCAACTTTGAAAGAGCATCAAAACCCGTTCGTTCCTTCAGCGCGTCACCCGGCCGCTTGGCAAGGCCTGGGCGCAACCGCGGTTACGCTAGCTGCCGTGGGGAAGGAGCGTCGCGGGCCGCCCCATCGAGGCACCACGAGGGTGGAGGTAACCGGCAACGGTCTCGTGGAACTCCTTCGGTCGCCAAGCTCCACGTAATAAAGGCCTACGGGCCCAGTCTGACCCCCTTGTCTTTGCGGGGGTCTTTTCCTTGTTTATTGTGTGAATGATGTGGCGCCGTGTCCCGTCAAGTAGAACTGTGTAAGTGCTTGTGAATAATAATAATAGACGGTTGTATGCTTTGCCTTGTTCGTGTTTTGTCCCCGTCCCGCATTCATCATAAATCAACTGCATGCTGTTTCACCTTTTCCATTGCATTACTGTGTACGTGTGTAAATAATAAATGTGCGTGTTTAAATTTAACCCGTTCGTTGTGTCCTCTTCCCCATTGAAACGCCGTTTTGCTCTCGGAATTTAGCGGGCTTTTTAATAGTCGATAAAAGAATTGGGTCCAGCGAGATCTCGCGATAATACACCGCTCGGTTATCCTAGAACGGAACGAACCGCTTAAGCGGTTCGGTCCAAGCAGACCTCGCTGAGGTACGGTCTCTCGGTGGTCTGCCCGCGCGAATACTTAGGTATATCGATAATTCGGCGATTGACCCTGTGCGCGCGGTAGAGTGTTGACTAGGCCGTGGTGTGCGCTTGGAGCACACCCGTGACTGGTTTTCGGCGTTGTTCCGGAAAGTCGTGACTGAATTGTCCGTCCGGTGGGCGAGACAGCCGCCATGAGTTGAAAGCGGTTGTCCGCACGCTGGGCGGGCGGTGAATTCGTAACAATTATATATATATATATATCACGATATCTCAAAAAGTTGAGGAGGGATTCGGATGAAATTTGGTGGACAGGTTGGGTGTGTCGCAAAAACGAATTGATTAGATTTTGGCGAAGCTCCGAATCCGAATCCGGATACAAGAATTGTTTAATTTTTAAAGTGATTCTTCACCATGAGAGGGAGGGCCAAAACAATATCGTACTGTATAGCATGATATTTCAAAAATATATTGGGCCCGATATGTTCTACTGGATGAGGCATTCGTGTCGGAGGTAGCGCGCTCACCGAGTGCCCTTGTATTTTTTTTCTTCTGCAATGGTATTCATTTGGAATTTCTGAGGGTATGAGCTCAAAGTATCAATGCGAAACACCACTACCAAATACATACACTCTGCATTAGTCACAATTTAAGAAGTTGCAATTGTATATTTGAAATACTGACAAAGTGTGCTTGTCAAAACTCCTTGCCATGTCACGAAATCAACCTACATCGTGTTTTCCCTTCAAACAGTTTGTAACACATGCCTCCAGGAAATTGTAGCAACTCAAGGGAACACACGTGTGAAAAGATATAAGAAACAAGCCTCACGTTCTCACTTATGATTCTTGCTGGTCCTTAATTGGATAAAAGAAGATTATTAACCAGAAAACGTTTCTCAAGATGGCTGACAATGACATGGAATCCTGGGAGGAGTGAGCCGTATGATCCTTCAAGGTGTTTCCCCTGTTCGAGGCAAATCACTTTGCTCTCGAAACTGAGAAGTGATGGTGGAGAAAAGCGCAAGAACAGAATATGAGGAAAACTCTTCCTGTAGGAACAAACTGCCACTAACATCTGCCACTGTGTATGCAGATCAAGACTCGTCTTCTATTGCCATATCAAAAGTCATCGGTGATCCCATGGTTCGATATCTATATAATCGAGGGACTGGTGATGATGACGACTGCCCTGTGGAGTGGTATGACTCCGATTTGAGACCTGAGTTTAATTTCGTTTGCATCAACATGTTGGCAACGTTTAGTTTGGCTGTCTTTGGCAACTGCAATTTAATGATACCTCTACTCACAGCAGTGGCTATCATCTTTGCAGTGATGCCAAAATATTTTAACCAGCTACTTGCTGCTGAACAACCTGTTCCATCTTTAGCCTTGCGTGAAGTGCAAACAGCCATTGCCTTACCACTTTAACGCACAAACATCATCTGACCCATGGGGATGGGGGTGCGTGAGTGCATGTGTGGTGGAATCTGCAACCCTATCTCGGACATGTATAGACCGATTTTATCCGTACATGGACAAAGATAACACATGGTGGTATACATAAGCACATCATTTTGTTTCGCGACACGATCAAAGATGGCCGACTAGCGGCCATTTTAGTTGTAAATAAACCCCCAGTGTCGAACACTTCTTCAACCATTTCTCCTCACTTCCTCAAACACTTCGACATGCATTCACCGAGTTTGTTTTGCACGTCCTTTGCACGGCTTACATATGCACGTCCTTTTGTTTTGTTTTTTTGAGATCAGATCCAAGATGGCCGACTGCCGGCCATTTTGTTACTTAACGTGTCCCCAAGCATTTTTCAGACATGCATGGTCCAATTTTGTTTAAAATTGGTACAAGTACAGTGCATGACGGTGTACACGTGCGACTCACTTTATTTTGTGATCTGATTAAAGATGGGTGACTGGTAGACTGGTGGCCATTTTAGTTGCACATAAATGTGGGCTACCTCTTTCTCACCTGTGACTGACTGACTCACTGACTGATATTAAAGATCGCAACCTTACCAGCGATGTAGAAAGCTGGAATTGTACATGCCGATGGACATCGAAGCCGACACACCAGAAAAAAAATCACTGAATAGTCAGAAAGCAACAGTAAATTAAAATATAAATAAAGATTTTTTTTTTTAAATGAAACCAAATAAATGAAAAATTAAGTGCAGGTGAGTGATCGAAGACAATGGGGAAGCATATATATATATATAGAGAGAGAGAGAGAGAGAGAGAGAGAGAGAGAGAGAGAGAGAGAGAGAGAGAAGAGAGAGATACACACACACATATAAACATACTGTACATCCACACGAAAGTGGATACTTAAAGACCTTGGAGGGCTCCGTTTCACCTTCTGAAACCCTCAATGGAGATAAAAACCAACAACAACAATAACGAATCACACACACATACACGGTTGTCCTTTGAGTCATGGATACTACTCCATGGGGCATGCTTGGTTTTGTAAACAAATGTTGTAAACTGAATTTCAGGTTGAGGTCCTGTAAATTGAGATCCAAGTCCTACCAGCTTCACAGACCTCCCTGCAACATGCAACAATGATCCAAAGTTAACAAATCCAACAGTAAGTTGTGAACAAAACTTGAAATCAACAACTAAAAAGAAGCACAAAGAAATGCATAAGGAGTGCTTACCTGTAATTAACAGGGTGAGAACATTAAAAGCAGCACCAACATAGGTAGTAATCCACATGAGGGCAGCAAACTGAAAGCCAGACCAGAAGGGAAGAAGATAACACAGCAAGAAAGTGAGGATGAACGTTTTAAAGTAAAAACATGTGGAAATTAAGTAAACTAGGTGAAGTGATTCAACATATTGACTGTCCAGATCGCACCATATCTCATCTCATGACTTTAACAATGAAACATGGACACCAAGTCTTCTCAAAGCACAACATAAATGTAAGGTCTCTATGGTGCAAAAGAAGCTCAACCTGTTCACTGCTTTATATCGAAACATGTGGAGTGGGACAAGCACTCAGTTGTGTTCTCCATTGGACATAGTCCTGCACTATGTCTATGACGGTTGTTCTTTGTGGATTATGCGACTATATGGCCTTTATGGGACTCAAGTCCAGACTCTCGGGTGACCATTCTAACACTTAGAGCGCACCAGCTGCAATCTTTTTCTCCGAATACTGTTTTACTATATCGGAAGTGCGTTTTGGATCATTAATTTGTCCAAAAATGAATCCTCTTCTAATAAAATGATTTCTACTTGGAGCTCCATGGTGCTGCACTATCTGCCTGTACTTCTTTTGTGTTCGCATCCCATTGATTTTATCAAGTTTTCCGACACTGAAAGCCGAGATAAAACCCCAGACAGTAACAGAGCCTCCCCCCGTGTTTATCAGTAGGCTGCAAACATTGTGCATCATAACATTCTTCAGGTCTTCTGTGTAGGAACTGGTGTCTCTGATCAAAAAGTTCAAACTTCGAGTCATCAGACTGGAGTACCTGATTCCATTGTTCAGTCATCCAGTCTTGGTGTTGTCTTGCAAATTTCAGTCTTTTCACCATATTCTGTGGTCTCAGCAGTGATTTATTTGCTGCCATTCTGCCATGGAGACCTGCTACAATCAGCTTTCTGCCAACAGTGCGGGACGAGATGTGAATGTTCAGGCCTGCTCTCATTTCATTTGTCAGCTGTTGACTTGATTTTCTTCCATTGTGTAAGTTGAGTAACTTCAAGTGCTTGGCTTGCCTTGGGGAGGTTCTTCTGGGCCTTCCTGGTCTTTTCTTGTCTTGTACCTAGCCAGTTTCTTTCAGGTGTTGTGAAGTGTACCTCACACCACTGCAGGAGATCTTCAGCTTTTCTGCTATTTCCTTCACAGTGTGCCATTCTTCTCACAGAGTTTGAACCTTCAAACGCTGTTTTGTTGAAAGTTGCTTGCTTGGCACCATTTTGAACACACTCATAGACTTTCAAGCAAGAAAACAAGCCGATGAAAACGAATTTCACATATTCACCAATTTGAAACTTTTATTGTGGTTTCTTGTTATTCACATGAATGAAACTGGTGTTGATTACTTCAATAATTTATTGTTTTTTTACTATATAAAAATCCACAAACTGTTTCTTGCATATTTTCTTTGTGGTAAGTGGATATTACGAACACATGATAATATAATGTGTCCAGCAAAAATAAGAAACTTTTTCAATTTCATAATTTATTTTATATACAGTACTAACAGGTAACTGTGAAGGTGGCACTCGACAGAATCCTTTCATCCCCTCTCCCTGTCAAGACTGGAGTACCCCAAGGCAGTGTTCTGGGTCCCATACTATTCCTAATCTTCATCGATGATCTCTGACTCTCGAGAAAATCCTCTTTACCTCTTTGCTGATGACTTCACCCTCTTCCGTACCATCCCTCATCGTATATGTATATATCTTTACATATATATATATATATATATATATATATATATTGTTACGGTTCTAGGAACCGTATGCATTCAAACATACAGCTGACCCAAAGTTAGTTATGCCGTTAAGTATATGTGTAGACAGAACCCCTCCTTGTGTTTAGTGGGAAATCAAAGGGGTGCATTGCAATGTTTTTTTAGTTAGGGTAATAAATCTTTATTTCCCCTCTTATTTGAACTACAGTACCTTTTTCTCGCTTTCCGAGGCGAAATCTTTGTGAGGTACCTTTTGGCGAGTGGCAGTGGAGGGGGCGGGCTCCCGGCATAGCCGAAACCCGCCTAAAGGGGCGGACCCATGGAGGCCCTGTCCAATCAGGCGGACAGTGACGTCAGTTTTGACCAAGGCCCGCCCCGCTGAGGGAGGTCGATGGACTACGAAGGGATCCTCTGAGATGCGCTTCGTTGGAGTTCAGTCAAAAGGCTCAGTTCAGTTCTGCATTCTCTGGGGCGATCGTTGGAGATTTGCTGGAGTCTTAGTTCGGTGTACGAGGAGGATTGACAGACTGAGAGCTTTTTCACGAGTCTGTGGGTGGTGGTGCATGCCGTTCTTCGTTGGTGGAGCGATCCGTCTGGTCGGTTCCGATAACGACCGAGGACACCCGACCTCGACCGGGTCTCTCGCTGGGTCCTGTCCGGACCCTGATCCCCACCCTGGGACTCCGCTCTGCTCCGGTCGGGTTCTTCAGCGGACATGAGCCCCACGAGTGTGACTGCGGGCCGAATTGCACGACCATTGGCAGGTGCCGCACCACGGAACACCCCCTCCTCCAACGTGCAGGTACCCACCGAGCCGCGACCCCAGCTCATCTCTCTCCCTGGCTACGAGGTTCCTTGGAATTCACCTGTGTTTCATTTTCGTCTGTGTGTGTGGCACCGTCTGCTAAGTACAACTGCATAAGTGTTTTCGATCATTGTAAATCTCCTGTATATCCGCGATAAACTTGCTCTGTGTCCTTCTTGCTGTAAATAAAACAATTGTAGAAATTTCCCAGTTCGTTTCCGTCCTTTCTTTCATTGGTCCAGCATGGTTCGATCTGAGTTTTAGCCGGGTTTTTATACCCGATAATCCGTTCATCCTAGCCGCACGGCTTTGGCAGTTCCGCTCGACTGCACCTGAACCGGAGTTGGTAGTCGGTAGTTGGAACTTCACCGCAGTCGTAGAGTGACCCGGTTCGAGCAAGACGTGCCGAGGGCGTGGTTCCCCAGTAGACGACCGCGTGTTAATTAGGTAAATTGGTTCAAGACAAAAAGACCCTACGCTATGCTGTGGAGGTATTGGCGTCCACGGTCGGTTAAGCGACCCGCCACCTCACGGAGTTATCCGTGAGCGACGGCCTACAATTCCGGGAGTCTGGTGGGAGACGACCTAACTTCCCCCACCTCGCGGTCAGTCTCACCACCGGTCCCGCCCGCAACAATATATATATATATATATATATATATATATATATATATATATATATATTTATATTTATATATACACACTTGTACCGCAAACCCTTAAATATTGTGTTGGTTACGTTCCTGGAAAATGCCGTGATATTCAAAACTGCGAGAGTTAAAACAATTTCCTTTGGGAATAACTTGGTTAGGTTCCTGGTCTTGAGAAAATATAAGGTATGTTGTGCAGAGGCCAAAAATAACCCCTAACAATTGAAATAAACATATAAAATAAATGTAAATCAACTTTATGATAAAGTCTCCTGCTGTTTGAAGCAAATTAAATATTCAAAAGCAAATCAAACGTGGTCTTTCCCTTCTGTAATTGTCTAAAGCCCCCATCTATCTATCTATCTATCTCGAATCTATCATCCATCCATCATTCTCTCCTCTCTCCTCTCTCCTCTCTCCTCTCTCCTCTCCTCTCTCTCTCTCCTCTCTCTCTCTCCTTCTCCTCTTCCTCTCTTCTCTCTCTCTCTTCTCTTCGTTCTCAGGGTTCGAGTTCAGGATAGTAGGGTAAGGCTATTAGATTTCAGGAAGGCAACCTTTGAGGTATGAGGAGAGAATTAGGTGATGTAGATTGGGAGATCTAACACAGGATAATCAGCATCAAGAATGGGAAACCTTTGAGGGTATGAGGAGAGAGTTGGTGATGTAGATTGGGAGACTCTAACAACAGGATAATCAGCATCAGAGAAATGGGAAACCTTCAAGGAGCAAATGTGTAGAGTGAAGAGTAAGTACATTCCAATAAGGTGTAAAACTGGAAGTAGAAAGAGACCAGGGTGGTTGAGCAGTGAGATAAGGAACGCTATTAAAGAGAAGCAAAGGCATTTATGAGGTATAAAACAACAGGACTGGAGTTAGATTTATATCACTATCAAAGTAAAGAGGCAAGTTAAGAAAATAACTCGGAAAGCCAAAAGAGAGGATGAGAAGGACATGGCTAAAAATATTAAACATAATAGCAAGGCTTTCTTTAAACATATCAGGGGAAAAGAACAGGTTCGGACCAGTGTGGGCCCATTGAG
>CM068961.1:30502368-30513570 GCA_035128595.1 Eptatretus atami | reverse complement strand
ATGCTGCTTCTGCTCTCCCAACAATGGATGGAAATCCTCAATGCCGGACATGAAATCAGAGCCATATCCCTGGACATATCACGTGCTTTCGACACGGTCTGGCACCCTGCCGTGCTCACCAAACTCTCTTCCTATGGTATTCAACGCCATCTCCATTCATGGCTCGCAGACTTCCTCTCCTGTCGCAGCCAACGTGTGGCCCTAAATGGAGTTCTTTCATCCTCTTCCTGTCCAGGCTGGAGTTCCTCAAGGCAGTGTTCTGGCCCCTGTTATTTTTCTGGTTTTCATCAATGATCTTTCCGACTCTCTGGAAAATCCTCTTTATCTCTTTGCTGATGACTCCACCCTCTGCCGTATCACCTGTCATCCCTCAGACCAGCAAGCAGCAGCTTCTTCACTCTCTGCAGATCTGGATGAAATCACAAGCTGGTCTAACACGTGGAACATGTCTTTCAACCCTGAAAAATCTCACACTCTCACTATGTCTCTCTGAAAGGACCATCTGGAACCTCCCCCCATCCCTCATCTACTTTCTCAACAATCCTTTTGAGGAAGTCCTTTCATTCAAGCTTCTGGGTCCTCACTATCTGTCATGATCTTTCCTGGGAAAGCCACATTTCCAACCTGGCTTCCAAAGCCAGTCACCCACTGGCATCCTCCATCATGTAAAGTACTTCCTTAGCACATCTGAGCTCCTGACTACATACAAAGCTTTCCTCCACAGCTTGATGGAGTACTGCTGTCCCCTCTGGGCTGGTGCTCCTGCCTCTCCCCTTTCTCGGCTTCACGCTGTGGAAACCAATACATTTAGGATCAATGGTATCTCCCGCGATGAGGCTGAGTCTTTGGGCCTTTCACTCTCTCACTGCAGGCAGGTCAGTTACCTGTCTGTCTTCTACTGTCTCCCCTCTGGCCTCGCCCCTACCCCCCCCTCCGCTCTGTCTAAGATGTGTTCCGCATATTTCCGAAGGGCGCTCAAGGTCTGCCATTCTGGTAAAACTACCAAAATCACGAATCACTGCTCACCTTCACTCTTTCATTCCTCTTTTTCCACCTTTGGAATAAACTGCCACACTCTCTTCAATCCCACTCTTCCCTCCAGGTCTTCAAAACAGCTGTTCACCAACATCTTTTATCTTCCCCCATCCAAAACCACGATCTTTTCTACCCCCACTAATGCACCCCAAACCCACCTCCTTCAAATTCCCTGCTTTCCTTCCTGAAAGTACCTGTCGTGTAAGGACCTGAATGACCCTGTAGTGTCCATCTTGTTTACCCTGTGTACCCTGCCCCATCACTCTCCCTTCCACAGATCTCCTCACATCTTTGTTCCCCACTGTTTTTTTCCTTCCATCTCCCATCCCTCTCTTCTCCTGCTCCCCTTGTTGTACGTTCTGTGTGTTAGCTATCATACGAGCCTCGACAGTATATCCAAAAACAAAAAAGGCTCATGGTAGAAGTTAACCGTCACAACTCAGCTCAAAAACCATGATTGGTTGAAATTAAACCCGACGATAACTAAAGCGGTACAAAAGAGGTTGTCTGCGATTGGTGAAAACCCATGATATTTAAGCGTTTACTGTATATATTATTGTGTATATACACTACCTCCCACGATGGCCAGCCAGCTATACTCCTGGAAGGAATCCAGTGAATCCACTTTGACAACTTCCTCCCAAAGGTGCAGTGAAGGTTAAACAAACCCCTCCATGTGAGTGTGTTGACCATGTTTATTTGCCTTTGTCAAGTTAAAGTTTTCAAAAAATGTGAAACCATCACTTTTATGGGGAATTTATAATAAACGATCACCCCAGAGTTGAATCGAAAGGCATACCTTCAGTGAATCGACCAGATCTTCCACAAGGAAGAGACGACGAAGTGTCCTTGTTGTTCCATTCAGCAAAGGGAGAGTCCCTTCGATATATCGTCGTGCCTCGGCCTGTGACAGGCCAACCCCAATGTCCAAGAAAGTCCTGCCATGGAACATAGAATAGTGAGGGAATAGATTGGGAGAAAAATATGATTAGACCAATGAACTCGGACAACACTCAGTAGAGCACATACCTCCACCAGGCTGAACAGTTTACATTTTGTAACCCACAGATAGGCCGAATCTGGATCCGGATCTTCATCAAAGTCTAATTAATTTGTCACACACCCAACCTGTCCACCAAGTTTCGTCCGAATCCGTCCATAACTTTTTTGAGATGTCGTGCTATGTACCGTTGTTGGCCTTATCTCTCAGTAGTAAAGAATGACTTTAAAAATTCTCGTAGCCGGAGTCGGATCTTCACGAAAATCGAACAAGTTAGTCCTTGTCACACACCCAACCTCTCCACCAAATTTTGTCCGAATCCGTCCATAACTTTTTTGAGATATCCCGTTCACAGTCAAATAAACAGACAGACAGGGGTTAAAACAACCTCTGCCTACCTCCGGTGTCGGAAGTAAAAATCTCAAATGTCCTCATTGTACGAGGATGGTCAAAAAATATCTCCCGTTTCGATAAGTTTCAGAGCTATGAACACAACCTACAATTTATCCCAATGCATGAGGAAGTTCATGCAGTTTGATATCAATGATCGGGAGAGGAGGCAGGGGAAGTGGAGGACTTTTTGACTCTCCTTGTGTGGTCATAAATATTGATATTTATAGTATTTCGGAAACACTGATATCTTCCTTGAAATAATACATCATATAACGATGAATCTTCTTTCTTAGCCCTAATTCCAACAGATTGGAGTTGGCTACTGCCTTCTCCTTTCTCCTGTCTTTTATATCTTCTCTCAATTCCTTGTTCTTCAAGTCTCTTTCCACTTCATCCCTCCACAGTAATTTCTGCTTCCTTGCAATCTTAAAGCATTCCATACTTTTTGTTATACAATGTCGAAGCTCGTGGAGGAGCTACATCATAGAACATATCAGCACGTAACACAAAAAGGGAACAATAGAAGGAGAGGGGTGAAACACACCAACAGCAGGGATGAGGGGAAAATAGAGGGGCATTTGGATGAAAAGGGATGTGGGGAAGAATGAGAGCGAGGTAGAACACGGGGGATGGAAACATGGATTCAGCCACAAACTCTCAGGTAGGAAAAAAAATGGAAACTTTGAAAGAGGTGTGTTTGGGGAGGGTTAATGGGGGTAGAAAAGATCATTGTTTTGAATTCAGGATGATCTGAGATGGTGGAGAATAGCTGTCTGGAAGACCTGGAGGGAAGAAGGAGATTGAAGAGAATGTGGACGTTGATTCCACAGGTGGAAAAAAAGAGGAACGAATGAGGGGAGGTGAGCAGTGATCCTGGATTTCGGTAGTTTCACCAGAAGGGGGCTGATGGGTGGACCGTGTAAGCTCTGCAGAAACCTGGGAAGGATGGGGGGGGGGGGGGGGGACAGAGCATGGAAATAGCAGAGGGTGCGAACCAGAAAGGAGGTGGTAGAAGACAGAGAGACCACCTGTCTGCAATGTGAAAGTGACAGGTCCAATAGATTCAGCTTCATCACGGGAGATTCCAATGATCTTAAAAGTCTTGGTTTTGATTGCGTCAAGCTGAGCAAGGTGTGAGGTAGGGGCACCAGCCCAGTGGGGAGAGCAGCTTCGGATGAAAGCCTTGTTCAGGTCTGCCAAGGAAGGACTTTGCATCATGGAGGATGCCCAATCGGCAACTGTTTTTGGAGGCCAACTTCGAATCGTGGTTTGTCCGAGAAAGATCATGGCTGACAGTGAGGCCCAAAAGTTTGCGTGACTGATCTTCTTGAAGAGGATTGCTAAGAAAGTGGAATAAGAGGATTGCTAGATGGTCCTTTTGGAGAGATAGAGTGTGTGTGGTCGTATGGCAGCTTAGCTGCCGGGTGTATATCATTTCTTGAAGCACGACTGTGTCGCTGATGCAGTGCCCCTCTACCAGCACACACACTGGAACTGGTACTCATTTCGCCGACCTTGGAAGGATGACAGGCTGAGTCAACCCTTGGTGTATTAATTCAGCGCCGACGGGGCTTGAACTCAGGACCCTAGGATCCCAAGCCACCAACCTAACCACTGAGCCACCAGGCTGAGAGATAGAGTGAGAGTGTGAGACTTGTCTGGATTGAAAGACAAATTCCAAGTGTTTGACCAGCTCATGATTCTGTTGAGGTCTGTAGAGAGGGCAGGGAAGGAAGCTGAGAGGGGGAAGGTGGGAGGAGGTAGGGTGAGGGGATGCAGAAAGAGGGGACATGAAGTGGAGGATGCTGAAAAGGGGGGCACAGAGAAGGGGTGAGGTTGGGAGGACACGGGCATGTAGATGTGGGGAATGGTACTTGATGGTCGTGTGCAGACAATCTCTGCAAACTGGACTTCTCAAGATTTCCAATCTGGATATACGGAGACAGACATCATGGGAGGGGTGAAATGAATGGTTGTTGGAGGCATGGAGGAAAATGATGCTGTAGGTACCAGTGGAGGGTAGATGAACCAAGCGTTTTGGAGTGAGACAGGTTTGAGAAATAAACCTGAAGAAGAAGAGGAATAGCTTGTGATGAAGAAGAACATGTGGGGTGTTCTTGACAGAGAAATGAGCATTTTAAAATGTTGTTAAAAGTTTTTAAAGAAAGAAGCATTTCATTCAATCAAGATTCATTTTGTAGATATTGAGAGAAAGAAGGGATAAAGAATCAACGAAGGAAGGGAGTACATGAGGCAGAATAAGTTCGTGATTTTTTGGGGGGGATTTTATTTTTTGAAGTGATGTGGGGGAATAGGATAAAGTTGAGGAAGCTGGAAGGACAATACTTTGGGAGAAAGAAAGTGGGCCAAGAAACATGGTATAAGAGCAGAGACAGAATTTGCACACTCACCACCTGAGACCTGGGTGAGTCGGCCAGACAACCAGAGGGACACAAATTTGACAATACACCACAACAAGGTATGGTTCAACATGGAAAATTGGATGAAAACACAAACAGCAACACAAGGACGAAAAGATAACAGAAAGACACGACAGATCTCATCCGGAAAAAAAGTAGCTTTGATGAACCAGAAAGAGGACCTGGATGACCCAGTGTTCAACGTGCTCAGACCTGGAACTGGAACCATTCTTTGATTGATTCCTCATCCTTTCTTCTCATCACATGCCCAAACCATGTAACCTAGCCTCTAATTTTTTCTGTAATACGTGCAACTCCAGCTCTCTTGTGTGTATCTCACCATTCCTCAATGGCTTTCTTGATGATACTCTGAGAATCCATCGAAGCGTTCTCCTCTCTGTCCTCTCCAGCAACTCCTCTTCACATTTTCTTAAGAATGTTTCTGCACCATACATTATGACCGGCCTTGTCGCTGTTTTGTACATTAGTATGTTCAATTCTCTCAGTATCCTTCTCTCACAGCTGATACAACAAACCTCCTTCATAATCACATCCACGCTGCCTTCACTCTGTCCTGGACTTCTGCTTCACAACCTCCATCTTCATTAGTGCTGAGTCAAGGTGTTTGAATTTGTCCACTTGTATCAGCTCTTCCCCTCTTTTATCTACATTCTTGACCCTCTCTGCTCCAGTCTAATGATTACACACCATAAGTCCATAACCTCGGTCTTTCTAGCATTAATCCTCAATCCCTGCATCTCTCAGCTCTCTTGCCATTCCAACACTCTTCTCCGTAGCTCTTCCCTTGATTATGCAATTATGACGAAGTCGTCTGCAAAACAGGAGCTCCCACAGTTCTCTATCTCTGATGTTTTCAGTCAGCACGCCCATCCGCGTCCCAAAAAGGAAGGGACTTAGTGCACAATCCTGGTGGAGAACAACCTCCAATCAAATAATAATTAATCGATAGGGTTAACATACCCCTACGTACTGCATGCCTGAACTAGCTGCACCAATCAACATCCCTTGTAGACTCCCTCAGAAACCACCATCTTATGACAATGGTTAAATTGTCAACTCACTTCTCTGTAAACATCAAGGTGAATTAGTACAACAATAAGAGAAAGTTGAAAAGCAAAACACAGTATTAAAGAAAGAAAAGGAAAAAAAGAAAAGGAAGAACAAAAAGTGTTACTTGAATGGATGTCCAGCATCAGATTTCTGTATTGCCTGCAGTACAGAACGATAGATCCGGTAAGAAACAGTGATGCTTAATGCCGCCAGTGCTACATGGGAGATCACCGAGATAGAGCTGCACTGTGTTAGTGACAGCAGAAGCATCAGAAGTGCAACAAGCACAACGCCGGACAACCGCACATCTCGCCAAAGCAGCAGGTTCTCCACTGGGGACATTGACGTGTGGGAGATATTGGAGATAAGCAAGGGACATTGAGGGACAGGTGGAAAGAAGGGACAGCTGAAAGACATATTGAAATGACATGATATCAATTTTTTCCATGTTGTTTTTTCATCCATATACAGGGTGATCCAAAATTTTATGCAACTTTTTCTTTTACAATTATTTTATTATGGGTTGATCTTGTTTGTTCTTCTCTCATAATGCACAATATTAGTTAAATTTTTGTTTATTCTCATGAAAAAAATGATCCAACAAGCAATAAGGAGCGATATCATCAGGAGTTGATGAAGAAGTGCTCAATCAAACCGCGCCTCTGGATGACAACAGTCACATGGACACTGAAGTTGTCGATAATTTGACTGAACAATGGAGCAGGTATGCATCTGATTTCCTGTGTGATGTTTTTTCCAGCTTGTACAATGTGTGCAGGTTGTTTTCGTAGACTTTAGCTTTGAGGGACCCCAGAGGTCATAGTCAGGAAGAGACAGATCCAGGGAGTAGGGAGGCCATGAGTTGTCCATCTGTCGAAAAATAAGTCAATTACCCTGGAAATGTCATCTCAAAAACTCCAAAGCATGATTAGACATATGTGGTGGTGCACCGTCTTGCTGGAAGATGACGAAATTCATCGTGAGGTTTTGCTTCCTTCTCAGTGCCGGAAGGAATCATCTGTGCAGCATGTCCACATATCTATCTGTGTTGACTGTCACTGTTTGTCCAGCTTCATTCTCAAAGCAGAAAGGTCCTGTGATACTGCTAAATCTGATGGCACACCAAACCGTTACTTTTGGAACAGAAACTGGTTGTTCCATATGTCCGTGTGGTTGGTGTTCTGCCCAAAATCGCATGTTATGTTTGTTCACGTAGCCGCTGAGATGGAAGTGGGTCTCATCACGAAAGAAGATGTTGTCTTGAAAAATCCTGGTCTGCTTCCATCTGCTGCGCAATGGCGGTGCAAAATTCGAACTTCTCAATTTTATTTCTTTCACTCTGGTGCTGCAGTAACTGTATCTTCTACAGATACAGTTTCAGATTGTCGTGTAGAATTCTGACAACGGTTGTGCAGAGAAGTTACCAACAGCTGTGCAAGTCGGCGTGTCGACTTTGTGGGAGAAGCCTGCAAAGCTTCTCTTACAACCTTTATCTTGTCGGGTGTCCGCACTGAAGATTTTTGACCAGTGTTATTTAAATTTGTTCTTTTACCCTTCCAGTATCCTTAAACTTTTCAACAATACATT
The DNA here is from genome assembly GCA_035128595.1 of Eptatretus atami. NCBI lineage: Eukaryota > Metazoa > Chordata > Myxini > Myxiniformes > Myxinidae > Eptatretus > Eptatretus atami. The sequence goes on along the minus strand of CM068961.1, from coordinate 30,506,064 downwards.
TTGATGTTTTGTATTGTGGAATTCTTGGATTTTCATAGACACTATGAAACTACCTTTGTGTCAAAACATTTGACTTTGTCCCAAAAAAATCTCTAAAATGAGCTTCTGCTGGGGGTAGAGAGACATTCTTTGACATGAAAATAAAAAAATAATGTGACTTTAGTAAAATTATGACAATTGCTGGAAAAGTTGCACATCATTTCGGACCACCCGTATAATGCAAAATGTGTCTCCTCACATTATAACCATTTGTGGAATGAAATATATTATACAGGGGGCTGCAAAAGTAGGTATACAGTAATGAAAACAAAACGTGCGCACAAAACGTATTTTATTGATATACAATAAAAGATGTATTATAGAAAAAAATTACAAAAATAAAAATATTAAAAATGGTAATAATGATTTTAATGAATTAAATGAATTCTACTATTAAATGAATCCTAGCACCACTATTATAATACTGGTAATACTGGTATATCCTTAGTGTATACCTACTTGTGCAGCCCCTGTATATATATATATAATATATATAATTATATATATATAATATATATATATATATATATATTTTTCTAAGCAATGACTGACTGACTCACTGACTGATATTAAGATCGGCCCTTCCGGGTGAGACAAAAGCTGAAATTTTGTGTGCCGATGGGCATCGAAGCGGTCTACCGGAAAAATTCATAGAATCGTCGGACAACATCCATAAATGAAATATAATAAATGAAAAAAATAAATGAAAAAAAAAATGAAAAAAATGCAGGTGAGTGACCCGAGACAATGGGAAGCACGGTAATTTTGTGTGTGCCGACGGATATTGAAGCCAATACACCAGGGAAAATCAAAAATAAGAGCGGTCATGGAATTGGCCATCCACAGGAGGAAGTCCCTCTCATGGACAGGCTCCTGCTCCTCCCATGTTTGGCAGCAAGTGCCCTGAAAGCAGCAGGGGAAAGAGAGTGGCAACTATATGTGGGAGAATTGCATATGGAGCTTGTGGGTCACCCATATAGCTCAGATGGCAGAGCACTGATATGGTTTTCTCAAGAACCTGTGTTCAATTCCTGGTCTGGGCATGTCATTTTTCACATATATATATATATATATATACATTCACTGTATGTATCCATAATATAATTTGTATTTTGTTTCATAAAATCTTTTGAAAGCACCCATATAGTCATCTTACATTTAACGCTCGTTCTAACCTCTCTGACTGACTGACATTAATGTTCACGAGGGATTGAAATTCAAAAAAAAAGGACAGGAAGACGATGGGGAAGATTCACAAATGAGGGAAGGGGAAAAGGCAGAGCTCAGATCATACAGTAGGGCTAGGAGACAAGACCTTTCTAAATACATGCTTGACACATTTTATCATCATGGGACGTGGACGTACACATACAATGAAATAACTATTCTAATCTAATCTATCTCCCATTTTATCCCCTGGACCAGATTTTTAACAATATAAATATACACATACATATCTACATCAGACCCCATCACTGTCGTGGGTACCAGGAAGCAAGTGCCACACCAGCTATTGCTACATGTATCGTGACCAACAGGAAATGCCTGCCACACATTAACCTGCATGTGGAACACAAAACAGTTCTGGGAGCATCCAGGAACAATTTAAATTTTAAATGGATCTCCTGGCTAAACAGTTGCATCGGCCCGGCCTATTATGTATGAGCTTAGCAGAGACTATTATGTATGAGCTCTGTCATGGTTCCCCTGTGTGTTCACCAAATGAGAGGATAAGGCATTAATTATTTTAGTTCTGTCATGGTTCCGAGGAGCCGTTGGGTATTTATTTTGGTTATTCATTGTGGTGATCTCCGCATGTGTGTCAGTGCCTTCTTCTTCCTCCCCACCCCATTATATTGTAATAAATCTTGCTTGAAAATGAGAAATGTGGTTATCGTCAGGGAATGCCACAGTGCATGGAGAATTGGAAATAAACCCATGAGTTGAGAAATTTTTGTCTGCACGTGAAAAGCGAATTGTCTGTCAGCTCTCGTTTGGCCAGGTCTGTCAGACTAATTCACTGCAGTCATGTGGTCTGAAACACCGATTCACACCTAAATTAACCCAGGCAGACAAGGAGACGTTCTTGTCTCCTCGTCTGGCGTCATGACGGTCTTGAAGCTCACTGGACTGTAACAATGTATATTGTTATGTTTGTGGTAGTTGAAGGGTTTCATAATAAAGATAGCATTGTGCAAAGTTGCTTGGCCCATGGACGTGTAGAAACATCTCGATGTAACTAAGTAGGGAGACTGGATGAGCTTACGTGTCATGTGTCACTCCGTGGGGTGGGGGGGTGGTGCCGTGCTAAATTAGATAGGGAATAGGATTAATCCCTGTGTTTTATATTTCAAATTGGCAATAAAGATGGATACGTCCCTAATACAACTTCAAGCATGCAGAAAGCCCCGTCTTCAAAGGGTGACAAAGTAAAGTCATGCCCCCCCCCAATGGGTGATTGATGTTGTGACGTGAGACGCAGAAAGAGGAAGAGGGCGAGTAGTCGAGGGACTCGGAGAACACGGAGGATCTCGTTTTGTTTTGGCACGACAAGGCTGCACGATTCTCGTGTTCGTGCTGGTGAATTTGGCTCACGTGCTGGAGCAGACGTTGGCGTTGATGGTTCGGTTGAGCCGTGAAGTGTGTACGATTCTGAGGAGGGAAGGAGAGCGTGCCTCGTGGCCTCCTAACGGGGCCTCACAGATTGTCTCGTCATGTGGACCATTGTTGTGAACAGACTGAGTGTGGGAGAGGAACGTCGGCATATTCGCTCTGGAGAATAAACTACAGTGCGGTTCATGAGCCGTAACGTCGAGTGCCATCTCTGCGCTGCCTGACGAACAGCTCAGCGCCATTTTGAGCATGGTTACCCACGCGCTGACGCGGTTTGATCGCCACGTTCCATAAAGACCATCTCGCCGAGACCCGAAGCTAAGTGCCGAAATAAAGAAGGAATTATTTTTATTCATTATCTGTCCCCTTGTCTGTATTCAAGTCTGTGTGGAGGCGCCTCATTTAGAATTAGATTTCGGTTACCTCACGTTTTTCTTTTTCATTATTATAATTTGAATTATTGTCCTTGTACATATTTGATTGTTGTTATTAAATTCTTATTTAGTTAATTCAATTTGCTTGTGTCTGTGTGTTTGTGCCATTCTGGTAGGTCGCTTAACTGTTTTCCCGCACGCGCAAACATCTCCGAGAGTCTCGGCTGTGGGCATCCAAGGGAGTTTGGCTGTCCGGGGCTGGCGGTGTTAACCGCTCACCACCACAAATTGGGTCGGGGGAAATAACCTTGGCCGCCAGCGCCGCGACAATACATACTTTCTCCACCATTTTGGAATTGTATACAAATATATATATTACTAAATATATATATGCTTTTTCCACCATATTGTCCAAAGGACCTCCACCATATTGTATATTAAAAACACCCCTGTGGTGTTTAATAGCAGACATGGATGTGTCCCCCCCCCCCACAGGGGGAAGACCCTCTCGAGATCAGGCCCAAGCTGCTCCTATGGTTAGCAGTGAGTGCCCCGGAAGCAGTGGGGGAAAGAGAGTGTGGCACTTATATATGTGGAAGAATTGCATTGCTCAGCTGGAGGGTCACCCAGACAGCTCAGATGGCAGAGCACTGGTGTGGTTTTCCAGAGA
>CM068961.1:30481022-30492897 GCA_035128595.1 Eptatretus atami | reverse complement strand
AATTCCAGGCTATAAGGAAACAAAAGGTGAACATTTTTAAAGGGGGTGTAGACTTTCTATCGGCACTGTATATACACCATACAGTATATATTATCAATGGCAGCATAAAGAAATTCAAAATTCATGCAACATTGGGCAAAAAATTTTTCCTGGCTGACACCACATGATGGTGGGAATAATTGCAGCTGTTCATGCTGTAGTCGTAGTAAGAAGAAGATATATACATACATATACACATGTGTTGAAAAAGATCAGATCATTTTGTTTTTCAAATTGCATCATCAGAATTGACAAAATAATACATCACAAATAAAAGTGAGAATGGAGCAAAACGTTAATGGAAGTGACAGCAGCCTTTTAGCTTCTGCAATTAGAGAGGGTGCACAGGAGCTCGTGTTGCACTATTCAAGCCAGGACGGTTGTTCCATTAATAGCCCTCTGGCTGAATCGTCAGAACCAATGTCTCATGGCCTCCCAAGCCTTCAGCTGACCTTGCGAACAGTCAAGCACGTCATTTCTGCCACAAATTAAGTTTTAATTATTAGCTTTGTTAACAAAAGGTTTTTCATGAATCTACTGCACTGGGCTTTTGGAGGCATTGCAATTCAAAAGGAAAACTGTGGACACAGTCACAACATTTGCAGATAAAAATATCATCTGTGCGTGCAATATGCCAGCACAGATTACAATGTTAAAGTCGAAGAGCCTCACCGCCTTGCTCTGTGGAAGCTTCGATGTTAGAGCTTATTTGTGCCAATCCAAGATAGTACTCTCAATGTGAGACAGAAACAGACAAATGAAGAAAGATGATAAGATGGGTACTGGTTCATTGAAATCAGAAACAGGTGGTGAAATAATGATGGAAAGAAACGAGATGACCAGTCAATGAGATGTGGATGAAAAAAGGAAGAAAGAGACTGAAAGCACACAGCTCTTTCATACCCCGGCTTCTCCAAACACCCCACGGATGCTCCATTGCAGTCTGACACACACGGTTGGGAAGAGTTGGGGTGGACGATTCTTGGATAAAGGGAGGGAAGAGGAAGGTAATAAGGAAAGGGACTGATGATAAAGGGCTCGGTAAAATGAATGAAGGGAATGGAGGAAAGAGAATGCAGAATGTAGGAATAGAGGGAACGAACTGTGGGGAACAGGATGGGATGGTGAAAAAGGAAGACGGGGTGAGGGATGGTGGGAGTGGGCAGTGTATAGGACTAAAAAAGCTTTTGGGACATAAGGCCCCTCCTGCTTTCCACCTACTGCCTTTGGCTAGAGATGAGTTCATCACTATTTTAATTTAACCAATGATATAAAATCAAATGACAAAACACAAAGAACAAGAAAAAGAGCAATCAGAGATTGCAGACCCTCGCCAGGACCTCTTTTGAGTGGTGTTTTTTTATTATAGCTTTTAGGGTAAATCTAATATGGCTGCCAAACCATGTGAACTATGATATCATATGTGTGAACCTTTTGTTCCTCATGGACAGGCGGTCATACATGTAAAGTTTCACCTCGATCTGTTCAGCCACTTCAGAGAAGAAGATTTTTGAAGGTTTTTCTTTTTTAAACAATATGGCTGCTGAATCACGTGACAGATGACGTCATAATTTTTTTTTCTGTGGACCATTTTAGCACTCGATGACCCTCAAAATTTTTCATACTAATGGGATGTGGTGTTCTACATATGCAATTATGACGTCATAACCAGGGCACCTATGACATCATAAAAAAATCAAACTCATTCCCCATGAGGAGTACTTGCTGTGTGCCAAGTTTCAATTTTTTCCTTGGTGTGGTTTCAGAGACACAGAGGTCCAAAGTTTTTCCGTTTTTCCAATATGGCTGCCACACTATGTGATGTGACCTATGACGTCATAATTATCATTAAAACATTCTACATGAGTCGTCGCATCAATGATGAAAAATTCATCTCAATCCGACAAGTGGTTGCGGAGAAAAACAACAAAAGTTCTGTGCGGACAAACAGACAAACAAATGGCCCTAAATGCAATACCCTCTCCTCTGGCGAGGGTAACGAGAGAGTTCATAAGACACCTTACCCACACAGTCTTGACAAGAAAAGAAAAAAACGATATGGGAAGAGTCTTTTAAACTCTTGATTTGCATTTCCAAGCACGATGTACATTCGTTTTGTTCGTGAGTCTTGTATACCAGGTGTTATGGTACCCACACAATGTTATGCACCGCCATATTTGTCACAATGCAGAATCTAACAAGTACAGTACTGACAAGTCTGAAGACGACGATGGTTCATGAGCGGTATTTGACGATGTGATTGTTTCAGAAGTCAAGGATGAGACAATGTGATAATGTTTGACCAAGTTAAAAAATGATCAACATGATGTGGTACGGGTGACAGGTTATTAGCTGCAAAATGTCGAAAACCCCGGTTTCGTTCAACAACTTTAAAAATTTGACCTTTGCATAACCTTAAAAGGTCACAAAACAATGTTGTGGACATTAAAATAAGGAAACAGGATACATGCTATAGCTTATTGGAGTTAGTTCGTTGAAGAAGGTCGAAACCCGGTTCGATTCCCACAACTTTGAAAATTTGACCTTTGTGACCTTAAAGGTCAAAGGTCAAGGATTATGACCTTTGGTGCAAAACTTCCTCTGGAACATTCCAGGAACAATATAACGTCAATATAGGCTATATGGCATTTCACACTCATCGGATTATCCATACTTTGATGAATATCAGCGTAAAAACAAACTTGAAGGGGGCGCCACGGGCAAGGTGTTCGAGATAGAGCAAAATGGTTTCACGACTTTAGGTGGGGAATGACCTCAAGATTATGCATAAAAAATAGTCATCCTAGCTCTCAAAGTTTGGGCGTCGTATGATTTTTATGTCAAAATTCGAAATTTTCTAAGTTCGTGACCTTGTGACCTTGACCTTGTGACCTTGACCTTGGGACGAAAATAAAAAAAAATCGAGCTCCGTGGGGCTATGCAGGTGCCATTGGGCTAACCAAATACCGAAACCCCTGCCAGATTCGACAAACCCCGGAGAAGATGGATTTTTATGTCAAAATCGCAATTTTCTAAGTTCGTGACCTTGTGGCCTTGACCTTGGGACGAAAATGAAAAATCGAGCTCTGTGGGCTATGCAGGTGCCATTGGGCTAACCAAATACGAAACCCCTGTCAGATTCGACAAACCCCCTAGGAGAAGATGCAAATTGAAATCGGCCACCCCCTAAAAACATGTTTTTGGGCGTGGCTACGCCCATTTCAGGAAACACAACTCGATCATGATATAAACCTCCACCAAAATTTTGTCAGGATCGGATCAAAACCCACGGAGCTATGCTCGGGACAGACAGACAGACAGACAGACAGATGCACAACAATAACGAATATAGTGGTCACTTATTTTTTTCGTGAAAATATTTTTTCGTGAACCAAATAAACGGAAGGGCTTTGAAAGTGCCAAAAAGGCGATTTGTGTTCTACAATATCAAAGTATATAATTCAATTCAACAAATAAAATAAATAATATTCCGGAAGTTTATCACTGTTGATACACTGTTAATAACACGTGACGTTAGTTCTTCGTGCCTGTCATATGTGTCCTTTATAACATCCTTAAAACAGTACGTTTCCTCTTTTGAATGATTTCAATTTTGTTTGACTGCCAGACAGACAGTTGACGTAAGCAATTGCTTAACCTTGCTTTTCACTTCATATGCACGGGTAATCACAAAAAGGCTAATAAGCACAGTGTTGGCTGTGTACATCTACATCTGAGTCCACATGATGTCAAGATTTTACTTGCGCATGATAACCACATTTGCATTGAAATTTGTGCCAAGAGATCACAAATTGGATCAGGATCAGGCTCAAACAACATTGCTTTGACTCAAGTTTCACCATGCTCGAATAACGCAATGTCAGCCCGGCATGCCTCCGATTGACAGATTTGTGGTGAAGCATTATCGCAAATACATCACAGTGTCGGCACATCAAGTTCATGACCGACCTGAAGTCCTAAAGGATGGTGCAGAGGGAATGCACTTATATTTGAGCAGACTAGTCTCTGTTTGATTCCTGACGCGACGATAAACTGTCGAATCAGTGCTTCATCGGAAGGTGTTGTATCAATATGTATACTGCCTTAGGATGGACGTTAAGCGGGTGTCTCGTCAGGCAAATCCCAAATTCCTGCCCAAAGTTCAAGGGCACTACATGAGTGGCAAGGTTGTGTATCAGCAATGATACAACTAGCTGAATGAATCAATAATTGAATGTCGGTCCAATATGCATGTACAAACTAACAATGACCTACAGTATATGGGAAGGAATGCTTGTTTCTCATCAACCTGGCATGGATTGGATTGTGGATGAATTATTTATTTATTATTTATTTATTTTTGAGGGGGGGGGGGAACTTCATGTACCATACTCTTTACAGTGTTAGTGCTGCTGAAACACTTTCTTGGAAAGAGTGACAAGTGTTGGACAGCTCCGATTTTCTATCAAGGTCTGTGAGAGGAAAGAAGCTGCTGCTTCCTGTCTACAGGGTGAGAGATGATATGGCAGAGGGTGGATCATCACAAAGAGATAAGCAGGATTTTCCAGGATATCAGAAAGATCATTGAGAATATGAGGTAAAGGGGGGCCCGGAACAGTTGTGTGGTTACCATAACGCCGACTCTCACAAGCACATGATCAGATTAACCTGTTGGAGAAGAAGAGAACCAGGAGACATTAGAGGAAAATTTCTCATGACCAAGTCTAAAAAGAAGGCCGTGCACCAGAAGAAATCCAGGTCGGAAAGTTCACTGATTGGGTGAAGCCCATGGAGTCACTGAAGTCCTTTGCAGTAATGCCATGGCTGGTTGAAGAGGTACCAACACCCAGCCAATTGGCATGTCACGAGAGAGGAGAGAGAGAGAGAGAGAGAGAGAGAGAGAGAGAGAGAGAGAGAGAGAGAGAGAGAGAGAGACAGAGAGAGAGAGGAGAGAGAGAGAGAGAGAGAGAGAGAGAAAGAGAGAGAACAGAGAAGAGACAGAGAGAGAGACAGAGAGAGAGACAGAGAGAGAGAGAGAGAGAGAGACAGAGAGAGAGAGAGAGAGAGAGAGAGAGAGAGAGAGAGAGGAGAGAGAGAGAGAGAGAGGATGGATGGTCCATGTTGGCAGAGATGGATATGTAAATGGAGTCATCCGTGTTCGATGACAGTAGCACACAGACAAAGAAGGTGGTTGAGGAGCATAGCAAGGTACTCCTGTGGGTTGGGAGGGAGAAGAGTAGTACACGAACAGTGGGGAATGGAGTTCTTGACAATAAGCTGTAACTCTGCCTCTGGAACGGGGTTCAAGCTTGTCAAACTGGAGAAGACCATACCCAGGGAGAGACACAGAGGCATTGGGGATATCCTGAGGGAGGACGGATTGTGTTAGGCAGATAAGGTCAGCTTCACCAGTGTAGCTGGGATTAGAGATCTGTCAAATTGGAGTGAAGACTCGGATGTTGGAGGTCCATAGAGTTCAGATGAGGGAGGAGGTGCTGTTGGCAGTGAGAGGGAAAGGGGTAGAAGGTGGAGGTGCTTTGATAAGGGGAGGCAGGGTGATGTAGAATGGATGTAGGGTGAGCATGGAGGGGGAAGGACGTTGGAGAAAGGAGAAGGGTGGTGGGACACTTGGATAGCAGAGAGGGGGTGGGACGCTCGGGAAGCAGAGTGGGAGTAGGATGCTGTGGAAGCAGAGGGGGGAGGGGTAAGGAGTGGAGGGACCCAGAATTTGAGGACGGTGAGCAGGGGTGGGGATGGGAGAGCCTGGACCAGGTGTAAGGGAACCTGGGTGTGAAGATGACGTGGGGAAGGGTATACTGATGTGAGGCTGTTTGTTACTGTCATCCCACACAGAGTACAAAAAGGTTTGGATTTAAGGGTTCCAAGGGCAGAGAGATGAAGACAGATATCAGTATTGGGGTGGTGATGATAATTAATTCACGAAAAAAAGTCAGTGCTATATGAACACAATGGTGGACGAGGCACAGGATTGCCAATGATCAAGGAATGGAGATAAAAAAGGAAGGGGATAAAGGAAAGCAGAATGGGAGAAAGGTATGTCAAAGTAAGTACAGTATGTACGTGGATTGAACATTTTTAAATTGCTGTTTAAAAAGGTTTAAATTGATGGAGTGAGAGGGAAGGAGGAAGAACAGTGGAGATGAACGAAAGTTTGGGAATTAATGAATTAAGAAATGAGATGAGAATGAATGCTGATGAATGATATTATATTATTATTATTTGAGATCGTTTTGAGAAGGAAGAAATAAAAGGAAAGAAGGGATTTGGTTTTGAGACAATGAGTCATCAATTACATTTGAATGGTAAACGCAATAGTTTAGCGATGACAACACTTCATATAATCTGCTCATGTATAGTTTACTTTGGGTTGTGATCACAAATTTTTGAAAATTCTGATCAATGCGAATTAAAGATTGCTAAATGACAAGTTTGGATTATTCTGACCAAACTAAGCTGTATTAATAATATCAAACCTGCGTACACATTGTGTAAGTATATGAATTGTGCTTCCCCGTTGTCTCAGGTCGCTCAACTGCATTTGGTTTTTCATTTATTTATTTTCATTTTCTTTTCATTTATTTTTATTTCGATTTATGGATGTTTTCCCACGATTCTGTGATATTTTTTCCTGGTGTATCGGCTTCGATGTCCATCGGCACACAAAATTACCGTGCTTCCCTATTGTCTCAGATCGCTCACCTGCATTTTTTTTTAATTCATTATATTTTCATTTATGGATGTTGTCCGACAATTCTGTGATTTTTGTCTGGTGAACCAGCTTTGTTGTGGATTGGCACACAAAATTTCAGCTTTCTATATCACCTGAAAGGTACCGATCTTTAATATTAGTCAGTAAGTCAGTCAGTGAATCAATCAGTCAGTGAATTAGAAAGAGCTTGTGTCGTGCAGTGTATATATATATATATTATATATATATATTAATATATATATATATATATATATATTAATTGTTACGGCTGTGGAAATTCGCAAACACCATTCAGGTCCCGTAGGTGAGATATCTCTAAGTGATGTGTAGTTAGCCCAAACCCGTTGTCTAAAGGGAATTTATGTGATTCATTCGGCTGCGACGCTTTGAGATAGCCGTTTTTCTGTTCTATCTTATTTTGAACCAACCACGTCCAACCGCCACCACTAACAACCACCAAACACGCACCTCAACAACCACCGCGTTCTGACTCGGCACACACGGTTGCCAGAGGCTGGCCTTCGACGAGGGAAAGCAGGCGGCCCCGTCCCCCCCTCCCCGAACGAATGGCGCCGCCGCGGTGGATTTCACCCTGCGAGGGAAGAGGAAGAATGCCACGGCGGTGCGAGCGTGCGATTGGGCGGAAGACCCCTCCTTCCGGAAGTTTCCAGCATGTTCTGGAAGGAGGGGCGGGAGTTGAGAGGGGGGGGGCTTTGTGAAAAGGGGGAGAAGCGAGCGCAAGGGGCGGGGCTTGCTGAAGAAAAAGGGGGTGGAACGAAACGCGAAGGACAGTGAAAGTTGAGTTAAAGGCCGAACGCGAACGGAGGGAGTGAGGAGAGCTCGGCGGAAAAGCGAACGCGAACGCGAGCGAGTGAGGAGAGCTCGGCCGGAAAAGGCGAACGTGAGCGAGTGAGGAGAGCTCGGCGGGAAGGCAACGAGAAGCGAGCGAGTGAGGAGAGCTCGGCGGGAAAGGCCGAACGCGAAAGCGAGCGACTGAGGAGAGCTCGGCGGGAAAGGTTGAACGCGAACGCGAGCGAGTGGAGGAGAGCTCGGCGGGAAAGGCTTGAAACGCGCGCGGTGGAGTTGAGAAGAGAGTTGAGCTTCGGCTGAAACCGCCGGGTGGAGTTGAGAAGAGAGTCAAGCTTGGGATAAAGACGCGAGCGCAGGTGGCTTGAGGTTCGCTCTCTCTCTCTGTCGCGTGGAACTCGCCTGACTCGTGGAACTCGCCTCCGTCTGAAGTCTGAAGTCGTTGTTGGGTGTCGCCGAGCTGTGTCGTCGTGGTCGAGTGTCTCTGCGTCGGTGTGGAGCTCGTGGAACTCGCGGAGCCGAGGAGCTCGTTGAAGTCGAGCTGTGTCGTCGTCGAGTCGGGTCGAGTCGGCAGTGGAGGACGGCGAAGGAGACGGAGCTCGGAGTTGAGGTCGTGGGAGGAGGACTCGACGGCCGCACAAGGGAAGTCCTTTCTTTTCTTTGGGGTTTTGTGTAAATGTGTGTTGGCGCCGTCTGTAAAGTAGAACTGTTATAAGTGTTGCCGTGTGTTGCGTATTCGGTAGTATCTCTGCAGTCATTGTTTCTTTGTAGTACTTGATATATGTGCATTCTGATTCTGTTTGGCTGTATATGTGTGCTTTGTGTCTGTGTCTGTGTGTGAAATAAATGTCATTATGTTGAATTGTTCCCCGTTTCGCTGCGTCCTTTCTTCGTTTGAATCTCCATCTTGCTTCACGTAAAGGTTCGTAGTGGGCTTGATACGCCGATAATTAATTGGAACGTCGAGGCCGACGATAACACCGTCGGTTATCCGATAGCACGGAAGGCGCTTAAGCGGCCGTGTCGGTCGACCTGCGGTGAGGTGCGATCGCCGGTTTACCATCCGCGTGGGTATTAGGTAGGTCGAGTTTGGCGAACAACCCTATCCACGCGGGTGGCGATTGGCACGATTGTGGTGAGGTCGAAAGGCCACCCGTGACTGGCTCGGGCGATAGTTCGGAGGGTCACGACAGAATTGTCCGTCCGGTGGGCAGGCGGCTGCCATTGAGTCACGTGGCGTTCGCACCGGGGTGTGCGAATTCGCAACAATATATGTATTATATATATACTACTGTATATACATATATATATATTATATATATATATACATATAAATATATAACAGATGTTGGTACTACAGAACTTTAATATGAATACAAACAACACAACATAATATGACGAGCTTTTCATGCTGCACTCTTCAGGGTAAAAATCGCAGCAGTGAAGGAGGAAGTGAAGGCGTGTGCTTTATACGCAGGTCTCAATAAGTAGACACTGATTGGTTCAACCATATGACATCACGGTTAATCCGAACGCCCATTGGTCAGCTCATAGTCTTCACCTCGAGCTCCCATTGGCTGGAGCAGAGTTCGTCGATGATTGACGTTTGCAACCGCTCCTGGAGAGAGGGGGATGGGTTTCCCTAAGGTCCATTCACCATTTGTTACCATACTTCCCTTGATCTTTCCATGCTGAAAGACACAGAGATCGTACAAATTCCTTTTGACAAATAATATTGTATCAGTGGTAAGGATGAAGGTTGCTTCCAACATACGTAAATGAAACGAGCTCCAACTCGGCTCAATATCCTGAACATATCTGCATTGTACTGGTTGCACAGATAGGGTTGGCAACCAGGTGCTGTGCAATGGCAGATGAAGCAAGGCACAGTGGCCGGTGGTGTCTGGATATTTCTACAGCTCCGCACTGGTTGTGTTCTAACCCTCACAATCTTTCTTCAATCGCCAAGGGGATGTGTTGTTTGATCCGATCAGCCAATCTTTAGTGTTGTGCGGCCGACGTACCGAGCTTCACATCGGCATGTAAACTCATAAATAATTTCTGGTGTGTGAGGTGGGTAGCACATCCTTGTTGACTGACGTCAGCAAACGGTGAGAGGTAAAGATTACTCGGGGTTGCACAGCCAAAAAGTGTTTGACACAATATGTTGATTGTCCTTCAAACCTTCATGATGATTGCCCTTTCCAGGGCATCTGATATAGACTGGACATTTGTCTGGACCAATCTTGATCTTTTGTCGTGTTTAGAAACTTGCGTATGTATCTCTTAACTATATGCTCAGGATAACCATTCTCACTGAGAATTTCATGATTTTGTCAATTGTGCCGTGCACAATTTGTCATTGTGCCGTACGGACCGGGGTGCGTAGTTCGAGTTCGGCAGATGGGTATCCCTGCCAATGGAGCACGCTGCCAGCCACGAAATTGTGCAGAGCACGAGAGAAAATTTGTGGGCCGGGCCCAAATTAATAACGAACACCAACACAGGCGACGGGAATTATGGTTTCTAGAACCATAGTTTAAAGAGACAGGCATGTTGAAGAGCCGGGGATAGATTAAGATTTATTAAATGGTAGGATAGATAGAAAACGTGTACTCTTCGCACCATCCATCCTTTGCTGTTCGTAGGCCGCTGGACTCATCTTAGGAGATTGCTGAAATCTGAGGGAGTTGTTCTGAGGCTGCATTGGGCCTCGAGACAGATTCACTTGTCTCTTCCTCAATCCCCTCAAAAAGGATCTTAGGGATTGGGGATAGACGGTCAGGACAGGTTGCCGAACAAAGACGATAAGGGGCTAGGGACAAACATAATTATAAAATAAAATAATAAAAAGAGATAAAATAAATGGTCTAAAATTGTTGTTTGTTGTTGCAAACTAATGGGGTGGGTATTAACAAGGACAGGCAAAGGCGATAGGTTGGGGGAAGACGTAGGGTAGGTCCGAGCCCGTTTTCAGACTGGCCGGCGCACCACACTCCTCCACAACACTCACGAGACCAGACCGAGGCCGGCCAGCTTCGTGTGCCGATCCTCTTGTACTGCTCTTGCTGGTCTGCGTTTGCCATGCCATGCTTTGCCTGCCTTTGCCTTGCCTCCATACCGCCCATGCCTTTGTTTGCTTACCCATGTCAAACTTCACCACGTGCTCCAGGACACCTCTGAAAGTGTTTTGCAAGATGCCCTGCAAGCAGCCGCATTCCCGGGGACTGCATTTGAGCAGCCGGATATCTCCTTGTTGTTGCATGAAGGCCAGTTTAAATGGACCAGGGACTGCATTGAGCAGCCGGAGATCTTGTTGCTTAAAGGCCAGTTCAAATGGCTGTGAGACGGCGTATGGCCTGCCATGTTACGGTGAGTTGCCTCCAGCAGCCGAAAAAGAAAGAAGAAAAAAAGACGAATTCAACGACAATCAAAGGACCTTTGACGGCCCTAAAGACATCCGAGCATCGATGCCTGCTGCACCTCACCCACCAATGTTAACTATGCTGTGTTTTCTCCTCTCAAGTCACAGTCTGAGCCATGGGTAGTGTAAATATTAGAAATGTACATAATTTTAGCCCACCTGTTGTTTGTTTAGCGCCGGCAATGTAGTTAAGTTGTCGAGTGAGTCTGTTAGTTTAGTTACGCAACGCACTAGGTTATTTATTTTGGGACATGTATTCAAATGTCGCACTCAGGGATCCGTAGGTAAAACATACTAGGGAAAAACTCACCTACATGCCACATGAAAATTGACGACTCGGTCGAGTCTATAAAAAGGGGGGGGGGGTAGTGTTATGAATCTGGAAACCATGCGCACTCAACATTCAGGTCCAAAGTTAGTTATGCGGTAAGTACGTGTGTAGTCAGGACCCGTCCTTTTGTTTAGTGGGAGGATTAAATGTGTGCATTGTGACGGCTAGTTAGGTTATTACATCTCATTACATCTATCATCCACTGCGACGACCAACCAGCCCATCATGCTCCATCACCGCCCGTTGGCGGCTCGTACCTTGATTTGCCTAGATGAGCCTCGCGGTTCCGGTCATCGGGCCCACAAACGATAGTTTTTGTATGGTGGGCCTTTCAGGGAAGACCCTTTGCTCTGCGCGAGCGAGGCCACGTGGAGAATATGGGGTCTCCTTGCAAGGGCATGGTTCGCCCGGAGGTGCGGCCGTAGGCCAATGAGGGACGGACAGCGAGATGATTCTCGCCAAGGCCCCTCCTCATGGTGGGAGGAGATATATCTCGGAGACTCGGAGGGTGGTTGTGGTTGGCGTTGGCGCTGGGAGAGCTTGT
>CM068961.1:30461259-30472934 GCA_035128595.1 Eptatretus atami | reverse complement strand
TGATGATCAATCTAAGTCGAGTGTGCAGATATACATCCCACACATCATTTTTCTCTTCGACATTTAATTTTTCACAACCATCGTGCATTTTTCCTCACATCTGAACCAGACTTATCCCCAAAGCCACCGCAAACCATTGAAAAACCACTTTCATGAATGCATTTTGTAACAAAAGATTGCATCAAAACCGAGGCGGAAACGAGGCTGATCCTCTTCAGGGTTGCCTCAAAAAACTACTTCAAACATGGATTAATTTGGCCATTTATACATGGTTGTGTGTTATTGTGGCATCTGTCATTCATTGTGCTCCTTCAACTTGTTAATACTCGTTCTGTTCACTGCAAATAATTTGCATTTCGATCGACACGAAAAGCAAATTTCCTCAGAAACTGCCTGAATTATTCTGTCCATTCTGATGTGAAAGTCAAAGATCTGCTGCAGGCTTTGCGAGCTTAATTCGTTATCAAGTTCAATCTCAGATGCATATACGTGGACATTGTTTTGCGCGGCTGACTGAGTCTGAGGCCTGTCGGTAAACCTTGCATGGTCCATTTGCCTCGCTTAAACCTCACCGACAAGAAATTCACTAGCACGAAGACCGGCCAGAGTGAGAGTTGGAAATGGTTAGTGTGTCTGTGGATCTCTTAAAGAAAGCCTCCTCCAAGAGTTTCCAGACGATGTCCACCACAACATTATATGATGCACAAACTTTTACCTCTATATTTCAAAAATTGTACCGAGTGTAAGCCGATAACATCTACCTTTTGAAAGGCGTGAGGGGTTGAGAAATCTTTGGAACAGCCCTTTCAGAAAACTTTGCGCTTCTGATGACAAAGACATTACAAAAAGCAAAATCAAGTGTCAATTCAAATTGATTTCATGAATTGTCTCTGTGACGGCTGAGAACAGAAGTACCACAACGAAAAATCTTACAAGTTGGGGTCCCGATAAACATCGGGGTTATGTTGAGGTATTGCATGCATTCAAACCAGACCATTGATTGAGATGATGTGGCGTGGATAGTCCAGGGCGTACGATGTGCGTCTGTACATGCCGTCCATCACGTGAACATTTTGGTTTTCCGCTTGCGAACTCCACAACTCCTTTGCCGATTGACCTCAAATATAACATGGTGGTCGACCATGAATGACTTTGATTCCTTTAAAAATCGGTATCCGGGTTAGCAAACGGATTTGTTCTCCCCCGTGTTTATTCGACAATACGAATTGAAGATAAAAAAGGATTAACTATTTATGGCTCTAAATGAAGGAAACAGACCTTAAACATCTTCAAGTGAAAAAGATCCTCACTGTACTGATAGTGAAAGTAAAGCAAATTTTAAACACCATTCTGAAGTGAAACAAATCACTGCATTTATAAAAAAAAAAAGGTGCAAAAACTGATCCACCTTATCCACAGGACGTATCAGCTTACTTCCAATTATCAACAAATCTGAATCAATCATGGCAGTTGATTGGAAATTCTTTACATTCATCAAACAACCTTCATCTCAGTTCACCAAATGGATTTCAGACCAGGTCACTACACCTGGACATGGTACTTCCTACTCACCCAACAATGAATGGAGGCTTTCTCAATGGTCAGACATTAGATCATGGTCAAGCTCTCTGGACATACAACGTTGATTTTTGATACCAGTCTGAATGCAGTCTACTCTTTCAAAACTCTCTCCTTCAGGCATCCAGGGTCAACTCACACGTGCCTCATTACTGGTACTTCCGCCACTCTTATAACCAAACGTGTAAGCACTCAGCAGAATTCTTTCTCTCCTCTCCTGTCAAGCTGGAGTTCTAACACGCAGTGATCTGCGGCCCAGTGTTCTTTCCTGAACTTCGATAAAATGATCTCTCTGACCCTTGGAAAATCCACTTTCTCGAATTGCTGATGACATCCACTTCTCTACCGTGACATCACTCCTCCTTCAGACTGGCGGCTACAGCCTCTTCCCTCTCTCCAGACTTGAACCAAAATCACAAGGTCTTCAAACACTTGAATACGTTCTTTCAATCCTGACAAATCTCATAAATCTCAGTTTCTCTTCTGAAAGGACCAGATGGCAAACCGCTCCTGTCTACTTTCTTCACAATCTCCACACGAAGATTCAGCCCCATCAAAGCTCTTGCATCTCATTATCAGCCATGATCTTTCTTTGGACAAACCACATATTCAAAAAAGTTGGCCTGGAAAGTCAGTCCCGACGAGTACTTCTTCATCAACATAGTCCTTCCTCGAGCAGGGTAAACTCCAATTCTTCCTTCAAGACTTCAAAAGCAGGCTTTATGGACACTGCTCTCACTTCGACTGGCTCCCTGCTCACATCTTGCTCAGTTAATGCCATGAAAACAAAGGCCTTCAAGGATTAATGGAATCTCTCACATTGAAGCTGAGGAATGTGGGCCGTATCTCATCGCCTTCATGAGTAGTGGACATGTGGGGTATCTGCTTCGTGAGTGGATGTTCGATATACGGTCTGTGTGTGCGGTTTCAGAGTGAAGCCAAGCCACTGAAAAACAAGGAGAAAAAACACATAAAATGTGATAGCTCCCATGGTTTTCGTTATTTTTCTGTCTGGAATTGAAGGGCGAAGATCCATATTCACAAAGATTATGAGTTTGTACAACTGACTTGTGTCGTCATGGTTGACAAAGACAGTCTGCCGTACGATGGTTTCGTCATGATATTAATGATGGGGGTTCACGTTGGGTTATATTGTCCAAGATAGTTGCGTCATGTGACATGTATGATGTTTTGAATTGGAATGAAATTTCACACAGAAGTATTCCACGTTCATATATTTTGGAAGAGACATCCTGAATTACCAAAACAGTCGAACATTATAATACTTATGATGTATAAAATAAAATATATAACTGCAGACATTGAAATATCATTCATTTGAAAATGTCTGCTCTGATCAGTTTTGTAAATTATTTGTAAAGGTGTTGGGGTGAAATTGAATCGAGCTCGTCTCATCAGAATTTATATTTTTCATTTCATTGAAAGATGCTTCACGTTCTGGTATGACAAAAAAGTAGTAGAACAATGTAGGTGAATGTACGTCTGAGAAACGTGTTGAGACGTGTTCAACCACGGGGTTTTCCAACTAAAATGGCCACCAGTTTACAGTTGCCATTCTTTCATGAGACCACAGACATAAAGTTAGGGGCGTGTAAACCATCCTGTACCAGATGTGCTTCGTGCCATGTTTGATACAATCAGGGCCAAACATGTCCAGAATGTCCGGTTGGATGGAAAGACGGACGCACGGAAAGAGAGACCCAACCAGTAACCCCGTTTGGACCAAGTCCACGGGGTCGAACAAAAACAGCAACAGAAACATGGTGGTAAAATGTTGTTGTTGTTTCTGAATGAATCATGTGATCAACCTTTCAGAAGATGTGGGAAGCATTGTTTGGCAATCCTTCCCAGAAATAGCATGAAAAATCCTTGTTCCTTCTTAAGACTGGACTCTGTGTGAGAGACACAAACAACAACAACAATCAAAAATTACTTGATTTCACTTGAAATGATTAAAGATTACAAGGTCAGAGGGGAAGTGAGAGGGAACAGTGTAAATCGTAATATTTCTCCGGATCACCGATCCATTCAAAGTCCGAGTAAACCCACAATGATTTCTCACGTACACTCGTCTTTCCCGTGTTGAAAACGTAAATACAAATGAAATACAAGTTGATTAAGTGAAGAGAATGTTGCAGCTATGGTAACACGTGTTTTCCTCTTTTCTTACCATAGGAAACACGAACACCACTTACATTTCCCTGTAAACTTGCGGTTCTAATAGGGCGGAGGATATCTTGTTTGGTAAGTGGGTCACATGGAGTGATGGAACACACACAAACACACCACAAACAGACACAGACACACACAGACACACACAGACACATAGACACACCACACCACACACATAACACACACACACATAATACACCACACACGCACACAGACACACGCACGCACCACGCACCACACGACGCACGCACGCACCACACACACACACACACATCACAGACACACACCACACACAACACACACACACACACACACACACAGACACACACACACACACACAACACACAACCAAACAGACACACAACACACATACACAGACACACACACACACACAGACACACACAGACACACACACACATAGACACCACACACACAAACACGCGCCACCACACACACACACACACACACAACACGCGCCCACAACGCACACACACAGCACACACAGACACACACACACACAGTACACACACACACACAGACACACACACAGAACACACACAGACACACACAGCACACCAGACAACACACACAAAAAACGCGGCACACACACACACACACAAATACGCGGCACCACGCCACTACACACGCACACACACACACACACACACACAGACACACACACACACACACACACACACACACACACGCACACACAGACCACACACACCACTACACAGACACACAATACAGGCAACACCACACACACACAGAACACACGCACACACACCACACACCACACACAGGACACACACACACCACACACACACACACACCACACACACACAGATGTCCTCAGGATATTCCTGCAACTCTGTTTGAGAGACACGGACAACGGACAAATCGGAGTCGTTTACACTGAAATAATTAAAATTAATTTACTTGTTCACTCTGACGGAAATCGAAACCCTCACGAGCGTCGAACATCCGTGGACAAACTACATTTAAATACTTAAAAACGTCCACGTAAATGTTCCCACCCGATTCACTTCACCATGTTGAAGTATCCGGCAGGTAAACTGAGACAGCACAAGAAAAAGCATACAACACTAAGACAATGAAAGAGCGCGTTCTCTTCCAATCTTGTAAAAAATGCTTCAAGTGCGAGAAGAAACAACGTGTGGGTAACACGATCATCGATGTTCCCACCCACTCTGTGGACGTCACGCCTATTGTGACGTCATCGTCAAGGGAAGCCGCTTAATTTTAAGTTCAAATTAAATCCCAAAATGATGCTTTAATTTTCAAGTTCGTTCATTAACTAATCGATAATGAGAACACTCGGCCCGTACACACTTCTTCTATGCGTTTATATTCTTATCTCTCCGTTTCCATGATCACATTTCCCATTAAAAATCCTGTTTATGTGATAAATTTCCGGATGACGTTTCGCCTCTTTTTTACTCCGATGACGAAAAAAATCTCGTTAATTCGATGGTGAAAACAGATCGTGTGTGGAAAAAGGGAAGAAATGTTCTTCAGGGAAAACGTTCCGGTGATTCGATGGTTTTAAATCACGTTACCATGGTTACCCGACATTGGCAGACAATTTTGGAAACCCTCAACCCCAAACCCGCTTCCCCTCCGAACACGGACACATAATTATTTTGTGGGATCTGTGCGGGAATAAAACTTTATCACGACCCGACGCCACCGGACGAGATTGAGAGTGTGGCAGATCGTTGGACCTCCCCTCACCATATCGCACCCTGAATTTTCAACAGATTTATATCTAAAATGAGTAAAAAATACGAGTTCCACATCGTGGCAAAAATATATTTTTCTGAACCAAAACTATTTCAAGTCGGGTCCGTTTTAATGTCCATTTGTGATGAGAAACCCTTTTTCTAAAAATTGGAATCTTCAACTTTCAAACACAGCGATCTGTGTTCGTGGTTCCATTGAACTGTTCTCAGACTGGAAGGGTTATGGGATTGTTCACGTACAAACACCTTTGTTCTCCATCGCTGCTGATCCCCTTGTCTGTGTTCACGCCGCCATGTTGCTTGGTCCAGTGAATGATTCACTGCGTCCACGGACTTTTATTAATAACCTGGACCAGCAACGGCCTCTGTCGACTTGAAGTCGCCATGTTGCCGTTGCCAATCCGAATTCACAGATTGAATACCTGTATATTAATCTGTGCCGAATTTCTCGCTGGAAACAACATTTTGTAACAGCTTAATAAGTAAAGAACCAGGATTTTTCATTTCACTAACAACAGTCTTCCGCCGCCCGAATTATCACTACCAACTAATATAAGCTCTGCAGACGAATCAATAAGGTGATGAGTACGAGGGATTCATAATTCTCATGGAATGATTATCATATCAATGTCATTGATCTGATTATAATCAATGTAATGTGTATTGCTAACCCCCTATGGCCTAAATATTTGTATTATATTATAGGCCATAAGGCGGTAGCTTCAGCTACCCCCTATTAATAATAGGCCTTATGCCTTATAACTATAATATATTGACCAATCCAATCAAAAACAAATTGAAACAGACATCGGACAACCTTGAATAAATATGATTCTATAATCTACAGACTAACCTAAGGCCTCCTATTAATATGTGTATATTATTAAGAGGGTAGCTTCTCGTGTCGGTCGAAGCATATTTGAACCAGTACCAGTCTCATTATGTTTTCATGATTGGATCAATATATTGTAACAATTTTCGGTCCGCCCGGGTGCGATCGGCCGCTTGACTCCGAATCGCGACCGCTTCGCCCCACCGGAACGGACAGATTCAGTCGTCGTACCCTCCTGGAACTATCGCGGGCCAGTCACGGGTGGTCGTTTCCGAAACCCACACAATCTGCCAATCGGCGCCTACCCGCGCGAATAGGGTCGTATCGCCAAATCGACCTTACCTAAAGTACCGCGCGGGTAAGTCGACTTCGAGGGAGTTGTACCTCGCCGCGGCCGACTAGACACGAACCGCTTAAGCGGTCTCGTTCCGTGCTCAGTGATAACGAGCGGTGTTATCCCGCACCTCGACGGTTGATTATTTACTCGGGCTTAATACCCTGACTTAATCTTACTCGTGATTTTTAAATTCTTGAGCAAGATGGAGATTCATAAAGGAAGGACGCAAGAAAACGGCGGAAAGTTCAAAGCATGACATTTATTAGCACAGACAGGCAAGCACGTATTTACAGCATACAGTACAGGAATGCCAATTACAAGCTAAAGCAAATTAAATAAGCAATACGACCCGAATAAAGGGCATATTATTTACATGCACTAATACAGTTTCTATCTTTACAACGGGACCGCGCCACATGTCACCATTCAAAAGCAAAGGTAAAGACACCCTCCGAAGGCAAGGGAGTGCAGACTAGGTCCGTGGCCAATGGCGTGGAACCTGGGAGCGCCAGCCAGGTCCACGAGACGAAGGAGTCTTACCGCGTCCCTCGTCCGATCGGATGGCGGCAGCCGCATGTCGCATACTCGTGCTGCTCCGCTTCTCGCCCTGGCGTGTCGGCCGAGCTCTCTCCGCCGCGCCTCCCCGTCTGCCTTTCCCGTTCTGGCTTCGAGCTCCACGTCCCCGACTTCGATGACCCCGACCGACACTGCAGACTTGACTCTTCTTGCCACACTCCGCCGCTTACCACTCCCACTGGCTCCCCAACTTGGTTCTTGCTGACGTATGCACCGTTTTTTTTCTTCCGCGAAGTCTCCATGCGTGCCTATAGCCCGGGGGAGGGGCTCATGTTGTAAATTTCTGGGATCACACGGTCGGAGGCAGGCTATGCACCCGAATGCTCAGCCATTGGATGGATAATGAAAAAGGGGCGTGAAGCATTCCTGATCCGGGATTTAGGCGAAAGGAACGCATTCACAAAACCCATAGCCCAGCGGGTGTAGAAAAGCGGAGGTGTGGGAGTTTGTGTTGGCGGCGTCGTTTGAGAATGGCGTGTTGAAAGCGATCTGTTTGCGGGTGTAGTTGTGGAGGGTAAAGAGGTCGAAGTGTGTTTTGAGTTGTAGTTGCTTGGCTGCGGAGTGATGTTGGTGGTGGCGATTTGGTTTTTTGTGGGGATGATTGGTCCAACAAATAAATGATAGAGAAAAAAGAAAATCGGCTAAACTCAAAGGATCGCAGCCCTGTGAAACACGGAAATTCCCCCTCTAAACAACCGGTTTGGGAAATCTAAACTTCACACATACTTCTCGTCATTAACTGAGCTAAGGACCCTTATGGTGTGTTATTGCGATTCCACAGCCGTAACAATAATTAAGGCCCCAGTGCGAGCTTAAGCTACCCCTATGTGAGTAGCTTAAAGTCCCTTGCTATGGCCTATATTATTGATCAATCATGAAAAAATTGAACAGGACATTGGACAACCTTAATAAACATGATGCTATAATCTTACACTACTAATGCAGACTGCGTTTAATATGCATTACCTATAGAAGATGACGCATGTAAACTGATTATAATCGCATAGGTTGAACATAAGATATGTCGAAACCAGGAGAAACACTTCAATGCAAAGGGGTTAGCTAAAACTATTGATGTGCAAATAGGATCAGTTTGCTGAATTTTTTCCACTGATGGGTTTATCTTTCAATCCAGTGTTCATGGTCGAACACATGGTGGGACGAACCTTTGTATTAGCATCCAGATGTGAATGTATGAGAGAAAATTGAATTCTAGACGCCTGGAAACTCATTTCCGGACGTTATTCCTGGATAATATCGTTTTTTTTACATTTTCTTTCAAATTATCGACTTACTTTGCATCATTTAGATTGTCTATACTGGCGTTTGCGTTGAAAAGCGTTGAAATTTGTAACTTCTTAAAATAATACTTCCTAAAAATCAGATTTGACGATTTTGAAAGAGAAAAAAAAAGCATATCAATAACGCTTCTTTACCGATGAAAGAGACGTGGGCGTCTTCCCAGACTTATTATTGCCATCCCGAAGCCTCGCACCTGCTGGAAATTTTACGTTTAAGCCGGTTCAAGAAACCGGCAAAATAAGTTTCTAAAACTCTTCCTTAATGCATCTACAGGTTTTTTTAATGGCAGCCGCCGCGACCAGCGATGGGCAACCCGCCAACAGGCCGCTGAAGCCATTTCCGGTGACTCAGTTCTCACTACTGCGAGGAAGATGGCAGTGCTGGTCCAGGTTTATAAGAAGTCCGTGACTGCGTCCCCGCGTGTGTTATGTTTATGTAGAAAGTGTCACATTCGACTTGATTTTCAACATTTTAAAATTAACATTCAATATCCACCGAGAATTATTTATTACACGATGTTAAAATATATCTGCCGACCCCGAGAGCGTTACCAAGATGGCGCTTGGTGAGGACTACCAAGATGGCCGCTTATGGTGGCGACAAATTCGCACCTCATAATATTTCCCAGTCTTTCTGCAGTTGTGAGTGATTTTCTGCTGATTAAAAAACAACACAAACCTAAAATCGACTTTCTCCAAACCGCCTACCAAACAATATATATTGTGCTTTGAAAATGTATGCTAAAAATCGCCTTCCTCATATTTCCGAAAAATTAACCGATTTAATATGGAATAGGCAAAGCTAGAAGCGAACGTAGAATTCTTCTTACATTTTCGCTTCTGAGTTTACAATAAAACTTGTTCACACTTTATACTTACAAACTTACCGTGGTACGTGTAAGTGCCGCACAGCTTGTGATTTTGACGTAATTCGGTTTACGTTCGCGCCTGGATTCGGAAGGGATCAGGGATCAAATAATGTAAATCAACGATTAAAAAATATTTTTTGATGATGCCGGGAGATATCTTTATTTAAAATTAACTTTGGGAAAAAATAATTGTATAAAAAAATAATGTATAAATAAATAAATAAAAACGATCCCTTCTGTTCAAGAATTAAAAAAAAGAAATTTAAAAAGTTCCGGAAGAGTTTCAAAACACTCCCGGTAATGGTTAAATACAAAAATAAACACTTCCTGTCATGAAAAAATCCACTTTCGGAAGTATAAAATTAACTTTTGGGAAAAAAAAAAAATAATTGCAATAAATTTAAATAAACACTTCCGGTTCTTAATCTCCCGCATGAATCATTCCCCATGACAAAAAAACCGGAAACAAAAAAAAAAACCAGAAGCAAAAAAAAAACGGAAGCAAAATGGTCATAAGTCAACGACACGGATTCACAATTGCCAGGGTATTGTGTTGTTTTGTTGTTTCCTATTCTCTCATGTGCACGCGTTAAGCTAATATTCAACAAATAGAAATAAAAACCCAATCGTGTTATACACCGCGCACCAGCCGTTTAAAAAAAACCGGAAGAAGCCAAAAAAGTCATAGCTCATCGAACACGGGTTCCAAATAGCCAGGGCTATGTGTTGTTGTGTGTTTCACTATTCTCTCACGTGCACGCGTTAAGTATTGAAGCTCACTGCGTTCGCTTATAACTCGCAAATACAACCTTCGCTTCGCTGACATGGACAGCCAAAGTGTGAGGGAAAAGGGGGGAGAGAGAGAGAGAAGACGGAAGAGAGAGAGAGAGGAGAGGAAAGAGAGGAAGAGAGAGAAGAGAGGAGAGGAGGAGAGAGAAGATGGAGAGAGAAGGAGAGAGAGTGGAGGAGGAGAGAAATGGAGAGATGAGAAGAAGGGGAGAGAGAGAGAGAGAGGAAGAGAGAGAGAGAGAGACGAGAGAGAGAAGAGAGAGAGAGGACAGAGAGAGAAGAGAAGAGAGAGAACGAGAGAGAGAGAGATATGAGAGAGAGATGGAGAGCAACGACGAGAGAGCATGGAGAGAGAGATGAGAGAGATAGAGAGAGAGAGAGAAGAGAGAGAGAGGAGAGAGAGGAGAGAGGAGAGAGAGATGGAGAGAGAGAGACGGAGAGAGAGAGAGAGAGAGAGAGAGAGAGAGAGAGAAGAGATGGAGAGAAGATGAGAGCAAGAGAGAGAGATGGAGAGAGATGGAGAGATTAGAGAGAGATGGATGAGAGAGATGTGGAGAGAGAGATGGGAGAGAGATGGAGAGAGAGATGAAGAGAGAGATGGAAGAGAGATGCGGAGAGAGAGATGGAGAAATAGATGGAGAGAGAGGATGAGAGATGAGAGAGAGATGGAGGAGAGAGATGGAGAAAAGAGATGAGAGAGAGATGGAGAGAGTGGAGAAGAGATGGAGAGCGAGAGATGATCCGAGAGGAGGAAGTTTCAGGGTGAGGGCAGGGTAGCAGAGAGGCATGAACAAGTGGGGGCTGGGGGGGGGGCGTGGGAGAATGACAACCTCACCAAACGCTATTATTCACTGCTGGAAGAGAGCAGTGCATGGGGAAAGAGACAGACACACATTACACATACACATTATACCACACACACCAGGGACACACATACATACACACACACAGTCACCCACACTCACACACTACACACACGCACACAGCACACACACACACACACACACACAACACACACACGCAGAGACAGCGATAGAGCGTGGTAAGACTAGGCCAATTTCTGAGATATGGACTGCATAAAGTTCTGAAGGCTTTTTGAGAAAGTGAGTAAACAACCTTTTCCCAAAGATTGACTATGCTAAAAATGAATATTTTGTTTACAAGCAAACTGAATTTTGAAATTTTAGTATCAAAATTATTCAAAAACAAAATGGCTCGCAAAGCAAAATTTCAAACACCATAAAACTTATGACGAGTGGTGATAAAGTCATGATCTTTGTGTCTAAGACCATGTTTTTGATAGCTATGAATGCGCTGAACACATCAGATTAACAATTGTGTAATGCTGAAATCACTATTTTAACACTCCGGTCAAGATAAGGGACACATAATGATAAAATGTATGTTATACAATTAGGTTAAATATTGCTAGTCTGG
>CM068961.1:30431933-30442136 GCA_035128595.1 Eptatretus atami | reverse complement strand
AAGCTGGTTGAATTTTGTTGGTTGGGAATAGCCGGGCATTAGCACAGATATTTATCGCAAACCTGATACATCACAATGACGTCATATTCGTTTTATTGGACTTGTCATTCATTAAAGAGACGAGGAATCTTAGCTCATATTTTTTTTTTGATTTTTTAATTTTTTTGAATAAGGCTCACTTGGATGGGTTTGAGGGTAGAGTTGGAGCAGCTGAAATGCGAACCCTATCCAGGTTCCTCCTGATGACTTCATCTTTGTTTCTTGCTTGTCCAGGTTCCTTCTGATTAATCCAATGCAGGCCTGCACCTATTTAGTCTTCCATTTGATTTGAATTGAATTTATTTTAATCCCATTCAAAATCAAATTGAATAATAATAAACATCATGGGTCAGGGTAGCCTGGTGTTGGCTTAGTGGTTTGGGTGGCTGGCTTGGGATCCAAAGGTCCTGAGTTTGAGCCCCGTTGGCTGCTGAATTAACACCAGGGAGTTGACTCAGCCTGTCCTCCTTCTGAGGTTGGTGAAATGAGTACCAGTGTACTGGTCCCGCTGTATGCCCCGGTTAGAATAGGTGTACCATATCCCTGTGTGTCGTAAGAGGCGACCAGGGTTGGCATCAGGAAGGGCATCCGGCGTAAAAACATTGCCTCAAGACAAGAGATATTGTTTTAGTACCTGGTCATTACTGCCAGCAGTTCAAAAGTGGCAGTTCTAGTTGTGTAATTATGTAACACCCAGTACACAAACACCACTGAAAATACACCACACAAAACAAGTCCTGGTGAGGGTCTGCAATCTCTGATTACTCTTTTTCTCGTTATTATTGCAAATGATACTACTATTATGATTGTAATTAATATTATTAATATTAATTATTGATATATGCTTTGTTACAATGTTATCATTCTTTTTGTTATTTATTTTGTAATTAGAACGCCATGCCACGGAAGGACCTGTTGAGCTGCTCTATACACCTTAACGTGGCGTGTGTTTTAAACCATGGGAATTCTTCTGAGTTCTTTGTTGTTAATTAGCCGAATCAACTCGGAAGATCATGATGATCATTTCGGTGTATCACATTCCACATCAGAAAGCTCCAGTAGAACTCCACAAAAAACATGCCACACACACACACACACACACCTCATCCATTTATAGGATATTTTGATGCCAACAATATCTGTTGATGGGTAATATCTCTAACATATGGGCGATTCAGATGGGCAAAAGAGAAGAACTATGAAACAATCTTGAGAGAAGTTTTAATCTCTACCAAAAAATCTTATATATTATTTCCGAGTTTGTGGTTTCGTGTCGCGCTATCTTCGACTTTGTTCTGCGCTCGAGTAACGTGATATTCGGCTTACATTATCTCAAAGACCATATGAGGTGCATGGTACAAAAAAAAGTAAATAAAATGGTTCTGAAACAGTGAAATCGTATTCCACTTACTGCATTAAAGTAAAATTACTACTGATACTCTGCATCAGTTCCTTTCTCAAACACACCCACCCCAACATGTCGCGCAGAGCGCGGGTTATGCTAGTAATTAGATGAAATAAAAGTTGGCCATTACTTTGAAGTAGATATAAAATATCCAGAAGAACCTCAGAACAAACACAAATACTTACAATTTGCTTCTCATGAAGAGAAAAACCAAGGAAAGAATGTGTTAGTGATTACCAACAATCATTTCTTATGACAAAACACAGACAAACAGTAAAACAACTTACAACACGAAATGACAAAGACAATTATGTTTTACATCAAATGAACCTGAGACTATATATATCCTGTACATATATATATATATATCAGCTGGAATGAGAGTTAGGGGAATTTATAGGATTTTAAAGTTTAACCAAAGCCATCGGTCACATAGTGTCCTTCCTGAAGAGTAGGTGAGCTATCACCGGCAGCCTGGCCAAATTCCAAATCCCTGCATTAACCTTCAGAGGGCACTGCAACACTCTCAGACATGCTCCGGCAATGATGCAAACCCACAGCCATTGACTGCGTATGAAAAAGAACAATGACTTCAAAGAATATGGCCTTGTGGAGAATGTGCAATATTTCCTTAAAACAATACTTGGACATTTTCCATAAGTGGTGACAACCTCATCACATATTCATGACAAGATTTTCTGTTTGAAAGGAGTTAGTACACATGGAATAGTTTGCCTTTCCAATGCATCACATGTTTTGATGTGCGTATTATGGTTTTTCCATCTTACCTTTGTTGTGGTTGATGTGATCAATGCGATGAAAGCCAGTAGTCCCAAACCACCAGCCGCAACCCAACTTCCTTGAATGTGGAGTGTGTGTCACAGGGCCTGGTGCTGGCATGTGACCGGAGATTGCAGAATGAGACATCCACGATTTCTCGACCACACCAGGCAAAGCTGCCGAGAACTCTGCTTTACCCGATGGCAATACAGTATCCTTGGTTGACGGGCAAGAGAGATCATAGCTGTCCAAGAGCTCTTCCGAGGAGGATGAAGAGTCAAGGAAGAGTTCCATATCTAACTCTGCCTCACGTTCTGCACGTAATAGACTGTAACATGGAGATGTGATGCCAGCGTGGGTTTCCAGAGAGCCAGAGACATCTTTGTCACCCTGCAGGTACAGATAAACTATCATCACAATTGAGCAATCACAGTACCATGCAATGTGCTAAAACCAGAAAACTTGTACACAGGAAGAAGCCCATTATAGCAACGTTATATTATTGTCTTGGTTGTCTTTCATTCACCTGGCAACACCTGGGCAATGTTTTGACCAACAGTTTTTGTGATCACAAGTTACAGATACAGTGCCCCCTGGAGATTAGAGCAGGAATGCGGACCTCAAGTTTAATGCCGACTGTTGTCAGCTTGTGTCCTTTTATAATCTGCACTTGAGATGGCTTGAGGAGACATGGTGGAAGACTTGTGCCAAATTCATCGATTACAAATTAACATTCTTGTGGAGGCTTCATTTACGCCTCACACCCTCTGCCAAATTCTTCCCAGCCTCATTGCTGGGAGCGTGACTGCGTCGTCGATGCAGTGCCCACTGTCGGTTAGAGCAGGAATTTGAAATTTGTTTTAGGGTGCCGCTGATAACTCACCTACTCTTCACAAAGGACCACTGTGGGATATTTGACATCCACCATCAAATACAAGTAGGAAGGACATTGGGTCTTCCGGGTTAACATCTTTCCGAGGTACGGCACACACGCACATTGATGCCTCGCCCTGCAGGTGAAACACCGGGGTGACAGTTTATGATGGTGCTGGAATTCAAAACCAGGTTAGACAGTGCAAAGGATCTCTCCAACTGTTCATCCCACATTTATGACTGTTCTACATCGTTGTTGGTCATTGTCACAAGACTCATGGAACTCATCACTATCAATTCGACTGCACATGCCCTCTTTTTGCTGATTGTAAACTTCAGTTTTTCAAATGGTGTTTTCATTTTGCAACTTTATCTTCCTTTGAACATTTATTTTCTTCCACTCAAGAACATTTATTTTCTTCTTATTCAACCACTCCAGTGTGGCTTTAGCATTGTGCTTCAGATCATTGTTCTGCTGAAATGTGAATCTCCGACCCAGTTTCAGATTCGTGGCCGACTCAAACAGATTTTCATCAAGGATTCTCCAGTACTTTGAACCATCCATTGTCCCTTCTATCCTGACAAGCTTTGCCCAGTCCCTGCTGATGAAAAGCAGCCCATGAATGACGCTACCACCACCATGCTTGATGGTAGGGATGGCTGTTGACAGCGATGATGTACAGTTTACTTACACCAGAAATGTAACGCTTTTGAATTTAAACTAAAAAGGTCAATGTTTGTCTCGTCTGATCACAAAACTTCTTCTCCAAATGCCTTGCAAGTATATTAAGATGCTTTTTTCACAAAACTCCATAGGCGCTTTTAGATGCGTCTTTTCAACAATGGCTTCTTTCTTGCACCTCCCATGGAGGCCAGCTTTGTGAAGAGAACAAGATATGTTGATTGCATGAACACTGACCTCATCTCAGGCATAAGAGCATTGCAGATCTTTTCAAAGTCATTGTTGGATTTGCCGTGACATTCCGAACCAGTTTTCCTGCTTGCTCGGCTGCTGAGTTTGGATGGACGACCTGATCTGGGGTAGAGTCTGGGTGGTATGTATACGTCTTCCACTTCTTTATGATGGATTTCACTGTACTCAAAGCGATGAGTGACTTTGAAATAATCTTACAACCCTCTCCTGAACGGTGCTTCTCCACCACGTCTGACTTCTTTGGAAAGCTCCTTGGTCTTCATGTTTGCCTCGTTGGTTGACCAATTCGGTTGCACCTTAAAACTCCTTAGATAAGTGGGGGAGCTTAATTTTTAAGTTAAACCATTGACTGCATGCAGGTGAACCCTATTACACTTATTTTGTAACCTTTCAAACAAATATTTTGCTCCTGAAGTGATTTCGTGTAAATTAGGCAAAGGGGTTGAATACTTATGCAACTAAGAATCATCTGATTTTCTCTGTTAATCAAACATATTCACATTTTATCTGCATTTTTTAGCTCTATTACTTTGGAGTAGTTTGTGAAAAGTCTAAATATTATGTTTGATTTGAAAGCATCATTAAACTAGAAGGGCACTTGTTAGAGTGCATACCTCCGCCACGCAATGACTGATCCACGAGAACATATCGGACCCAATTCATTTTTGAAATATCATGTTAATATAACATTTGGAACCCTTCTTCTCATAGTACAAGAATCACTTAAATATTCTAGTAAGTCGGATCGGATCCGGATCTTCACAAAATCTAATCAGTTCATCCTTGTCACAACGCCAACGTCCACAAAGTTCAGTCCGGACATCCACAAACTTATTGAGATATCCTCACACAGACAGACAGACAGAGAGGAGTGAAAACATAACATCCTTACTCATGGCAGAGGTAATGAGGCATACAATACACATCAATGGAAAATTTTGGAGGGGGTGAACACTTTTGCAGGCTTATAATGTGCAACACACATGTGTTTGCTCAAGCAAGTTTTTTTTCTTCTATACAAAGTCGATGCTCATGGAATTGCTAGAACATAGAATGGATCAGGACATAACAAACAAAAGAACAGTAGAAAGCGCGGCGGTAAACACACAAGCAGCAAGTTGTGGGAAGAATAAGGGCTAAGGGGTACACATGTGGTGGACAATATGGATGCAAAAGCAAACTTTAGGAAGGAAAAACAAAAACTTGAAAGAAGTGTCTTGAGGGAGAAGCAGTGGCAGTTAATTAATGGAGGTAAAAAAGATCATGGTTTTGGATGGAGGATGATCTGAGAGGGTGGTGAACAGCTGTCTTGAAGACCTGGAGGAAAGAATGAGATTGAAGAGAATGTGGAAATTGGTTCCACAGGTGGGAAAGAATAGAAATTAATGAGCGGAGGTGAGCAGTGAGTCTGGATTTTGTGAATTTAACAAGAAGAGGGTTAATGGCAGATCAAGTACACCCTGCAGAAACCTGGGAGGGACACAAGACCAGAAGGGAGGCAGTAGAAAGAGAGACCACCGACCTGTCTGAAATGTGAAAATGATCGGCCCATCGACCCAGCTTCATCGTGGGATATTCCAGTAATCTTGAGGGTCTGGCTTTCCACAGCATCAAGAAGAGCAAGGTGTGATGCAGGGGCTTCAGCCCAAAAGAGAGAACGGTACTCCTACAAGCTGCAAATTAAGGCCTTGTAGGTTGTTAAAAGTTCAGGTGTGCCAAGGAAGGACTTTGCATGATGGAGGATACCCAGTCGGTGACGGGATTTGGAAGCCAACTTCGAAGGGTGGTTTGTTGTGAATGAAGGAGTGTGAGATTTGTCAAGATTGAAAGATATTGTGAAGCATGGAGGGTATTCAACTCTTCCTGACAAAGCAGGTATTCCAAGTGTTTGACCAGCTCCTGATTCTATCAAAGTCTGCAGAGAGGGAAGAGGCTGCTTCCTGCCTGTCTGAAGGATGAGAGATTATACAGCAGAGGGTGGAATCATCATTATAAGTAGTTTCACAAGGACAAATGTTCCTGAACGAATGTGGATACAGTGATCACTCACAGCGGGGTATAAATGCAACGATGAAAAGAAGCATTCCAATACAAAAAGTGATGATCTGTATAAGACAGATAAGTGCAGCTTAAACATTGGTTTAAAAAAACCCAAAAAACATTTATGTCTTATATTTTCGCTTTATAATATAAGTTGAAAGTGATGTGGAATTTTAAGTGCTTCTGAATCCAACCTGATGACACCATGGCAGAAGATCACCAAACTCCTTTCTGTCGTGGCAGACAGCGCCCAACATATGCATTGCACGCAAACTTTCTTTAACAGGTATAGAGCTGTCTTTACCTTCCTGATCACTGGCTCCTGTGGAAAGGGTTAGGAAACATGTAAGAAAATGTTTATTTGTGTTTGTTTGAGGAAACCAACTCTCCAAACTCTCTGCCTTGCCTATGGCATGCTAATGCAGTTTGCATTCAGGGCAACTCAAATCACTCACAGAGACTAAGTGACTTCATGTGAGTATTTATTACAACAGGGAAGGGAAACAAGGAACATGAAAGCAGTTATTCCACAGTATTACTTACAACCCAAAATACGAGTGGGAGACCCTTAGGTATCTATCCTAATTGAGCCCCAAGCAGACCACAGGAGAAGGACAAGGGAGAAAATATGGGAAAATGGAATACTCTGCAACCCAGACACGGGGCACGTGACCAATGTGTGGCTGAACAAGCGGGAATGAGGCGGCACCTCCGTATCAGCAGGTCGGACTACCAGCTTTCTGACCCTATCTGGCTGACAGCTGGAACAGCCCAATCTAGAGAGTGAATGAGCGGTCCGGGAGCAAGGAATCACGATCGTCAAGCTTGCTGCTCCACTGGGCATGTGTGAATCTTCGGGCTCTGGAACGTGCCTGCAACTCCCTGGACTCTCACTCATCCTGCTGTCACAAGTGATGATTCGCCAATAAGCGATGAAACCGGTCCAGCAGCTGAGGGTATGTGCAACATTGGAATTCTCATATATGTACTATTTGTGAATGTATTTGCAGCTATGGAAGAACTCTGTGAAGGGTTTGAAACAGTAAAGGGCTTACCTTGCGTAGCCTTTCATGGTTGCTTTATGCAGCTTTCTTAAGCTCGAAGAGCATGGGAGGAGTCGATTTATTGATGTAATCCGAGCCAGCTGGGATTAGTTGATTAGGTGAGAGCTAATTGGTTATTCCCTCCATTCACAGGTGAGAGATGTGAGTGAGTTTTTGTTTTCATTTATATGATGAAAATGATATATATGTATAATATATATATATATATTATATATATATATATACTATACATCATACATACATATATATATATGTTATATATATATAACTTATATTACATGTATAATGTATATATATACTGTATATATACATGTAATATATATATAATATATAATATTATATATATATATGTTGCGGCCATGGTACGAGACACCAGCTTGTCACTCGGGGATTAATCCCAGGTTGTCCCGTAGAGCCGGACCTGGGGCCACCGCTCACAATTAACGTTGTGGTACGGTGGTTGTTTTAGAACCACGAATGCCACCAGTTAACCACGAGTTCCAGTGTCCACCGTCTAATTATGCCGTTAACTAGAGGTCACGTGGTTACCTGAGCGGGGAGCACGCCCTCGGCAAGCACCAATGTTATCTGATTAGATTTTAATTGGGCGGCCGAGCGTTTAACCGCTGGTGCGTGCCGACTATTTTTGGTCAAATCTGTGGTAATTACCTCCCAGTCTATCTCGGTTCGGACAATGCTAGACCAATGAAGGAAAGGACAAACACGGACGGGTTGGAAATCGACAAATGATTATTAATAATAAAATAAATAAATAAAAAGAACTTTTTATTTTCTGAGGTAAATAAAGAATAAATTTCAAAGCAAAAATCAATCAAAATGCCAGGAAAGAGACAAAGAGCAGATGCTTATGGGGGGGGGGGGCGGTGGGGGGGGGGTTGACTTACTTACAGCTAAACACAGACATGGGTACCACAGATCATTCAGGGGGGGGGGGGAAAGAATCGTCTCGCTCACCCAGAAAGTAGTCGCCGTGAAGTGAAAACGTCTGAAATATGTGCGTGCGTGTCACATCCGTCACCAGCACCCAGCCTTGCCGTGCACCCTCTCGCGAACAGCCTTGAAGCCATCGACGTCTGGAGGGCACCGAGATTGTCTGTCGCGCGTTTCAACCCTGGTGTTGTTGGTGACGACCCGTGCCTCACTTGTTGGCGGTGCTGCTCACACCCACATGTGCACCACACGCTCGCTTCCTTCTCCTCTTTTGCGCGCTTACACCACTTCTTGCTCACTTACACCAACTTCTTGCTCACTTCTCAAGCTTACTTCTCGTTCTCTTCCCCTCCCTGGCTTTCTTTCGCCCTCTTTTTCGCCCCGCTTTCTTTCGCCTCCGCTTTCCTCCTTCTTCAGAACGGACCTCCATTCGTTTTATATCTCCGGCGCCGTCTCCATGGGTGCAGTCCGCCCAAGCTCCACCCGCCCCACTTGCGCACGGTTACCATGACGACCTGTGCGCTCTCAAAAAAGGCGGGCGGTCGGAGCTCGTGAAAGAAATGTTGCTGAGGAAAAATGAGGGCGGGCTTCAGAGCTCGTGAAAGAAATGTGTGTGAACGTGTCTGTCGTAAAGAAAAAAGCTTCCCATAAGAGAGGGGATCTATCCTTTACCATTCTCAAGCATCACATTTAAGAACCCATTAGACATGGGGATGGGGCTAATCTGAACATGCATTTAAGGAAATAACTGTATGAGGACCTGGATGTGTGGATGCATTCATCAGCCGGATTCTGAAATCCATCACAATGTATATATATATATATATATATATATATATATATATATATATATATTATTATATCATTTTCATTATATAAATGAAAACGAAAACCCACTATAAGCCAGACCTCGAGATTACTGGAATTTCCCATGATGAAGCTGAGTCGATGGACCGATCACTCTCACATTTCAGACAGATATATATATAATATATATATATATATATATATATATATATATATATATATATTATATATATATATATAATATATATACACACTCTCAGTGTACAAAACATAGGAACACCAGCTCTTTCCATGAAATAGACTTATCAGGTGAATCGAGGTGAAAGCTATGATCCCTTATTGATTGCTCTTGTTAAATCCACTTCAATCAGTGTCGATGAAGGGGAGGAGATGGGTTAAAAAAGGATTTTTAAGCATCGAGACGATTGAGACATGGATTGTGTATGTGTGCCATTCAGAGGGTGAATGGGAAATACAAAAGATTTAAGTGCCTTTGAACGGCATATGGTAGTAGGTGGCAGGCGCACCGGTTTGAGTGTGTCAAGAACTGCAACACTGCTGGGTTTTTCATGCTCAACAGTTTCCCGTGTGTATCAAGAATGGTCCACCACCCAAAGGACATCCAGCTGGTAGGCCAGTGGTCGAAAACGTATCATTAATGAAAGAGGTCAAAAGAGGCTGACACGAATTGTGCAGAGCAACAGATGGGCTACAGTTAGTCAGCCGACAGTCCAGTACAACATTGGTGCAGAAAGACCCATAAAAGAATGCACAACTCGTCATACCTTGACACGAACAGGGTATGGTAGCCAACGCCCGTGCAGAGTTCTGCTTCTTTCAGCAAAAAAACAAGAACCTGTGGTTGCAGTCGGATAAGGAATTAAAACACTGGACACTGGAGGATTGGAAAAACATTGCCTGATCTTATGAATCCTGGTTCCTGTTGTTTCACGCTGATGGGAGGACTAGGGTGTGGAGAAAACCACATGAGTACATGCATCCATCATGCCGTATGTCAACATTGCGAGCTTGTGCTCGTGGTGTGATGGTGAAGGGGTGTGTTTTCATGGCACACATTGTGCCCCTTCATTAAAGTGGAGCAACGTTTGAATGCCACAGGATATATGAACATCATTGCCAATTAGGTGCATCCCTTCATGGCAGCAGTGTATCCATCTACAAACGGATTTCTACAGCAGGATAATGCCCCATGCCGCAAGGCTAGGATTGTCCAGGAATGGTTCCATGAACATGATAGTGAATTCAGCTTACTGCAGTGGCTTGCCCAGTCACCAGATCTCAATCCAATT
>CM068961.1:30394072-30422181 GCA_035128595.1 Eptatretus atami | reverse complement strand
TTAAAAAAACCAAAAAACATTTATGTCTTATATTTTTCGCTTATATATAAGTTGAAAGGGATGTGGAATTTTAAGTGGCTTCTGAATCCAACCTGATGAACCACCATGCGCAGAAGATCACCAACTCCTTTCTGTCGTGGCAGACAGCGCCCAACATATGCATTGCACGCAAACTCTTTTAACAGTATAGAGCCTGTCTTTACCTTCCTGATCACTGGCCTCCTGTGGAAAGCGGTTAGGAAAAAACATGTAGAAGGTTTATTTGTGTTTGTTTTGAGGGAAACCAACTCTTCCAAACTCTCGCCTACCTATGGCATGCAATGCAGTTTTGCATTCAGGGGCAACTTCAAATCACTTCACAGAGATAAGGACTTCATGTTTGAGTATTTATTACAACAAGTGGGAAGGAGAAACAAAGGAACATGAAAGCAGTTATCTCACAGGTATTACTTACAACCAAAATACGAGAAAACATGGGAGACCCTTAGGTATCTATCCTTATTGAGCCCCCAAGCAGACCACAGGAGAAGGACAAAGGGAGAAAATATGGGAAAATGGAATTACTCTGCAACCCAGACACGGGGCACTGACCAATGTGTTGTGAAACAAGCGGGAATGAGGCGGCACCTTCCGTATCAGCAGTCGGACTTACCAGCTTTCTGACCCTATACTGGCTGACAGCCTGGAACAGCCCAATTCTAGAGCCGAGTGAATGAGCGGTCCGAGCAAGCGAATCACGATCGTCAAGCTTGCTGGCTCCACTGGGCATGTGTGAAATCTTCGGGCCTGGAAACTGCCTTCGCAACCCTGGACTCTCACTCATCCTGCTGTCACAAGTGACTGATTCGCCAATAAGCGATGAAACCGCGTCCAGCAGCTGAGGGTATGTGCAACATGGAAATTTCTCATATATGTACTTATTTGTGCAATGTATTGCCAGCTATGGAAGAACTCTGTGAAGGGTTTGAAAAACAGTAAAGGGCTTACCTTGCGTAGCTTCATGGTTGCTTTATGCAGCTTTCTAACGCTCGAAAGGCATGCGGAGAGTCGATTTATTGATGAATCCGAGCCAGCTGGGATTAGTTGATTAGGTGAGAGCTAATTGGTTATTCCCTCATTCACAGGTGAGAGATGTGAGTGAGTGTTTGTTTTCATTTTATATATGAAAATGATATATTGTATATATATATATAATATATATATATATATAATATATCTATACACATCATACTATACATACAAATAATACTGTATATAATATACTGTATATATACATGTATAATTGATTATATTACTGTATTATATACATGTTATATATATATATAATATAATATATATATATTTATATATATTGTTGCGGCCATGGGTTACGAGACACCAGCTTGTCACTCGGGATTAATTCCCAGGGTTTGTCCTCGGTAGAGCCGGACCTGGGGCCACCGCTCACAATTAACGTTGTGGGTACGGTGGGTTGTTTTAAGAACCGACGAATGCCCACCCAGGTTAACACGAGTTTCCAGTGTTCCACCGTCTAATGTATTGCCGTTAACTAGAGGTCACGTGGTTACCTGAGGCGGGGAGCACGCCCTCGGCAAAGCACAATTTAATCTGAATGAGATTTTAATTAGGGCCGGGCCGAGCGTTTTAACCGCTGGTGCGTGCCGACTATTTTGGTCAAATCTGTGGTTTAATAACCTCCCAGTCTATCTCGGTTCGGGACAATGCTAGGGACCAATGAAGGAAAGGACAAACACGACGGGTGAAATCAGACAAAATTATTTATTAAAAATAAAAATAAATAAATAAAAAAAACTTTTATTTTCTGAGGTAATAAAGAATAAATTTCAAAGCAAAAATCAATCAAAATGGCCAGGAAAGAGACAAAAGAGCAGATGCTTATGGGGGGGGGCGGTGGGGGGGGGGTTGACTTACTAAGCTAAACACAAGACATGGGTAACCAAACAGTCATGTCAGGGAAGGGGGGGAAGAAATTTCGTCTCGCTCACCAGAAAAGTAGTCGTCCGTGAAGTGAAAACGCTGAATATGTGCGTGCGTGGTCACATCCGTCACCAGCACCCAAGCCTTTTGCCTGCCACCCTCTCGCGAACAGCCTGATTGCCAGTCGACGTCTGAGGCACGAGATGTCTGTCGCGCGTTTCAACCCTGCGTGTTTGGTGACCGACCCGTGCCCTCACTTGTTTGGCGGTGCTGCTCACACCCACATTGTGCACCCACACGCTCGCTCCTTCTCCTCTTTGCGCGCTTAACACCCCACTTCTTGCTACTTACACCAACTTCTTGCTCACTTTCTCAAGCTTAACTTTCTCGTTCTCTTTCTCCCTCCCTGGCTTTCTTTCGCCCCACCTTTCTTTCCGCCCCGCTTTCTTTCGCCTCGCTTTCCTCTCTCTTTCAGAACGGACCTCCATTCGTTTTATATCTCGGCGGCCGTTCCTGTGCAGTCGCCCCAGCTCACCCCGGCCCACTTTTGCGCACGTTACCATGACGCACCTGTGCGCTCTCAAAAAAGGCGGGCGTCGGAGCTCGTGAAGAAAATGTTCTGAGGAAAAATTGAGGGCGGGCTTCAGAGGCTCGTGAAAGAAATGTTTGTGTGAACGGTCTGTCGTAAAGAAAAAAAGCTTCCCAAAGAGAGGGGATCTATCCTTTACCATTCTCAAAGCATCACTTTAAGAACCCCATTTAGACAATGGGATGCGGGCTAATCTGAACATGCATTTAAGGCCGAAATAACTGTATGAGGACCTGATGTGTGGATGCATTCATCAGACCGGATTCTGAAATCCATTTCACATATGTATATATATATATATAAAATATATTTATATTAACTATATATATATAATATTATCATTTTCATTATATATTAAATGAAAACGAAAACCCACTATAAGCCAGACCCTTCGAGATTACTGGAATTCCCATGGATGAAAGCTTGAGTCGATGGACCGATCACTCTTCACATTTCAGACAGATATAAATATATATATAATATATATATATATTATATAATATATAATTATATAATATATATATATATATTATATATATACACACACTCTCAGTGTACAAACACATAAGGAACTACCAGCGTCTTTCCATGAAAAGACTTATCAGGTGCAAATCGAGGTGAAAGCCTATTGATCCTTTATTGAATTGTCTTGTTAAATCCACTTCCAAATCAGAGTCGATGAAGGGAGGGAGATGGGTTAAAAAAGGATTTTTTAAGGCATCGCAGACGATTGAGACATGGGATTGTGTATGTGTGCAATTCAGAGGGTGAATGCGGAAAATAACAAAGAGTTTAAGTGCCTTTGAACCGGCATATGTAGAAGGTGGCAGGCGCAACCGTTTGCAGTGTGTCAGAAACTGCAACACTGCTGGTTTTTCATGCTCCAAACATTTCCCGGTGTATCAAGGAATGGTCCACCACCCAAAGGAAAAATCCAGCTGGTAGGCCAGTGGTCGAAAACGTATCCATTAATGAAAAGGTCAAAAGAAGGCTGACCACGAATTGTGCAGACAAAAACAAGATGGGTACAGTTTTAGTTCAGCCCGACAGATCCAGTACAACATTGGTGGCAGAAAGACCCATAAAAGGAATGCACAACTCGTCATTACCTTGACACGAACAGGGTATGGTAGCCAACGCCCGTGCCAGAGTTCTGCTTCTCAGCAAAAAAAAACAAGAACCGGTGGTGCAGTCGGGATAAGGAATTAAAAACCACTGGACACTGGAGGATTGGAAAAACATTGCCTGATCTTATTGAATCCTGGTTCCTGTTGTTTTCACGCTGATGGAGACTAGGGTGTGTGAGAAAAAAACACATGAGTACATTGCATTCCATCATGCCGCTAGTCAACATTGCGAAAGCTTGTTGCTTCGTGTTGATGGTGAAGGGTGGTGTTTCATGGCACACATTGTTCCCTTCATTAAAAGTGGAGCAACGTTTGGAATTGCCACAGATATATGAACATCATTGTGCCAATTTAGCGTTGCATCCCTTCAGGCAGCAGTGTATCCATCTTACAAACGGATTTTTACAGCAGGATAATGCCCCATGCCGCAAGGGCTAGGATTGTCAGGAATGGTCCATGAACATGATAGTGAATTCACTTTACTGCAGTGGCTTGCCCAGTCACCAGATCCAATCCCAATTTGGAGCATCTGTACGATGAGATGGAATAGCTATTCGGAGGATGAGATCCACTTTACCAACCAACTTGACAACTGTGGGAAGCATTTGAAGTCAAAACATGGGGCCAACCCCTGTGCGAACGCTTTCGAACACCTTGTACAGTCCATGCCCCGACGAATAGGAGGCTGTTCTGAAAAGCAAAAGGGGTTGCAACTCAATATTTGAAGTGTTGCAAATGTTTTGTACACTGAGTCGATATGTACAGGCAAATACCACCCGTCGCTTTGCTGATGGGAATACTAAAGGGGGGGGGAGAAATAAGATGGGGGAACAGCAGAGAGGGGAGGAGTGGAGAGAGAGAGAGGGAGGGAGAGTGAAGAGATGGAGGGGAAAGGAGAGTGGAGGGGAGGAGGGGTGTGGGAAAGGAAAGACAGTGTGAGTAGAGGAAGGGAAGGCAGACGTGTGCACCAGCGTTAATTACGATTCATTAGTCTGTCTCATCAAAATGATTCTGTATCGAATAAACAGGAAGATGGAAAAACAAAATAATGTCTTGAAATCCATTTTTACGCCATACTATGGAGTACGGCCTGAAACAAACCCATCTGCACAAGCCAGAGGCAAAGTCAGTCTAAAGGACACTTCTCAGACAAACTCCCATCTGGACATAAATACTGCCTGGACACATTCGAAGCCAAGCTGCCCAGAGATAAACACCGGGGCCCGGATATGTCAGGAGACAAACACCACCAGAAACATCCAGAGACAAACCACTGCCCAGGACACATCCCAGGGACAAACAACCACCTTGGGGGACATGTCCAGAGACAAAAACTCCGTCCGAACATACCAATACCGCCCAGGCATGTTCGCGAGACGAACCACCGCCCGGGGGCAACTCCGGCGCCAAGCTGTCCAGAGACTAGAACTAGTCAGGCACTTCCAGAGACAAAACTCCTGTTCCAGACACACCCAGAGATAAAAATCTCCCGTCCGAACATGAAAACGTGCCCAGAGACAAACACCACCCGACGCATCCGGAGAAAACAACCACCCCCGATGCAACCAGAGGACAAACACTGCCCCTACGCGTCCCGAGACAAACCACCGCCCCGATTGTTCCGAGCCA
Source organism: Eptatretus atami (assembly GCA_035128595.1). Classification (NCBI taxonomy): domain Eukaryota; kingdom Metazoa; phylum Chordata; class Myxini; order Myxiniformes; family Myxinidae; genus Eptatretus; species Eptatretus atami. The sequence continues at coordinate 30,416,898 of CM068961.1, read as the reverse complement.
ACCCACTGCCCCGACCGCATCTGCGAGGAAAAAACCACCGCCCTACGTGTCTGGGTGACAAAACACCGCCCTGATGCGTCCGGAGACAAAACACTTGTCCTGACGCATCTGGAGACAAACACCACCCTGACCCATCCAGAGACAAAAGAAACCCCGACGTTCAGGAGAACAAACAACCACCTCGACGCGTCTGGAGACAAGCACTGCCTCGATGCATCCAGAGAGAAAACACCGCCCGACGCGACCAGAGGAAAACATCGCTCTGACGCGTCTGGGATACAAAACCAACTGCCCCGACGCATTCCAGAGCCAAAAATCCAATCCGGACATAAACACTGCCCAGGACATGCGAAGCAGACAGTTGACAGAGACAGAAGAGAGGAGGGAGATGTTGAGAGATGTAGATTTGGGAGGCAGGGTGTTGCACTCTATAGGGAGGGGGATGAACAAAGATATTAGAGAGAGAGAGAGAGAGAGAGAGAGAGAGAGACGAGAGAGAGAGAGAGAGAGAGAGAGAGGAAGAGAGAGAGAGAGAAGAGGTAGTTCACCAAAAAGAAATATGTTTATGCTTTCCGAATAACACACACACACACACACACACCACACACACACACACACACAGTAGTACTTGGCCAAATATCGGCAATTATTTAGGAATCGGGCAGGTTGGAGTCGGTGTGCATTACAGGCTACAGTACATAACTTGTATACAACCCAGTAACCTTGAGTGGCTTTCACCAAAAACAATGTTTGCATTTATATAAACATTTCAGAGATATTGTTCACAAACATTAATCTTTATAAACAACTGCATGAGATCGGTGGAAAAAAAAATTTGGCTCGTAATTAGAAAACCACGTACCATGGCAAACAGCTTCAGAAATGGATGTCATTTCACAACAACTCGCCGGATGACAGAGCACGAACCACACCACTCAGGACACGGAGCACAAACACTCAGTCAAGGAATGACAGAACACGCCAAACTAGCTCAGATTGATGCAAGCAAGAATCACATCGCTCAGGATGACGCGGCATGAACCACTCGCTCAGGATGACGTGCACGAACCACTCGCTCAGGATGAACGGAGCACGAACCATTCACTCTGAATGATGTTGGCACGCAAAAGCGGCTGCAGTGAGTGAACAATTCGTTCAGAATGATGTCCACACGCGTACACTATAAGCACTCAAGCAAGCACTCAATTAATCGGTGATATGAATGTCTGGTCAGGCTGTGGAAACGTACCATATAGGATCACTTAAGAAAATAAATGAGTTCATTTTCAAATTATGACTATCCACAAAAAGAGTTGCTGTTTAAACGATAGAACAACCTGGAGACATCGCAAAAAGTTTTTATCACCGTGAAATAAATATTTTCAGATAATCTTTGCCACGTTGCCCTGCTCGGTCTGTGCACCTCTCACGTGGTACATCCATTCGCTGTCCGCGTAAAACGTTCTTCGTTTATTTTAAAAACATACGTTTTTCCACAGATTTGCTTTGATTCTTTGTAGACACTTCATGGAAACCCTCTGAAAATATAGACCACAGATCTGGCAGCACGCTTTATGAATAAGCAGTCCCTTTGGACAGGGCAGATGTTCAAGCAGTGAATGCATTAAATCATATAGCTTCAATGCAAGCTGGTTAATTGGCACGTTCTTAAATCTTTTGTTCACTCAACATTTAATTCTATGCCTGGTGTTGTAAGGTATCGGCGATGGCGTTTGGGATCCTAGGGTACTAGTTCAAATCCGCTCAGCTGTTGAATTAATACCAGGTGGGGTTAACTCAGCCTGTCATTTCCTTCGAGGTCGGCAAAATGAGTGCCAGCATGCTGGTATACTGTGTCGGAGTGGTGACCCATCCAGGATTGTGCCCAATTGCCAAGGAGAACTGCTTCCAGCACCAATGCTCTGCACAGAGGATGGTCCCCAATTGGATGGATGATAGAATTCTCCAAACAGTCGGGAAAAGAACGTTTAATGCTTTGGAAATTTCACATTTTCTTGTGTATTCTATGGGAGAGGAGGAACATAGCCTTGCTTGCTTAAAATGTAAATAGGAAACATCGCTTAGTTATAAGAGTCGTTATTTCTTTATTACTATCAGATTTCACTCCAGATTTCACCACTTATTAGTCAGACGATATCTGCATTCCTCCCAAAGCCGAAAAATATATTTTGATGAGATCCTTTAAATTACGCTGTAAGAGTAGATCGTGGGAAAATTTGCATCATATAACGCATTGAATCGCTCAAACTCCTATTTAAAAAACTATAGCCTTTACAAAAGTGATGTAACAGTGATTTGTAGCTATGATAAACAGGCATTCATAATATGAGTGAGGAAAATTAAGAAAAAACTTTATTGGAAGAAATTGTTGCACCCTCTTCCAAGTCAAGGCATTGTTGAGCAGGCCAAAAAAACATGGCGGCTTCAGACCCAGCGAGGTTACCGAGAATGCACCTTCAGCACCCCATAGAAGTAGTGACCAAGGATGCACACTAAAGAAGGATGATAATAATAAGGGCCCTTAATTATCACAAAAGGGGTGTTTTTAAATTAACCTAAAAACACCAAATTTTCAGTCATGAATTTCCTTGGAGTTTTCTTCGCATGTATTTTCAAAATTCAGGCTGCTAGGTTTCATGGTTTTGGAGTTATGGAGGAGGCCATTGCATATACTAACACACACACCACACACTTATTATTTCAGATATATTGGTTTTTTCCTCTGATATATATATAAATATATATATACATTTATACATATATATATATATGTATATATATGTATATATGTAATAAATATATTACAAATATATACATATATTACATATATATACATATATATAATATATATATATATATATATATATGCAGGAGGTGTCCAAAAGTCACCTCGGGATTAGAAATGAAATAAACATTTCTGTTTTTTAATAATTGTTTTCTTTTTTTCTTTTCAGAATTTAGATTAAACATTTGGAAAATTACCGTGGAAAAATTCACAAAACTGAACAAAGAACCAAAATCGTGGAATTTTATTTAATTTCATCGATCAATTATTTTAAACCAAAAGAGGCATACTGCCGACACTTCAATGGCAGGAAAACCACCTTCAGATTTCGATGATTCGTCGCGTTTAGTCAACGTTTTCAGAAATAATGCGCGCAGGTAGTGACTTGCCACAATCTGGAAGACCACGTCTGCTCATTTTCACAGATTAATCGTGAACGTGTATTGCGACAGTGTCAAGAAGAACAGGAACATCGATCCGCAGACGTTCTGACACAGTTGGGCGGATGTCTCGGATGTTCACTTATCGCATACCAAAAACGCTTTACAGCCAGTAACCCATACAAAAGTGCAATGGTGCAAAAGTTTAAACCGGACTGGATCACCGGCAAACGCTTAATTACTTCAGTTCAAATTCAGAAGTGGTCAATGAAGAAAACGAATTGCTTCATAATAACTGATATGACGCGATGAAGCTCATTTCATTTGAACGGTTTTGTGAATAAGCAGAACTGAGGTTCTGGGATTAGAGAATCATCGGGCATTCATCAACGTGCAGTTGCATCTTCTAAAATGCACTGTCTGGTGTGGTGTAACGTCAGAAAGCATGTATCGGCCCTCTTTTTTGAAAATGAGGATGGCAGTGCAAACGACGGCCACAGGAGCGGTATCGAGCCATGCTCGATAATTTTTGTAGCGTCCTGCAGTGAAGGCTAAACCTGAGATGTGGTTTCAACAAGATTGGGGAGCCACTGCCCACCACGCATGAGCCACGGTGAACTTCCACGGCAAATTTTGGACACCGAATAATTTGGCGAAATTCAAAAAATTTCTGGCCACCACTTCTCCTGCATTTGCACGCCTCCCGATTAATTCCTTTGGGGTTAACCTAAAGGCAGTTGTGTATACATCAATAAGGCACCATACCAATTCAGCAACTCAAGGATAACATCTGTGCAGAAATTCAGGGCTGCAGCCAAGGAGTTATTGGGTCCGCTGTTATGTGGAAAGATGCTGTCGAAGAAGCCCGTCTCTGCGAAGCCGAAAATGGAGGACTCGCAAGCTGCATCATTTTTTCATAAATAAAGCAAATTCATCTCCATTTTGTAAATTTTCTTTGGTATAAAAAATAATCATAAATTATGGTAAAAACAAAATGTTATTTAACTAATCCATAGGTGACTTTTGGGACATCTTGTATACTTATGTATATATATATATATATATAATTATTTATAAATATATATATATATATATTACATATACAATATTGCAAACGGAGTAACTTAAGTTGATTTCCATGGAGTAATCCCATGTCATACCAGAGCCATTTGCAGTATAAATTACAGATTAATTTAAAGTTGTTTCACACCTGCATCCATGTCGGAGCGTGGACAAACTGACAAGTTACATCTCCTTGTTTGGTCACTGGAGTATAGATGAGGAATGTTGCAACATTTTCATGTCTCCTCCATTTGCCCACATTCTGTAGTACTTCCTCCATTTTCCCTGGATACTGGAGCTATCCCATGTGGCGACTCTTGCTGCAGGATGTCTGGATTATTTTCCTCAACATTTCTTAAGCCCTCTCCTTCTTTCTGCTCATTGGTGGCTTGGTCCTGCCTTCAACCTCAGAATTTGGTGACTCAACCCCAGAGTCATAGACTAATCCACGAGAGAAAAGAATTCGCTTGAGGTGAAACATGTGAAGTCATCAGAGTGCTTGAGGAAGAGAATGAGCAGGAGGCTTGAGAGGGAGAGAGCTCCAACAGTGTTGTTAATGTTGAGGAAGTGTAGAATCCAGATCTTCCATGGTCGCAAATAACAAAAACACAGAGAAGTAGAGGAAATCGAGTGGATGATAAATAAATGATCGATTTTTAAAAACTCATTGGCTATAACCTTATCCCAAATGTGAACCATTTTACATGGATGAACAGATGAAGATTGATTTGCCAAACAATTACAACACTTCAATGCTACTGTGTCATGATGTTGACGGTAGAGCCCCACTACAGCTTGACTATTCATTTCATATACAATACATGTTATGAAAGTTGTAACCTTGTTGGGTTGTTCGAAAAGCTGCCATGAGACAAAAAACAAATCCAGGATTAAATAAAATATACCTCTGCATCCCAGGAGCCACAGCAGTCAGGAGGAGTTCCTGATGGAGTTATGGGCCTTTTTCACTCTGGGATGAAAATTGAGAGAGTGGAATGCATATTTAAGCAGGGAAAGTAAGGGAAAGGGGGAAGGAAAGAGGAGAGAGAGAGAAGAGTATCTTTTATAGAGAGTATTTTATCATCTCCAAATTACATGTACAGCAAAGCAATTTTAGGAGAAATCTCCAAATATACATGTGCGAAGCAATTTTTGGATAGAGAATATTTCCCCCCCCCCCCCCCCCAATTACCATATACAGGAAGCAAATTTTGGGAGAAAAATCTCAAAATACATGTGCAGCAAGCAATTTTGGAGAGGAATAATCCAAATACATATACGAAGCAATTTTGGAGAAAATCTCCAATTACATGTATAGGAAGCAAATTTTGGGAGGAAAATCTCCAAACATGCTAACAGCAAGCAATTTTTGGGAGGAGGAATATTCCAAATACATATACAGGAAGGCAATTTTGCGAGAAAATCTCCAAATACATATACAGGAAAGCAATTTTGGGAGAAAAATTCTCCCATAATACATGTACAGCAGCAATTTTGGGAGAGATATCCAAAACATATACAGGGAAGCAATTTTGGGAGAAGAATATCCAAATTACATATACAGGAAGCCAATTTTAGAGAAAAATCTTCAAATACATTGTGCAGCAAAAGCAATTTGGGAGAGGGAATATCCAAATACATATTACCCAGAAGCAATTTTGGAGAAAATCTCAATACATGTATAGGAAGCAATTTGGGAAAATCTCCAAATACATGTGCAGCAAAGCAATTTTTGGAGAGATATCAAATACATATACAGCAACATTTTAGGAGGAAAATCTCCCAATACATGTATATGAAAGCAAGTTTTGGAAGAAAATCTCCAAATGCATTGTAACAGGAAGCAATTTTGGGAGAAAAATCTCAAAAATACATGTACAGGAAAGCAATTGGAAGAAAATCTCCAAATGCAGTACAGGTAAGCAATTTGGGAGAAAATCTCAAAATACATTGTACAGGAAGCAATTTTGGGAGAAAATCCTCCAAAACATGTACAACAAGCAATTTTCGGGTTGAAAATTGCTTGCTGGTACATGGAGAGGGTATTTCAAATATGTAAGGAGCATTCAATTTTAAACAAATAATTCAACACACATGCTCATTATCATTGCGCATTTTCGTTTTTTCAAGGTACACAAAAAAACTTTACGTACTGACGGGCTTTTAGACCTATACATTGTAGGGCACCCCTTTGTATGAACTTGTTCTGGAGCATTACATTGGTTCCTCCTAAGAACACAAGGGTATTACAACATTGCAACACGAGATTTTTTTGATTGTTGCCTTATTTCTATTGTCCAAGCATATTCCATAAGCCATGGAATGTCCTTATTTTTATTTTGTTGTGCATACATACCAAGATAAAGGGGGGGGGGGCCTTTTTTTTCCTTTATTATGCCCCCTTTTGGGGAATTTTTTTTTTTCCACAAGAATATCGATGGGTGATGATTTAAGGTTTGTGATCAAGTTTCATCAAAATTTGTATTTGTGGTTTTGAAGGAAGAAAGTCAATACCTCAAGTTCTGAAGACGACGATGGTTCACCGAGCGGTATTGGCGATGTAGATAGTTCAGAAAAGTCAAGGATTGAGACAATGTTGATAATGTTTGACCAAAGTTATAAAAATATCAACAATGATTGTGGTACGGAGTGAACAGGTTATTAGCTGCAAAATGTCCGAAAAAAACCGGTTTCGTTCAACAACTTTAAAAATTGACCTTTGCATAACCTTTAAAAGGTCAACAAAAAAACATGTTGTGGACAACTTAAAATAAGGAAAAACAGGATACGTTGCTATAGTTATGGCGAGTTAGTTCGTCGAAGAAGGTCGAAAATCCGTTTGATTCCCAACAACTTTTGAAAATTTGACTTTGTGACTTTTAAAGGTCCAAAGGTCAAGGATTATGAGCTTTGGTGCAAAACTTCCTCTGGAAACAGTCCAGGAACATATAACCGTCAATATAGGCTATATGGGCATTTCGCACTCCTCGGATATCCATACTGATGAAATCAGCGTAAAAACAAAACTTGAAGGGGCACCACGGGCAAGGTATTCGGAGATAGAGCAAATGGTTTCAAGATTTAGGTGGGAATGACCTCAAAATTGTGCATAAAAAGATTGTCATCCTTGCTTCTCAAAAGTTTGGGGCGGTCGTATGATTTTCATGTCAAATTCGAAATTTTCTAAGTTCGTGACCTTGTGGCCTGATCCTTTGGGACGAAAATGAAAATCGAAGCCTGTGGGGCTATGCAGTGCCATGGGGCTAACCAATACCGAAACCCCAGCCAGATTCGACAACCTCTCGGCGAAGATAATTTTTATGTCAAAATTCCAATTTTTCCTGTCATTGGTAACTAATGGCGGCATCGGCCACGCATACGCAGCAACGTGTTTCTGTTCATTGTTGCTTAAATAAATGGCCATAACACTTGGGAAGACTTGTGCGATTAATTATCAAACTTAAAAGGCACATACTTCAGGTCCCCAGCAATATTCCTTGCAAGTTTCAATTAAGATCGGACCAGTGGTTTGTCGAGAAACAATCAGTCTCACACACACCACACACACACACACACACACACACACACACACACACTGCTGGAAATAGATAGATATCATATATATATATTATATAGTTGTATATTGTCTATCTATATATATATATATATATATATATAATACTATATATATATATATATATATATCACAATATATATTATATTGATATTTATATATATGTATATCAGTATATATAATATATATATTGTAATTTATATATATATATATATATATATATATATTTGTATATTTCTACAGTATATATATATATATATATATTATATATATATATATAATAATAATATATATATTACTGTGATATATTATTGTACGAATTTTGGGAATTCGATTGCCACACAACATTACAGGTTCCTTTAGTCTAATCTATGTCGATAAGTGCTTTGTTCCCTAGATAGCCTCACCTTTCATTGTTTAAAATTTTTCAGTAAATCGATTAGATGCGCTGCGGGATCGAATTTAATTAGTTAGGGAACGGACCAATGGAGACAGTTCCCTCCCCCTTCTTCTACGAAGAGGAAGAAAAGAATCCACCGTCCCGTGGAACTCATGATGTCAAAACCTCCCTCCCACCCGTGTTGAGCGGGGGATGGATTTCACGAGGGCATGAGGACGCCGGGCGTGGAGTAGGGGCGGAGAAGGCATAAGAAGGAGATCGGTCTCTTTGTTTCGTGTTCGGAAGTGAGTAGTAAGCTTTTTTGCTTCGGAGAGAGTAGTCGTTCAGGCAGACCGTCGGGTCCTTGCTTGGTCGCGTTAGGGTGAGGCCTTCGAAGCTTTTTTTGCTTCGGCTGGCTCATGAGCTTCAGCTGAGGGCTGCTCAGGAGGAGCTTTTTGAGGCTTTTTTGCTTTGGTGGGTTCAGTTGATGCTTCGGCTGCGGCCGGGCTCAGAGTGGAGGCGCTTTTGCTTTGGTGGGTTCATTAGCTTTCGGGCTCTGTTTGGCTCGGGAGAGCTTTTTGCTTCGAGCTGCTTTGTTTTCGGAGGAAGTTGAAGCCGGTTGCTCAGCTCGCAGCTTGCGAATGTGGTTCTTCTTTCTTCCTTGGTTCGCTGGAAGCTCTTGTTCTCCATTTTGATTCCCGGCTTGGTGCGACTTGATCGACCTTTTCTCGGAGTTGGTTCCTCGGGGAAGCGACGCATCGACGGGAAGGCATCGGCGCCTCGTCTCACCAGCACGTGTTGAGAAGCGCGGAGGATTCGCGGGGAGCTCAGAAGGATCGCAGCTCACGGCGATTTGATCCAGCTCGCTCTCGCTGGAGCCGGGTCCGAACAACTTGAAGACCACACGAGGTGGAGAGGTTCGAGATAGTTTCTGGCTGTCAAGCCACCTGTCCTCGAGCTGGAGCTCTTATTAAAGGGCCTCTCCACCATTCTTTGTGTTGTGTGTGTGGTGTGTGTGTTGCTGTGGTGTGTGTGTGTGGTGGTGTGTGTGTGTGTGCCGTGTGTCCGTGGGCCCGTCTAATAAGTAGGAAATTGTTTAAGTGCTTTGTGTGAACTGTAAATGTTTGCATCGCATTTCGTATTAGACGGTGTAGTTCTTTTGTCGTGCTTTTGATGCTTTTATAATTGCAATTACGTTGTTTTGGCCTTGTTTTTAATTGCATACGTGCTTTATTATAATTAAATGTCCTTGTGTGAATGTCAACCTGTTGTTGCGTCCCTCTTCCCCTTAATTGAGCTGCATCTTGCACTCGGAAATATAGTGGTTTTAAATAGCCGGAAAGTGATCGGTCCAATGGACTGCGCGATAATACCCCGCCTCGGTTAATCCCAAAAGGAAGCTAAGCTGCTTAAGCGGCTTCGTTTCCAAGCGGGTCCCGTTGAAGGTACATCTCTCGGTAACCATCCGCGCGAATAATTAGTAAATCGAAGATTTTGGCGATCGGGAACCCTGTAGCGGCGCGTAGAGCTGCGACAAGGTTGTGGTGCGTAAAAACACACCCGGTGGCTGGTTTCCGCGTTGATCCGGAAAGCGCGACTGAATTGTCCGGTGGCGAACGACCGCTATGGTTAAGACGTGGTCGTTTCGCACGCGAACGGGCAGCGAAATTACAACACTGGTGCAGAAGTGGGATACAGATTCATTCCCTTCCACACTAAATTAACGAACCGGATCAAAGGTGTGCGAGCGACCCTCCGGTTCATTAAATTTCCGAGTTTTAAATTATTCCGATACGCAAAGATGGCAGTTTTCAACTGAGCGAACGGGAGGCAGGCGGTAATGAATTTAAGAAAATGGTTAGGAAATCAGGCTTAGCGAAATGACCATTTTTGCAGAACATGCCCATTGATTGCAGGTGAACACCCCACAAACCAAATGCAGAGTCGCAATGGTGCGCAGCGGCGGGCCTGGTGTATGACACCCCCTTCCCCCTCCTCGTCAAAATCCTCCTCAGTCCCCGGCAGAATCTCGCCGAAATGGCGAACTCGACTGCCACGTGGTTATTTGACGTAAGAGACTATGCTCGATGGCGTTGAGTGGGAAAAATGCAGGACATATATACAAGGCATAATGGATTGCATGAAAGGAAGAGAAATGAAACAAAATGAAGAAAAATGCGGGGTAGAATATTCCAGCGAAGAAATATGAAAAAGAATACAAGAAAAATAAGGATGGAGACTGGATCGCCAGGCTGGGCAAAAAGAACAAACATCGTGGCCCAATTGCGAGAGCGGAACCGTTGGGCAGATGGATGCTCAAACAATGCGGACGCCACGATTGCTGGAGCGACGCGATCTGAGAGGGGGTGTGGACTGTGTAGCCCGAACGGTGGAGGCCAAAAAATAAACGGGATGACGTGAATTGGACGGAGACCTCTGATAACGCAGTAGAGTTAGGACGGATGACGGAGAGGAGAAAAATTAATTTAAAAAGGGAGACCGAAACTGTAGACTGAGAATGACACGATTAAAACATTAATAAACACGGACTGACGGCAAATAATAAGTGTGAGACAGAAAGGAAACAAACAGGTAGTAGACGGAAACGCAAAATATGACCTATGAATAACAGAGACACGGTACGAGATAAGGTATGAATTCTAGGACGGGGGTATGGACAGAAACTAAAAAACGAAACACACCACACAAGAAAGTAGCGAGGACCATTGTAGGGAAGCTCAGGGAAGGTGTCGTGACCCGGTGCAACCAGCTGGATAGCTCTACCTTCAGGAACAGGAGGGAGGGAATGTGCCCCCTGAAGCAGATCACGGACCAGGGTAGGTCGTCCGGTCGAGCTTGACGGGTTGGAGCGGAATGATAGGCGAAACGGTGCACGCGGGGAGCTTTTGGGGGTTATGGTAAACCGCGGAACCCCTAATGTGTGTGCTAATATCCAGCCGTGGTTTGTTCCGTGTGTTTAGTGTGCGGTAAATGTGTGTTTGCGCGGTGCAAGAAAGTAACGTGCTTGTCCAGCACGCATTGAGTGTGGATGAAGCACCCGATGTGTGGATGAGGAACCGTGTGATGGTGAGGAATCCGCTGTGTGGATGAAACAACCGTGATGTGGATGAGGCACCGTGTCAGTGGTATGAGGAACCGTGTGTGGCATGAAGCTACCGTGTGTGGCATTATGAAGGAAAATCGTGTGTGTGAATGAATACACTCGTGTGTAGGATGAAACCACCGCGTTGACAGACCGTCCGTGATGTGAATATGTATGGTGGTGTGAGTGGAAGCAAGATGTGTGTGCTGGGGTGTAAAGAGCAAGAAATGTGTGAGAGATGGACCGCAGTGTGTGTAGTAGCTATTATAGTTGTGTATAGTGTAGTAAAGGCTGATGTGAGTGTCGCTGGGTGAGAAATGGCGTATAGAGTGTGAAAGATGAAGACGACAGTGTATAGTGAGTAGTATGGTGTGTGTGTGGTGTGAAAAGTAGCGATTGATATAATAATGTACCTGTAGATGTTTATACATAATATGTAGAGAGACCGCGTGTTGTGAGTAGTATGAGTGGTGTGTGTGGTAAAAGGCGATGTGTGAGACAGTAGGGGACGCGTGTGTCGAAAGTAGTGATATGGTGTGTGAATGATGAAAGGGGCGAGTGTGACGAGAGGACACGCGGTGTAAAGTGAGAGTAACATGGTGTGTGTGAGTAGAAAGGCAGAATGTGTGTGTGGGGTGAAGGCGATTGATGGAGATAGAGGACCGAACGTGTAAGTGGTAGAATATCGAGTATGTGTGGGTGAAAGGCGTAATTGTGTCCAGAGAGACCGGTTGAGTAGTAATCAGGTAATGTGTGAAGGTGAAAGCATGTGTAGAGAGAAGACCGCGTGTGTAGAGTAGTATGGTGTGTGGTTGGTGGGAAAGGCGAAAAGGGTGAGAGAGACCGCGTGTTGTTGAAGTAGTATGGTGTGTGTGAGTGAAAGGCGATTTGTGTGTGTGGGTGGAAAGGCGATGTGTGAGAGAGACCGCGTGTGTGGTTAGTATTGGTATGGTGGGTGAAAAGGCGATGTGTGAGAGAACCCGCGTGGTGCAGTAGTATCGGTATTTGTGTGGGGAAAGGCGATTGTGTGAGAGAGACCGCGTGTGTGGAGTAGTATGGTGTCGTTGGTGAAAGGCGAAGTGTGAGAGAGACGCGTGTGTGAGTAGTATGTGTGTGGGTGAGAAAAGGCGATGTGTGAGAGAGACCGCGTGTGTGAGGGTGGCGGTATGAGAGACGGATTGCGTTAGCATCTGCGGTAACCAGAACCCGATTACCTATATTAATGATTTCCTCTTACTCATGAGTTGCGCTTGTATGCTGATTACGTGACTCTACCAATATTATTTACAAAATCCTACCTTATCTATCAGCTTCTTTTTTTTCACATCACTATCTCTTCCTTTCTTCTACTCACTATTCACACTTCGTCCTTCTCCTATCTAACTCCTTTACTTAAAACTTCCCTTATGAATACAATCCTCTCCCTCCGGTCCGAACACCATCCCTTGTCCCCACTTACCCCTTACATGCGTCGCCCAAAATCTTCTCTCGATTCACCGTTAATATTTCGGTATGTTACGAGAGTAAACGTCCGAACGCTTGGGAAACGACCGCTTAAAGCAGCTCGCTTCTTTTGGACCAGCGTTTATCGCGCAACGTGGCATCCTGGAGCTAGTACCAAAAATGCGAGTGGAAAGATGGCAGCTCAAATTAGAAGGACGCAGCGAAAGGTTACATCACACAAGACATTTATTATAATAAAGCACGTATGCAATGAAACAAGGCAAACCGTATGCATTATACAAGCATCCAAAGCATACAAATAACTACGACCGTCTTATGCGAAGCGATGCAACATACAGCACACAAAGACTTAACAATTTCCTACTTATTAGACGGGCCACGACACACGTACGCACACACACACACCCAATAAATGGTGGCAGGAAGGCCTTAATAACTGAGCTCCAGCTCGGGACATGGATGAGTGAAACCCAGAACTATTTCGAAACGTCACTCGTGTGTGTCTTCAAGTTGTCGACCCGGGCCCAGGAGGAGAAGCTGATCCAATCGCCGTGGCTGCACCGTCCCGAGCTCCGCGAACCTCCCGCGTCCTTCTCAAACGTGCTTGTGACGAAGCCATCCTTCCATCGATGCGTCGCTTCCCCGAGGAACCACCTCAAGAAAGGCGATGTCGCACCAAGCCGGGAACCAAAATGCGAGAACAAAGAGCTCACGAACCAAGAAGAAGAAAAGCCACCATTCGCAGCTTCGAGCCGACAACCGCTCAACCTCCTTCCAAACTTCGAGCAAAGCTCCCGGCCAAACAGAGCCAGCTCACTCGAACACCAATAGCAAAAAGCTCTTCCGAGGCCAGGCCGCAGCGAACTCACTGAACCACCAAAGCAAAAAAGCCTTTCCAAAAGCCTCCCAGCAGCGTGTCAGCGAACCTACGTGAGCCAGCCGAAGCAAAATACCGAACAACCCAACCAAGCCAGCAGACCGACGTTCTGGAAACGACTTACCTCGCCGAAAGCAAAAGCGACTAACTCAAACGGCCGACACGACAGAGCGAAGCTCGGCTGTAATCCTGCATCCGCCCCCCCCACCCGGCCGGCGGGGTCCGCGAGGGAGTGCCGCCGGCCAGAGCGTCTCTTCCTGAGAAGAAGGGAGATGCTCCATGTTCGTTCCCTAACTATTAAATCGATCCGCGCAGCCACATCTAATCGGATTTCTGAACATCAAACAATGAAAGGTGACTTCTAGGAACAAGCACTTATACGAACAGTAGTGACTAAAGGAACCTGTGTTGTGTGCATTCAAATTCCAAAATCGAACACTACCCCTCCCCTTTTTACCAGACTCGTCCCGAGTCGTCAAATTTCCGTGTGACCAGCATGTGTAGTTTTCCCCTGTACGTTTCTACCTTCGGATCCCTGAGTACGACAATTCTTTATTACGTTGTCCCAAAAATAATAACCTTAATGCGCTGCGTACAACGTAAACAACACTCTCAACTCTATTCGGACAACTTAACTAAAAATTGCCGGCACTAATAACAACATGCACGGTGAGGTCCACGTATTTACACATTCCACTCAACTTTCCATTAATTAAAATGGTCCCAGGACTTGTGATCTGTGAAAGGCAGAAGGTAAAATCATTTCAAATTCATATGCAGGGGAATGGATGGAGATGGTCGCAAAACACATGAGCGTGTGGATGGCACGGGCTGCCTGCAGGGCCCAGTCTTGCAATCACTGGATGGTCCTGGCGACATGTGATGGATGACACAGGGGCAAACGCAAACAAGGCTGGCTTGGGGTTCATGGCAGAGGCAGGCAAACGAGATGGCAAGGCAAGTCCATGCAGAACAGCGGCTGCGCACAACAGGCCGGCAATGACGCTGGCCGCCTCTGGTGTGTTCCAACAGGTTGGAGGGAGTGCGGTGGTGCGGCCGCTTGAAGCGCTCGACCTAGTCTGCCCCCCACTCTATCGCCTTGCCTGTCTCTGTCCATACCCACTCCCTTAATTTGCCACAAAACACAACAACATTTCGCCCCTCTGTATTTTATTTCCTTTTAAATCGCTCCTACCTTTACGGCTTTGTCTGGCCCCCAACCTATCCTGTTCAACCTACCTGCTCCCAACCCCTACGTTCCCTTCTCTGGAGGGGAATAGGAAACTAGTGTCCTGTCCGGACGCCAACGAAGGCCTCCAAGAATGGCTCCTCAGAGTTTTCAGCGATCCTTACCAAGGTGAGTCCAGTGGCCTAAACGAGCGAAAGGGGAATGGATGGTGCGAAGGGTACATCTTCCTATCTACCCTAACATTCATTTAACCTGGAAACTACCCCGGGGCTTTCCAAAAACGCTCACCTTTAAATATCCGGTTCTGAAAACCATGATTCCCGTCGCTGTCTTGTGTCCATTAAAAATTGGGCTTGCCCTTCAAATTTTTCATTCGTGCCTCGCACATTTTCCTGTCTGTGCGCGTGGCTTCAACTCTGGCAGGAACTCCCCCTCTGCCTCAACTCTAACCAGGCACCCCCAGGCCCGCAGGGCTGCCTCGAAGCTCCGTCCGCCCCCTAGCTGCTCCCACAACCGGGGTTGCCCTCTCTGGCAATTTCCCCCCTCCGTGCCCTACGTGGCGTGTTGATGCCCCGGTCCTTCCAAGGGTCACCCGTTGCCCACTACACTGCCCCCGTGGCATTTTTGGCGCTACGGGTCCCGTTTCCAACGGGTCGCCCAGTGCGCCATTACACTTATCCCGGCCCCTCTTGGGCCCTTGGCCTACTCTGGCCGACAGTCCGGTGCCTTTGGGGTGCCCATAAACAAACTCACTTTCCACAGCCCACCTCCAGCCTGGAGTCCACAGGAACTCCTGACACCCTCAAACGTGGTTCCGTGCCTTAGTCTCGTCGACACCAACAAACGACCTCCTTTTAATAAATTTGGATAACCCACTAGCTAACATTAAAACTGACCGGGTCACTTGTGGTGGGAATCACTCCCCCCCCAACCAGTCAGCGCACCCATGCATACCACATCGCTCACTCACACACTTGGCCCGCGGTCCCACACTCATTCCTCACACACTTCCATTTCACAACTCACACCAACCCTCCACCACTGCCATCCTTTAACTAAATCCCCTTACTAACTCGTGCTCCCTGTCATCCACTTAAAACTCATGCACGTTCCATTTACTCTACGTAGCTAGGCTACGTTCTCCACTACACATTTCCCAGTCTGTCCATGTCTCCAAAAAAACAAACAAGAAAAATTCCCATTTCCTAAATCTAAAACTAAAATCCCTCAACTATCCATTCAATGGGCTCCAGAGGAAACAACCCATGTCCACATGAAGCCGCGTCTAACTATCGCTAATCCATCCCCCTAACTAGTACCTCCTGTTGCCCCCTAACAGGCGGGTCTTCCACCCCCCTGCCTGGTGGCTCGTGTCCACTCGAGTGGTGAGGCTTAGCTTTTCTCGTCTTTTTTTTCATGCGCCCACCAGCGCGGCAAAACTCCGCAACCTGCGCTCTTTTCCGTGACGTCATGGCAGCTGCGTTCGCGGCTTCGCGCACTCATCCCTTCTTGGACGAACATCTGGCAGGGATTTCTCCTTCTGCCGATTCAAACAGCAAGCCACCGACGTCAACATGCGCATCCCAAAGCAAGCCATGTCAAGGTTCCCCACCGCGAGGACATGTCTCTTGCCCGTCACGTAACCCGGCCGCGGAATCCTGCCATGACGTCACTCGCACCCCGAACCGCACGATTTCTCGCACAAAGCCGGGGGTACGCCATAACGCATCGGGGCGAGACACGCTTCGCATGCTCTTGCGAACAGAACGTGCAGTGCAGGCCACATTGGAGCTTTACACACCACGCTCGCTTGGGAGAAACCCCGTTCCGATCGAATTTTCACATGATTCCAGCTAACTTCTGTCCATCCGCGGGATCGGCTTTGTTAACTCCACCGCGGACCCGTTTCCGGACCGGATTTCACTCGCGCAGCCACGCCGTTGGTTTTGCATCGTAGCGTAGCACAGCAACGGGACCCCGCGCTTCCTGCTGTGCAAACCAGGAACCGGTGTGCCTCAAAACAGCTACGCCCTTTCCTTGATCTACGAGTCCCAATAATCTACTTTGCGCGCCCACAGCGACAATCGGGATCAGCGCTACAATCATTAAACATATCTCTGATTCCAATACTCTATTCATCACTCATTTTATGTTCCTGCCAGTCCATCCGTTGCCTTTGAATCGACTATACTATTATTCCCGATATTCTCACAGTTCAATCATTCTTCACGACAGTCAAAAATCCCATAATTACTGTTGAAAGACAGGCAAGGCATACTTGATTCACCACAAAATGATACCCTGAGCTATTGGCCGAGGGATTATTTCCTGTCATGGACAGAAGTTAGCTTGCGAAATGTGAATTCGGATCGAACGGGTTCTCAAGCGACGTCGTGTGTGTAAAGCTCCATGTGGGCCTTGCACGGCACGTTTCTGTTCGCAGAGCATGCGAAAGCGGCTCCCCCGATGCGTTATCGTACCCCGGCTTGTGCGAGAAATCGTTGCAGGTTGTCTGGGGCGGGTGTGCGAGTGACGTTCATCGATGGATTCCGCGGCGGCCGGGTTTTACGGACGCGGCAGGAGCAACATGTGGCTCGCGTGGGGAACCTCTTGAACATGGGGCTTGCTTTGGGATGCGCAGTGACGTCGGGCTGCATGGTTTGGAAACCGCAGAAAGGAATCCCCTGCAGAATGTTACCGTCAGGAAGGGATGAGGTGCGCGAAGCGCGAGCAGCTGCCATGACGTCACGGAAAAGAGCGCAGGTTGCGAGTTGCCGCGCTGGTGGGCGCATAGAAAAAAAAACGAGAAAAGCAAGCCTCACCACTTCGAGTGGACACGAGCCCCAGGCAGGGGGTGGAAGACCCCCTGTTAGGGGCACAGGAAGTACTACGTTAGGGGGATGGATTAGCGATAGTGTTAGACCGGCTTCATGGGGACATGGGTTGTTCCTCATGGAGCCCATTGAATGGATTAGTTAGAGGATTTTAGTTTAGATTAGGAAATGGGAATTTTCTGGATTTTTTTTGGAGACATGGACAGACTGGAAATGTGTAGTGGAGACGTAGCCTAGCTACTGTAGAGGTAAATGGAACGTGCATGAGTTTTAAGGATGACGAGGGAGCACGAGTTAGTAAGGGGATTTGTTAGAAGGATGGCAGTGTGGAGGTTGGTGTGAGTTGTGAAATGGAAAGTGTGTGAGGAATGAGTGTGGGACAGCGGGCCCAAGTGTGTGAGTGGAGCGAATGTGGTATGCATGGTCGAATGACTGGTTGGGGGAGGAGTGATTCCCACCCAAGTGACCCCGGGGTCAGTTTAATGTTAGCTAGTGGGTTATCCAAATTTATTAAAAGGAGGTCTTTTGTTGGTGTCGAGAGAAGGCACGAAACCCGTTTGGAGGTGTGCAGGAGTTCATGGACGGCTGGAGCGTGGCTGTGGAAAGGTGAGTTTTGTTAGTGGGCACCCCAGGCACCGGACTCGTCGGCCAGAGTAGGCCAAGGGCCCAAGAGGGGGCCGGGATAGTGTAATGGGCACGGGCGACCCGTTGGAAACGGGACCCGTAGCGCCAAAATGCCACGGGGGCAGTGTAGTGGGCACGGGTGACCCTTGGAAAGGGACCCGGGGCATCAACACGCCACGTGGGCATCGGAGGGGGAAATGCCAGAGAGGGCAACCCCCCGCGGTTGTAGGGAGCAGCTAGGGCTCGGAGCAGCCTGCGGCCTGGGGTGCCATGGTTAGAGTTAGGCAGAGGGGGATTTCCTGCCAGTTGAGCCACGCTGCCCAGCCAGGAAACAGTTGTGCGAGGGCACGAATTGAAAATTTGAGGGAAGGCCCAAATTTATAATGGACACCAAGACAGGCGACGGGAATCATGGTTTTTAAACGATAGTTTTAAAAGTGTGAGGCGTTTTTTGGAAAGCCCCGGGGTAGTTTTCAGGTTAATGAATGTTAGGGTAGATAGGAGATGTACCCCTTCGCACCATCCATCCCTTCGCTCGTTGTAGGCCACTGGACTCACCTTGGTAGATCGCTGAACTCTGAGGAGGCCATTCTGAGGCTTCGTTGGGCTCGAGACAGGACACTAGTCTCTCCCTATTCCCCTCCAGAGAGGGAACGTAGGGGTTGGGAGTAGGCTAGGTTGACAGGCATAGGGTTAGCCAGACAAGACGATAAAGGGGGTTAGGGAAGCCGATTATAAAAGGAAATAAAAATAAAGAGGGGCGAAATGTTGTTGTGTTTTGTGCAAATTAATGGAGTGGGTATGGACAGAGACAGGCAAAGCGCGATAGAGTGGGGGGAGACAGGTAGGTCCGAGCCCGCCTTCAGAGCGCGCGGCACCACCGCACTCCCTCCAGACCTGTTGGAACCACACCAAGAGGCGGCCAGCGTCATTGCCGGCCTGTTGTGCTGCAGCCGCCTGTTCTGCATGGACTTGCCTGCCATGCCTCGTTTGCCTGCCTCTGCCATGACCCCAAGCCTAGCCCTTGTTTCGTTTGCCCCTTGTCCATCCATCACCATGTGCGCCAGGACCATCCCAGTTTTGCAAGGACTGCCCTGCAGGCAGCCCGTGCATCCATCACGCTCATTTGTGTTTTGCGACCATCTCCATCCATTCCCCTGCATCAATTGAACTTTTGAAATGACTTTTACCTTCTCCCCTTTCACAGATCACAAGTCCTGGGGCCATGTTTAATTAATGGATAAGTTGAGTGGAATTGTAAATACGTGGAACCTCACCTGCATGTTGTTTTAGTGCCGGCAATTTTGTTAAGTTGTCCGAATGAGTCTGAGAGTTTGTTTAGTTAGTTACGCAGCGCATTAGGTTATTTATTTTTGGGACACGTATAAAGAAATGTCGGCACTCAGGGATCCGAAGGTAGAACGTACTAGGGGAAAACTTTACACATCTGGTCACACGGAAAATTTGACGACTCGGGACGAGTCTGTAAAAAAGGGGAGGGGTAGTGTTACGAATTTTGGAATTTGAATGCACACAACATACAGGTTCTTTAGTCAGCTCTGGTCGATAAGTGCTTGTTTCCCTAGATAGCTCACCTTTCATTGTTTGAATGTTCAGAAATCGATTAGATGTGCTGCGGATCGATTTAATAGTTAGGGAACGAACAATGGAGACATCCCTTCCCCCTCTTCTGCGAAGAGGAAGAAAATCCTGCCGTCCAGTGACTTCATGATGTCAACAACTCCCCCCACCCGTGGTTGAGCGCGGGGATGGGATCACGAGGGCATGAGTCACGCCGGGTGTGGGGGAGGGGCGGAGAAGATAAGAGGAGATCGTCTCTTTTGTTCGTGTTCGGAAGTTGAGTAGTAAGCTTTTTGCTTCGGCAGAGAGTAGTCGTTCAGCAGACCGTCGGGTCCTGCTTGGCTTGCGTTAGGGTTGAGGCCTTCGGAAGCTTTTTGCTTCGGCTGGCTCAGTTGAGCTTCGGCTACGGCCTGGCTCGGGAGGAGCTTTTTGGAGGCTTTTTGCTTTGGTGTTCAGTGAGCTTCGGCTGCGGCCTGGCTCGTGAGGAGGCTTTTTGCTTTGGTGGTTCAGTGAGCTTCGCTTCTGTTTGGCTCGGAGAGCTTTTTGCTTCGGAAGTTTTGGAAGGAAGTTGAGCCGGTTGCTCGGCTCGAGCTGCGAATGGTGGCTTCTTCTTTTCTTGGTTCGTGGAGCCTCTTTGTTCTCCATTTTGCGTTCCCGGCTTGGTGCGACTCATCGACCTTTTCTTGGAGGTGGTTCCTCGGGGGAAGCGACGCATCGATGGGAAGGATCGGCGCCTCGTCCACCAGCAGTGTTTGAGAAGCGCGGGAGGATTCGCGGGAGCTCGGGAAGGATCGCAGCTCACGGCGATTGGATTCCAGCTCGCTCTCGCTGGAGCCCGGGTCCGAACAACTTGAAGACCACACGAGGTTGAGAGGTTCGAAATTAGGTTCTGGGTTTCAGCTCACCTGTCTCCGAGCTGGAGCTCGTTATTAAAGGCCTCTGCCACCATTTATATGGTGTGTGTGTGTGCGTACGTGTGTCGTGGGCCCGTCTAATAAGTAGGAAATTGTTAAGTGCTTTGTGTGCTGTAAATGTTTTGCATCGCATTTCGCATAGACGGTCGTAGTTATTTTGTCATGCTTTTGATGCTTGTATAATTGCATACGTGTTTTGCCTTGTTTCATTGCATACGTGCTTTATTATAATAAATGTCCTTGTGTGAATGTAAAACCTGTCGTTGCGTCCTCTTCCCTTAATTGAGCTGCCATCTTGCACTCGGAATATAGGTTGGTTTTTAAATAGCGGTAAAGTGATCCGGGTCCAACGGGTCTGCGCGATAATACCCCGCTCGGTTATCCCAAAAGAAGCGAGCTGCTTAAGCGGCTCGTTTCCAAGCGTTCCCGTTGACGTTATAATCTCTCGGTAACCTACCGCGAGAATAATTAGGTGAATCGAAGATTTGGCGATCGGACCTGTAGCGCGGGTAGAGTGCGGACAAGGTTGTGGTGTGGTTACCAAACACACCCGTGGCTGGTTTCCGCGCGTTGATCCGGAAAGCCGCCGGACTGGATTGTCCGTTCGGTGGGCGAAGCGACCGCTATTGGTTAGACGCGGGGTTCGCACGCGCGATGGGCGGGGAAATTTACAACAATATATATAATATATTTGTATATTTCTATATGTATTTATATATATATGTATATTTCTACAGTACATATATATATATATATATTTGTATATTTCTATATGTATATATATATATATGTATATTCTACAGTACATATATATATATATATATATTGTATATTTCTATATGTATATATATATAATATGTATAGTTCTACAGTACATATATATATATATATATATATATATATATATATATATTTGTATATTTCTATATGTATATATATATATATGTTATATTTCTACAGTACATATATATATATATTATTTGTATATTTCTATATGTATATATATTATATATGTATATTTCTACAGTACATATATATATATTATATTTGTATATTTCTCTATGTATATATATATATATATGTATATTTCTACAGTACATATATTATATATATATATTTGTATATTTCTATATGTATATATATATATATATGTATATTCTACAGTACATATATATATATATATATATATATATATATATTTGTATATTTCTATATGTATATATATATATATATATGTATATTTCTACAGTACATATATATATTATATATAATATTTGTTATGTTTTTATATTATTTGTATATTTCTATATATCATATATATATACACATATATATATTTCTATAATACATATATACATATATATATATGTATATATAGTATTTCGCGTTATTTAATGATGTTCTAAACCCGCTTTCTCAAAATAACTATGCGTGTACAGTGTACAAACAGATACACACACACACACACACACACCTCTCTTGTGCTAATATGTCATGCTATGCAAGCACATCCATGGTTTTCCAGAGCAAACGCTTACTCCTTTGTCTCCCTTTACGATCCTGTATCTCTTTGTTCTGCTGCCACAGCCTCACTTACTTGACTCATTCACACGCACTCACAGCTTGCATTCTCTGTCTTGATAAAACTCGTCATCCCGCATGCCAATCGTTTACTGCCACTTGAACATTTATAAAACTCCAATCACTGCACATCACCCTCGCCTTTCCTCCCACACACACACTCAAGACACATTGATCCAGGGTGTACGGCACGTTCCCACCTACAGCAGTTTCCCAGGCTCAGCCAGTGGCCCATGGATTGCGAATCCCAAATAGCCGCGCCCTGTTCACTGTCCTCATTCTCCAGCTTCTGTTCAATCGCACGGCCACAGCTGTAGCCACCACTGGCCGTCCACTCGTCAAATGAAGCACGAAAGGAGAGAATCTCATCAATTCGTAATGCGCTCTCTTGCGTCAATGTATGGTGTCTGCATGACCCTGAGCTTTGCGCGCGCGCTTCGTTCGTTCTACTTATCCCT
>CM068961.1:30375839-30393621 GCA_035128595.1 Eptatretus atami | reverse complement strand
AGAGAGAGATCATTATCTCTTGCACACTACTGTAGTTAGACCTGTAACAAACTACAGTATACGAGAGTACCGTACAAGTCTCACATACCACCGTTCTAACTACACCATTGTTGCCCGGGGATGGAAAGAATCACAACAAAGACTCACAGGACACCGGTGTTTGTACGACAGGTCAAGGAAATGCTCTTCCATGAGCCCCAAGACTTTGTTGTCCGCAAACAAATACGATAAGGATTTAAACATTCCTCGCATATCCTTTGTTGTTGAAACCTCATGCTATGTTTAATCCATCTTTATTGAAGCCTAGCATCTAAAAAGAACATTCTGGAATTTCCTGCATCTGTAATGTGCATCCACTTCAATTCACAATTATTCTTCATTTGCTCCTCTATCACCTTTAAACTATCGAAAAGAAGGGAAAAATCTAAAATGTAGACATATACGGTGCTTGCAAGAAGGTAATGAAGAAAACGATTCGTGTACCTCGTTTGTGCACTCTCGACAGGGTCTATGCGACTCCCTCCAGATAGAGTTGGGACACCAACCAGGAATCAAGATCCTATCTGTGTGTCCCGGTCCTGTTCAGTCCAACGTCGTGAAAAATGCTTTCACAGAAGAACTGGGAAAGGTAAGCAACTGAAATGGTGTTGGTGAGAAAACGGATTGAGATGTTTGTAGGAGTAGGTGATTGGCATAAAAGGTATCGGGTGGAATCACACGTCTTGCATCAATTCGGTGGGAAGACTATTTTTCATTCAGTTATTGGAAAGGTCATTCATATAAATATAAGGAAATCAAGGATATTGTTATCGACACAAAGTGACAATTTTTGTCCCATCATTTCTGTGTCATGGTGTGAATCTGCATTAAAGAACAGATGTTAAAAGCTTTGTGTCCACAAAGGCACCTGAGACGTCTCAAGCGTGTGGGTTCAAGAGCATGTTAAATCACCAACTCTGACACGAAGCAAAGAGGGACACTTTTACACGTGCCAAATAACTTTCCTGATGCTGGTGGGTTATCATGTGCAAACACGTCCGACCGAGTTATAGACATCAAATGTGTCCGTAACTGGGGAGCCTCTGTGGTCATATTGGGTGCTGTAGCATAGTGGTAAGAACACTGGACTGGGATCCTCAAAAGTTTGGACTCAAATTGCATTGAAGGTCGTCGTATTAAAAGTATTTTATTTTAATGAAAAGCATTTTATTTCAATTGATATGATTCAATTTCCATCTGGGGCCAGAGCAGGAGGGGGAGTCATAGTTCTTGATCTCTGCACTAAGTATCCATCCATCCGTTGGGACCATACTATGTGCAGCGCGTTGGTGCTGCCTGAGCAGTCTCCTAGGCTATTGGGCACAATCCTGGACGGGTCGCCACTCCAACACAGGATACCAGCAAGCTGGCACTCATTTTGCCAACCTCGGAAGGATGACAGGCAGAGTCAACTCCACCTTGTATTAATTCAACAGCTGAGTGTGATTTGAACTCAGGATCTTGGGATCCCAAGCTCGCCCGCCACCCTAACCATTAAGCCAACAGCAGGCATGCACTAAGTGTAAGGGTTGTGTATCTTGATCGTTCAATAATTCACACGTTTGTAATTTCATTCTGTTTTACTCTGACCCCCAGTTTTGAATGATCTTCAACACTAAAAAAACAAAAACGTTGCACTGCCCTTATCTCCCAGCCGGCACCCCACAGTGAAAATGAAGAGCACAAAATGGCCACCGCTCGCTGTGCCCGTCTCATCTTATGCAATGGCAAATAATCTATTGGAGACGTGATTGGCAGTCAACCATTGCTCCTCTACCCGTACATCTGGCAATATATACCATCTCTCTGTCGGGCACTCAGCCTGATGGTCGGCCGGCGTCGCATCGAAAACTTCCGCAGTGGCTTGGTTCGTGAGGCTGGGTGTAGATCATAAGAATTGATGAAGTGTATCGATGTCCAGACCTAGATTCATTTGAGAAAACATATGCAAGTGATGTCCCTCGTATATCCAGAGTTGAAAACAAAAAAAATACAGAAAGAGTTGATGATGAAAGAATATTTAACCTGAAATAGGATGACTGAAACAAAGTCTTGATAGTTAAAAAATAAAAAAAAATCTTAATTCGAATGACTTTTGCAGGCTGGCATTATGATTTGGGAGCAGATAGCTTGGAAGCATTGCGTTCCTTGAAGCATTGCGCTTCCTTGGGAGCATTGCGCTTCCTGGGAGCATTAACTTTTGCAACAAAATGTGTTTGTCTGTGATGTGCAGGATGCAGATGCTTATTTCACGAGATCAACATGCAAAACCAAATCGACTTGATGATTGCTTTCTGCCTGGACATCTCCACTAACTTGCCAAGACTCTCTGGGCTTTCAACACAATTAAATGTCACAGATAATTAATTCCAATTTTTTTGCGCATGTTTTTTTTTACGTGCTGATGGGTTTTTTTTTCTTTCACAAAACTGAATTGATTTATCGAATAACATTTTGAGGACTGCAAGTTGGTTTAACTTTGAACGCATGCATCGCACAATATTTTTCAGCTATTTGCTTGACAGCAGAATTTGCTTCATAATTACATCGCCATTTCAAAATGAATCCGTGCTTTTCGTATTAGCAACTGCAAAATGGTGCCACCAAGTCGATTTCCCAGTTCAATACGTTGGCCGCAGGGTAACCTTCATTTGGGACTCGGAATCGTGCATGCTAGATGCTTACAGTTCAAGGCTCATGGAAGAGCTTTGTCAAAAATAACATTCACAAATCAATAATAGGACTTAGGGGGGATAGGCTGACATGGTCATTATAAATGAACTTCACAAGGACAGGAGAGAGAGAGGAGAGAGAGAGAGAGAGAGAGAGAGAGAGAGAGAGAGAGAGAGGAGAGAGAGAGAGAGAGAGAGAGAGAGAGCAGAACCCACCAACAGGAGGGTAATACTTAGGGTAAAGAAAGCAGAACGAGGCACGCGGCATCAGAATAGAGATAGAATTGGCATGCCCACTATCTGAGGCCTTGTCAAGTAGGCCAGACACTCGTAGGAACACGAATTCGACAATAAATGGATGAAAACACAATCGTGCCTAGTCAGACGAAAATTTGACAAAGCACAACCAACAACAGGGACGGTTTGATAAATAGGAAGACCCGATGGATGTGGTCCAGAAAACCTAGCTTTGATGAACTAGATGGAGGCACTGCAAGAGCCAACAGCCAACGTGTTCAGACCCCGAACCGGAAGGTCGTGTGCAGAGATGTTGGATGAGTAAAAGCAAATAAGCTCATAGAGTCAATATGGGATGGCAACAGGACATCCGGGGAGTGCACAAATCAGAAGGGGGGGGGGACAATGGAGTGGGCGTCTCTTTCTCGACCCAAAGGTTCTAAAATGAACCTACCATTGCTGCACTCAGTATAGCAATACCCTTTTAATGGACGTATTTGACAGGCATTTGAATTATCGGCAAATATTGTATTGCCAACACTGAAAAAGCATTGCCAACAGCTGAATTGACATGCACATCTCTGTTGAGCCTCCCTTGGTGCTAGCAAGGACTTGTAAGGGACCATCTGCATATTAAATGTGCAAAATGGAGAGGGGTGGGGAGAGTGAAGGGAGAAATTGACAATCATTTGAGAGAGAGAGAGAAAAAAAGGGGTAAGAAGGGAGAGTTGGGGAGGATGGAAGAAAATATGAAAGATAGTTGCAAAGGATACGAGGAAAAGGCAGGAAAGAGGGTTGGGGAGGAGAGTGGGAATGAATGGGTCTCAAATATTATGAACACTTTTCATACACAATATGAAGGTGGCCTCTGCTTTCAAGAATGGATATAATGGCTAAGTGGTTGGCCACTGGTTTTTCAAAGTGCATATCTCAAGTGGTGCATTTAAATTCAGCCACAGAGAGCAATGATAAAGATATGGACTGTAAGCCTCTGGTTCCCAAATTAATCTTGGAAGAATTATTTTATTCACCATTGGATTGTCAGTATGACCCCAATTGTCCTAGAGGGAAGGGGTGGTCTTCATACCTGAAATCTACATCCATTGCGAGTCCACACTTAATGGTTGATGCTTAAATGTCCTTCCAGAAACCTGGCTAACTTGTAAACTCTTGTGTTAATTCACATGGTGATTGTTTTGTCATTTTCTAAATCCTTACCATAACTGTACTATCAACAGTGGCTTGGTAGTTTGTTTTTTTCTCGAAAAGATAGAGGATCATGGAATAGCAAGGTATAACTGACATTGAGGTAGTGGGTAACAATTGAGCACGTTCAGCGAGGGAATGAAACAATCAGGAAGGAAGAGAGAGAAGGGGAGGAAACGCTGAAACCAGCAAGTGAGAGGGTTCGGTGTGGAAGACTTAATAGCGGTAATAAAGATCATGGATGAGGACGGGAGATGAAGTGGGGGTGTATTGCCTGGTTGAAGCCCTGGAAGGAAGATTGGGAAACAACGGCCTCTGGAAGGCAGTTCCATAAACAGGAAAAAGCGAGGAACAAAGCAGTTGAGGTGTGCAATCAGCCTTGATTTTGGAAGCTTAACCATGACGAGGATTACTGGAAGAACGTGTGCACCATGGAGTTGCTGGGGAGGATTGGAGAACTGAGAGAACAGAGGAAGCAATATCCAAGAAGAGGTGGTCAAAAACAGAGAGACCACTGACCAGAGGGAGTACTCCATTCCATCCATCCATTGGGACCATCCTCTGTGCAGAGCATTGGTGCTGGTGAAGCAGTCTCCTTGGCAATTGGGCACAATCCTGGTGGGTCACCACTCCGACACAGTATACCAGCATGCTGGCACTCATTTTGCCGACCTCGGAAGGATGCAGGCTGAGTTAACCCCACCTGGTATTAATTCAACAGCTGAGCGGATTTGAACTGAGTACCCTAGGATCCCAAGCCCGCCACCCGAACCATTTAGCCAACACTAGGCATACATACTCCACTGAGTTACAGACAAAGGTCTTGTAGACTGTGAGCAGCTCTAATTTCCCAAGGAAAGACTTGGATCGACGGAGGTGTCAGGTCTACGGCTGGCTTTGGAGACCAGCTTTGCTTATGTGGGGCCCAGCAGAAGTTATGGCTGAGGGTGAGGCCGAGAAGTTCAAGAGACGGAACCTCTTCCAGTGGCTGACCATGGAAATAGACAGATGTGTTGTTTTGACAATCATTCTGGAGTGACAAGGTGAGTCAGTGAAATTTTCCAATATTGAAAGACATGTTCCATTTATCAGACCAACATCTAATCAATTTCAGATCAGCAGAGAGTGATGACGCTGCAGTCAGCCGATCAGTGGAATGGGATACTGCACAACACAATGTGGAGTTATCTGCAAAAATGAAGATATGACTTCCAGAGCATCGGATAAGTTGTTTATGTAGATTAAGAACAAGACTGTTCCAATGACACTACTTTGGGGAACTTCAGCCTCCACTGGGAGAGGGGAGAAAAGGAGCCCATGGATGGTGACATGTTAACTGCATGAGTGGAGGAAGTCAGAAATCTAAGAATAAAGTTGGTCTTGTATGCTACAGGCAGATAACTTGGCAAGAAAACTGGGATGCCAGACTGTCAAATTCCCGAGATGTCCAAGGAGACGGACCTGCCCTCTTGATTGAGATTTCGGCCTCCAGCCATAGCTGAGAGAGGAGCAACAACAGGTCCAGTGTTGAGTGACCAGGATGGAATCAAAACTGATGGTGGAGAGATCATGCTGTTTGAAAAAAGAAATGACGACATCAGCAGAAGTGATGGATTCCATGACTTTGCTTGTAATTGGAAGTAGGTTCATTGGTCTGCTGTTCGTGGAATCTGTTTTGCACCCTTCTTGTAGATGGGCATGATGTTTGCTGATTTATAGGCTGATGGAGGTGGCCAAAGGAGGACAGACTGAGTGGAGCAGGCAAAGGGGAAGCAAGAACGGTGGAACAAGATTTGAGAACGTGGGCACTGATGCCATCTGGACCCACCCACGAAGCAAGGTCAAGACCAGACAGACCTTTCTATCCCTTCTTGGTGATAGGGATACAAAGTCCAGTGGAGAGCAGGTACGGGGTGATATATGAGGACGTAGCATGATGGGTTGGGTACTCAAGATTTGGAGGCAAACACCGAGTTCAGAAAAAATAAACATCACTCCACACTACCTGATGACAAATAATGCTGCCATCCACAAAACACACCACAACATCCCAAAGTTCGACACCACATATTTCTTTATTTTTATTTTTGTATGCATTGTCGAGGCTCGTATGAGAGTTCACACACATCCACAGCAAGGGGGGCAAGAGACTAGAGGGAGGGACAATTCGTGTTTTGGTGTTTTACCAGAAGGGGGATGTTGGCGACTTTGAGTGCCCTGCGGAAATATGGTGGGACATATCGCAGACAAAGCAAGGGGGGGGGGGAGTGAGATCGGAGAAGAGATGGTAGAAGACAGAAGATCACCGACCTGCCTGCGGTGAGAGAGTGAGAGGCCCAAAGACTCAGCCTCATTGCGGGAGATGCCAATGATCCTAAATGCCTTGGTTTCCACAGCATGAAGCCGAGAAAGGTGGGAGGCGGGAGCACAAGCCACAGGGGAGAGCAGTACTCCATCAGGCTACGGACGAAAGCTTTTATGTGGTCAGGAGCTCAGGTTGGTTGAGGAAGGACTTTGCATGATGGAGGATTCCCAGTCGGAGACTGGCTTTGGAGGCGAGGTTTGAAATGTGGCTCTCCTAGGAAAGGTCATGGCAGATAGTGAGACCCAGAAGCTTGAAAGAAAGGACTTCTTCCAGAGGATTGTTGAGAAAGTGGATGGGGGGGGGTTCTAAACAGTCCTTTCGGAGAGACATAGTGAGAGTGTGAGATTTGTCCAGATTGAAAGACATGTTCCACGTGTTGGACCCGTTTGTGATTTTACCCAGATCTGCAGTGAGCGAAGAAGTTGCTGCTTGTCGGTCTGAGGGATGACCGATGGTACGGCAGAGGGTGGAGTCATCAGCAAAGAGATATAGAGGATTTTCCAGAGTCGGAGATGTCATTGATGAAAACCAGCAAAAAGAACAGGCCCAGAATGCTACCTTGAGGAACTCCAGCCTGGACAGGAAGAGGGGATGAAAGAACTCCATTTAGGGCCACACGTTGACTGCGACAGGAGAGGAAGTCTGCGAGCCATGAGTGGAGATGGCCTTGGATACCATAGGAAGAGAGTTTGGTGAGCAGGGCAGGGTGCAGACTGTATCAAAAGCACGTGATATGTCCAGGGATACGGCTCGGATTTCATGTCTGGCATTGAGGACCTCCATCCATTGACGGGAGAGCAGAAGCAGCATATCCAGGGTAGAGTGACCGGGTCTGAAACCAAATTGATGATCGGAAATCAAGCCATTGGAGAAGAGGAAGGAAGGGTTATGTTATTATCCTCATTCAAAGGTGTAATTCAAAATACCTCACCAAATATCTCTCACTGTGCAGTTCAAAAGACCTTACTGCAATGGAAAATGTGGGACAGAAATACTGGACTGTAATGGTGGAGACTTGTCTATTCCCTCAGGCACCTGTAGTGGCGCTACACGATACACATTCACATCGAGAATTTGCATCGTTCACCCCCCCCCCCCCCGCCGCTCCCAAGCCCACCAGCAAAGATAAAAACACCCCTATACATCAATTGGAGTCTTGCTGATCCTTTGTAGCAAGTCTGGATGTAATCAGCCCAGAACTGTAGAGTAGTAGTGCGACAAACAAACACCGGTCCTTGTTGGATGCTTTTTCAACGATTGCTTTCCATTGCAGTAAGGTCTTTTGAACTGCACAGTGAGAGATATTTTGGTGAGGTATTTTGAATTACACCTTTGAATGAGGATAATAACATAACCCTTCCTTCCTCTTCTCCAATGGCTTGATTTCCGATCATCAATTTGGTTTCAGACCCGGTCACTCTACCCTGGTCAGTTGCACCGCCGACGGGCAGGAAATTTACAACACTGGTGTCAGAAGTGGAAAGATTCATTCCCTCCAACACTAAAATTAACGGAACCGGATCAAGGGTGGCGAGGCGACCCTTCCGGTTCCATTAAATTCCGAGTTTTAAATTATTTCCGATACGCAAGATGGCAGTTCAAGGCGAAACGGGAGCAGGGGGTAATGAAATTTAGAAAATGTTAGAAATCATGGCTTAGGGCGAAATGACCATGCCAAGAACATGGCCCATGATGCAGGTTTTGAACACCCCCCACAAACAAATGCAGAGTTCGCAATGGCGCGAGCGGCGGGGCCGTGGTGTATGACCACCCCCCCTCCCCTCCTCCGTCAAAATCCCTCCTCAAGTCCACGGGCAGATCTGCGCCCGGATTAATGGCGAACCGACTGCCACGTGGTTATTGACGTAAGGAGACATGCTCGAGGCGTTGACTGGGAAAAATGCAGACAAATATACAAAAGGCAAATGGATGGCATGAAGGAAGAGATGAAAAACAAAATGAAAGAAAATGCGGGGTGAAATCCAGCGCATGCGGACTGGATCGCCAGGCTGGCAAAAAAGACAATCGGTGGCAATTGCGAGGAGCGAAACTGTGGGCAGTTGGAGCTCAAAATGGCGACGCCACGTGCTGGACGCAGCGAGCTGAGGGGGAGTGTGCGACTGTGTCGGACCCCGCGGTTGGGGAGGGCACAAAAATAATACGGGAGACGTGTGGACGAAGACTCGTAACGGCAGAGAGAGTGACGGTGACGGAGAGGCGAAAAATTTAAAAGGGGAGACCGAAACGTGTAAGACGAGACACGAGGTGACGACGGCAGAAATAATATGGAGACGAAGGAGGAAACAAACAAGGCTGCACGGAAACGGCAAATAGTCACTGAAACAGAGAACGGGAGTAGAGTGATGAATTGGGACGGGTGGAAGAAAACTAAAAACGAACCACACACACAGACTGGTAGCGAGGGACAGAGGGCGGGAGCTCGGGCGGAAGGTGTCGTGACCCGGCTGCAACCAGCTGGATAGCCTCCTTCAGGAACGTGGGGAGGGAATGTGCCCCCTGAAAGCAGATCACGACCAGTGGGTCGGTCGAGACTTTGCGAGGTGGAAGCGATGAGTGAGCGCGACGGGTGCACTTGCGAGCTTGGGGGTTATGGAAAACGCGGGACCCCTTGTGTGTGGTGCTAATCCAGCGTGGTTGTTCCGGGGATGTGTGTGGTGTCGAAAATGTGTGTTTGCGAGTGTGCCGAAATACGTTGCTTTCCAGCACGCATGGTGGTGGATGAAGCACCGTGTGTGGATGAGGAACCGACGCCTGTGTGGATGAGAACCGTGTGTGATGAAACACCGTTGTGTGGATGAGCACCGTGTTGTTGGATGAGGAACCGATGTGTGGATGAAGCACCGTTGTGTGGATGAGGAACCGTGTGTGGATGGAAACACGTGCTGTGGATGAAACACCGCGTGTTGTGACAGGGAACCGCGAGTAGGTGGAGTAGTATGTGTGTGTGAGTGAAAGGCATGTGTGTGTGGTGAAAGGCGCATTGTGTGAGAGAGACCGCGTGTGTGAGTCTAGTAATGTGTGTGTGACGTGAAGGCGATGTGTGTGATGGGTGAAAGGCGATGTGTGAGAGAGGACCGCTGTTGTTGAGTTAGTTATGGTGATGTGTGGTGTGAAGGCGGGATGTGTGAGAGGGACCGCGTGTCGTGAGTAGTTATGGTGTGTGTGGTGAAAAGGCGAATGTGTGAGAGAACCCGTGTGTGAGTAGTAGTAGTATGGTGTGTGTGATGAAGGCGAAGTGTGAGAGAGACCGCCGTTTGTGTGAAGTAGTATGCGTGTAGTGTGCAGTGAAAGGCGATGTGTGTGTGGGTGAAAGGCGATGTGTTGAGAGAGACCGCGTGTATGAGATTTTGTGCAGTAGTAAATGGTAATGTGTGGTGAAAGGCGATGTGTCCGAGAGAGACCGCGTGTGTGAGTAGTATGGTATGTGTGGGTGTAAAGGCGATGTGTGAGAGAGACCGCCGTGTGTGAGTAGTAATGGTTCTGTGGTGAAAGGCGAAAGTGTGAGAGAGACCGCGTGTTGCTGAGTAGTATGGTGTGTGTGATGTGAAAGGCGATTTGTGGTTTTGGGTGAAAGCGATGTGTGAGAGAGACCGCGGATGTGTGGTAGTTATGGTATTGTTGGGTGAAGGCGATGTTGTTGAGAGAGACCGCGTGTGTGATAGTATGGTATTGTGTGGGTGAAAGGCGATGTGTTGAGAGAGACCGCAGTGTGAGTAGTAAATGCGTGTGTGTGAGTGGAAAGGCAAGTGTGAGAGAGACCGCGTGTGTGAGTAGTATGGTGTGTGTGGTGAAAGGGGGACGATGTGTGAGAGAGAACCGCGCAGCTGTGTGAGGTTGGCGTATGAGAGGGACGATGGCGGTTAGCATGCGGGAGACCGCAACCGCATGTCCTAGTGTAATGGTGAGGTGTAGTGAGCGTCGTGGTACGCAGGAAGGTGGGCCGCGATTGAATGGCGATGGACGGACTGCGACAAAAGAATTTTGAGGGGACCCCCCCCAAAAGGCCGCGGTAGGGCCGTAGCTGTTTTTGAAGCACCGTTCTGGGTATTTGCACAGCAGCGGAGCGCGGGGTCCGTTGCTGTGCTACGCACGAAATTGCCACCCACGTGCGTGGCTGCGCGAGTGAAATTCCGGTCCGGAAACGTCCGCGGATGGATACAAGCCGATCCGCGGATGGACAGAAGTTAGCTTGCGAAATGTGAATTCGGATCGACGGGTTCTCCAAGCGAGCGTCCGTGTGTGTAAAGCTCCATGTGGGCCTTGCAACTGCACGTTTGCTGTGTCGCAGAGCATGCGAAGCGGCTCCCCCGATGCGTTATGCGTACCCCGGCTTGTGCGAGAAATCGTTGCAGGTTCGGGGTTGCGAGTGACGTCATTCGAGGATTTCCTGCGGCGCGGGTTGACGGACGGGCAGGAGCACATGTTGCTCGCGTGGGGAACCTCTTGAACATGGGCTTGCTTTGATGCGCAGTGACGTCGTGGCTGCTGCGTTGAAATCCGGCAGAAGGAATCCCTGCCAGGATGTTACGTAAGGAAGGGATGAGGTGCGCGAAGCGGCGAGCAGCTTGCCATGACGTCACGGAAGAAGAGCGCAAGGTTGCGAGTTTGCCGCGCTGGTGGGCGCATAGAAAAAAAAACGAGAAAAGCAAGCCTCATCCACTTCGAGTGGACACGAGCCCCAGGCAGGGGTGGAAGACCCCCTGTTAGGGGCACAGGAAGTACTATGTTAGGGATGATTAGCGATAGTTAGACCGGCTTCATGGGGACATGGGTGTTCCTCATGGAAGCCCATTTGAATGGATTAGTTAAGAGGATTTTAGTTATGATTAGGAAATGGCGAATTTTCTGGAATTTTTTTGTGGAGACATGGACAGACTGGAAATGTGTAGTGGAGACGTAGCCTAGCTACGTAGAGTAAATGGAACGTGCATGAGTTTTAAGGATACGAGGAGCACGGGTTAGTAAGGCGGATCTTAGTTTAGGAAAGGATGCGCAGTGTGGAGCGTTGGTGTGAGTTGTGAAATGGAAAGTGGTGAGGAATGAGTGTGGGACAGCGGGCCCAAGTGTGTGAGTGCGAGCGAATGTGGTATGCAGGGCGAATGACTGTTGGGGGAGGAGAGTGATTCCCACCCAAGTGACCCGGGGTCCAGTTTAATGTTAAGTAGGTGGGTTATCCAGAATTATTTTAAAAGGAGGGTCGTTTTTTGTTGGTGTCGAGAGAAGCACGAAACCCGTTTGAGGTGTGCAGGAGTTTCTGGACGGCGGAGCTGGTGTGGAAAGGTGAGTTTTGTTAGTGGGCACCCCAGGCACCGGACTCGTCGGCCAGGAGTTAGGCCAAGGGCCCAAGAGGCGGCCGGATGTGTAATGGGCACGAGGCGACCCGTTGGAAACGGGACCCGTAGCGCCAAAATGCCACGGGGGCAGTCTGCTAGGGCACGGGTGACCCTTGGAAAGCGGACCCGGGGCATCAACACCGCCACGTATGGCGCATTCGGAGGGGGCAAATGCCAGAGAGGGCAAAAACCCCCCGCGGTTGTAGGGAGGCAGCTAGGGCTCGGAGGCAGCCTGCGGCCTGGGGTGCCATGGTTAGGTTAGGCAGAGGCGGATTTCCTGCCAGTTGAGCCACGCTGGCCCAGCCAGGAAACTGTGCGAGGGTGGGTCGGGAGGAAGCACGAATTGAAACATTTGAGGCAAGGCCCAAATTTATCAATGGACACCAAGACAGGCGACGGGAATCTGGTTTTTAGAACGATAGTTTTAAAGTCGTGAGGCTGTTTTGGAAAGCCCCCGGGGTAGTTTCAGTTAATTGATGTAGGGTAGATAGGAGATTACCCTTCGCACCATCCATCCCTCTCGCTCGTTGTTAGCCACTGGACTCACCTTGGCTTTAGATCGCTGAACTCTGAGGAGGCCATTCTGAAGGCTCCTCCGTTTGGGCTCGAGACAAGGACCTAGTCTCTCCCTATTCCCCTCCAGAGAGGGAACGTAGGGTTGGTTGAGTAGGCTAGTTGACAGGATAGGTTAGCAGACAAGACGATAAAGGGGGTTAGGGAAGCCAGATTATAAAGGAAATAAAAATAAAGAGGAGGCGAAATGTTGTTTGTGTTTTGTGCAAATTAAGGAGTGGTATGGACAGAGGACAGGCAAAGCGCGATAGAGTGGGGGGAGACCAGGCTAGGTCCGCACCCCGCCTTCAGAGCGGCGCACCACCGCACTCCCTCCAGACCTGTTGGAACCACACCAGAGGCCGGCCAGCTCATTGCCGCCTGTTAGTGCTGCAGCCGCCTGTCTGCATGGACTTGCCTTGCCATGCCTCGTTTGCCTGCCTCTGCCATGACCCCAAGCCTAGCCCTTGTTTGCGTTTGCCCCTGTGTCCATCCATCACCATGTGCGCCAGGACCATCCAGTTTTGCAAGGACTGCCCTGCAGCAGCCCGCTGCATCCATCACGCTCATTTGTGTTTTGCGACCATCTCCATCCATTCCCCTGCATCAATGAACTTTTGAAATGACTTTTACCTTCTCCCTTTCACAGATCACAAGTCCTGGGCCATGTTTAATTAATGGATAAGGTTGAGTGGAAATTGTAAATACGTGGAACCTCACCTGCATGTTTGTTTAGTGCCGGCAATTTAGTTTAAGTTGTCCGAAATGAGTCTGAGAGTTTGTTTAGTTAGTTACGCAGCGCATTAGGTTATTTATTTTTGGGACACGTATAAAAAATGTCGCACTCAGGATCCGAAGGTAGAACGTACTAGGGGAAAACTTTACACATGCTGGTACACGACGAATTTGACGACTCGGGACGAGTCTGTAAAAAGGGAGGGGGTAGTTTACGAATTTTGGAATTTGAATGCACACAACATACAGGTTCTTTAGTCAGCTCTGTCGATAAAGTGCTTGTTCCCTAGATAGCTCACTTTCATTGTTTGAATGTTCAGAAAATCGATTAGATTGCTGCGGATCTGATTTAATAGTTAGGGAACGAACAATGGAGACATCCCTCCCCCTCTTCTGCGAAGAGGAAGAAAATCCTGCCGTACCGTGACTTCATGATGTCAACAACTCCCCCCACCCGTGGTTGAGCGGGGGATGGATCACGAGGGCATGAGTCACGCCGGGTGTGGGGGAGGGGCGGAGAAGGATAAGAGGAGATCGTCTCTTTGTTCGTGTTCGAAGTTGAGTAGTAAGCTTTTTGCTTCGGCAGAGAGTAGTCGTTCACAGACCGTCGGGTCCTGCTTGGCTTGCGTTAGGGTTGAGGCCTTCGGAAGCTTTTTGCTTCGGCTGGCTCAGTGAGCTTCGGCTAGGCCTGGCTCGGGAGGAGCTTTTTGAGGCTTTTTGCTTTGGTGGTTCAGTGAGCTTCGGCTGCGGCCTGGCTCGTGAGGAGGCTTTTTGCTGGTGGTCAGTGAGCTTCGCTTCTGTTTGGCTCGGCGAGAGCTTTTTGCTTCGGAAGTTTTGAAGGAAGTTGAGCCGGTTGCTCGGCTCGAGCTGCGAATTGGTGCTTCTTTCTCTTCTTGGTTCGTTGGAGCTCTTTGTTCTCCATTTTGGGTTTCCCGGCTTGCGTGCGACTCATCGACCTTTTCTGGAGTGGTCCTCGGGGAAGCGACGCATCGATGGGAAGGATCGGCGCCCGTCGTCACCAGCAGTGTTGAGAAGCGCGGGAGGATTCGCGGGAGCTCGGGAAGGATCGCAGCTCACGGCGATTGGATCCAGCTCGCTCTCGCTGGAGCCCGGGTCCGAACAACTTGAAGACACACGAGGTGGAGAGGTTCGAAATAGGTTCTGGGTTTCAGCTCACCTGTCTCCGAGCTGGAGCTCGTTATTAAAGGCTCTGCCACCATTTATTTGGTGTGTGTGTGTGCGTACGTGTGTCCGTGGCCGTCTAATAAGGAGGAAATTGTTAAGTGCTTTGTGTGTGTAATGTTGTGCATCGCATTTCGCATAGACGGTCGTAGTTATTTTGTCATGCTTTTGATGCTTGTATAATTGCAATACGTGTTTTGCCTTGTTTCATGCATACGTGCTTTATTATAATAAATGTCCTTGTGTGAATGTAAAACCTGTCGTTGCGTCCTCTTCCCTTAATTGAGCTGCCATCTTGCACTCGGAATATAGTTGGTTTTTTAAATAGCGGTAAAGTGATCGGGTCCAACGGGTCTGCGGATAATACCCCGCTCGGTTATCCCAAAAGGAAGCGAGCTGCTTAAGCGGCTCGTTTCCAAGCGTTCCGTTGACGTATAATCTCTCGGGAACCTACCGCCGAGGAATAATTAGGTGAATCGAAGATTGGCGATCGGACCTGTAGCGCGCGGTAGAGTGCGGACAAGGTTGTGGTGTGGTTACAAACACACCCGTGGCTGGTTCGGCGTTGATCCGGAAAGCCGCGACTGGATGTCCGTTCGGTGGGCGAAGCGACCGCTATTGGTTAGACGCGGGCGTTCGCACGCCGATGGGCGGAAATTTACAACAATATATATATATATTTGTATATTTCTATATGTATATATATACTATATGTATATTTCTACAGTACATATATATATAATATATATTTGTATATTTCTATATGTATATATATATAATGTATATTTCTACAGTACATATATATATATATATATATTGTATATTTCTATATGTATATATATATATATATGTATATTCTACAGTACATATATATATAATATATATATATATATATATATATATATTTGTATATTTCTTATATGTAATATATATATATGTATATTTCTACAGTACATTATATATATATATTTGTATATTTCTATATGTATATATATATATATGTATATTTCTACAGTACATATATATATATATATTTTGTATATTTCTCTATGTATATATATATATATATGTTATATTTCTACAGTACATATATTATATATATATTTTATATTTCTATATGTATATATATATATATATATGTATATTCTACAGTACATATAATATATATATATATATATATATATATTTGATATTTCTATATGTCTATATATATATATATATGTATATTTCTACAGTACATATCATATATATATATATATTGTATGTTCATATATTATTTGTATATTCTATATATATATATATATATACACATATATATATTTCTATAAATACATATATACATTATATATATGTATATATAGTATTTCGCGTTATTAATGATGTTCTAAAACCCGCTTTCTCAAAATAACTATGCGTGTACAGTGTACAAACAGATAACACACACACACACACACACACACACACACACACACACACACACCTCTCTTGTGCTAATATGTCATGCTATGCAAGCACATCCATGGTTTTCCAGAGCAAACGCTTACTCCTTTGTCTCCCTTTACGATCCTGTATCTCTTTGTTCTGCTGCCACAGCCTCACTTACTTGACTCATTCACACGCACTCACAGCTTGCATTCTCTGTCTTGATAAAACTCGTCATCCCGCATGCCAATCGTTTACTGCCACTTGAACATTTATAAAACTCCAATCACTGCACATCACCCTCGCCTTTCCTCCCACACACACACTCAAGACACATTGATCCAGGGTGTACGGCACGTTCCCACCTACAGCAGTTTCCAGGCTCAGCCAGTGGCCCATGGATTGCGAATCCCAAATAGCCGCGCCCTGTTCACTGTCCTCATTCTCCAGCTTCTGTTCAATCGCACGGCCACAGCTGTAGCCACCACTGGCCGTCCACTCGTCAAATGAAGCACGAAAGGAGAGAATCTCATCAATTCGTAATCGCTCTCTGCGTCAATGTATGGTGTCTGCATGACCCTGAGCTTTGCGCGCGCTTCGTTCGTTCTACTTATCCCTTCACCGAAGCCCTCTTCTACCCTTACTATTGCTCATTTTATGGATGACCCGAGGAAGCTGCAATGTCAAAAAGATCACATCATGATGTGTGCAGCATAAGCAAACCTGCTTTGCGAAGATACATTAACCCCATCGCATCTCCTTCAATATCTTTGGTAGGTTTGGTAAGTTCTCCTTTCTAATTCTTGTGGATGTGTCTCCGTGACAACCATCAATAGAAAAGGGATGATGCGGGGGTTGACCACGTTATCTTGCAAGTCTAACTCTGAACTTCTGCTTGAGTGGACTCAGGTGGTTGTTATGAGAGGAAGATAAATGAATGACATTTTCCATGTCATGAACGTCAACTTTATGAGCAAGAATATGACACATTTTAAGGTTATCAATTTCAAAATTGGAATTGGAAAATAAAATTAGAAGCAATCGTTGAAAAAAGCATCCAACAAGGACCGGTGTTTGTTTGTCGCACTACTACTCTACAGTTCTGGGCTGATTACATCCAGACTTGCTACAAAGGATCAGCAAGACTCCAATTGATGTATAGGGGTGTTTTTATCTTTGCTGGTGGGCTTGGGAGCGGCGGGGGGGGGGGGGTGAACGATGCAAATTCTCGATGTGAATGTGTATCGTGTAGCGCCACTACAGGTGCCTGAAGAATAACAAGTCTCCACCATTCACAGTCCAGTATTTCTGTCCCACATTTTCCATTGCAGTAAGGTCTTTTGAACTGCACAGTGAGAGATATTTGGTGAGGTATTTTGAATTACACCTTTGAATGAGGATAATAACATAACCCTTCCTTCCTCTTCTCCAATGGCTTGATTTCCGATCATCAATTTGGTTTCAGACCCGGTCACTCTACCCTGGATATGCTGCTTCTGCTCTCCCAATCAATGGATGGAGGTCCTCAATGCCAGACATGAAATCCGAGCCGTATCCTGGACATATCACGTGCTTTTGATACAGTCTGGCACCCTGCCCTGCTCACCAAACTCTCTTCCTATGGTATCCAAGGCCATCTCCACTCATGGCTCGCAGACTTCCTCTCCTGTCGCAGTCAACGTGTGGCCCTAAATGGAGTTCTTTCATCCCCTCTTCCTGTCCAGGCTGGAGTTCCTCAAGGTGCATTCTGGGCCCTGTTCTTTTTGCTGGTTTTCATCAATGACATCTCCGACTCTGGAAAATCCTCTATATCTCTTTGCTGATGACTCCACCCTCTGCCGTACCATCGGTCATCCCTCAGACCGACAAGCAGCAACTTCTTCGCTCACTGCAGATCTGGGTAAAATCACAAACGGGTCCAACACGTGGAACATGTCTTTCAATCTGGACAAATCTACACTCTCACTATGTCTCTCCGAAAGGACTGTTTAGAACCCCCCCCCCATCCACTTTCTCAA
>CM068961.1:30364067-30375814 GCA_035128595.1 Eptatretus atami | reverse complement strand
ACAATCCTCTGGAAGAAGTCCTTTCTTTCAAGCTTCTGGGTCTCACTATCTGCCATGACCTTTCCTAGGAGAGCCACATTTCAAACCTCGCCTCCAAAGCCAGTCTCCGACTGGGAATCCTCCATCATGCAAAGTCCTTCCTCAACCAACCTGAGCTCCTGACCACATACAAAGCTTTCGTCCGCAGCCTGATGGAGTACTGCTCTCCCCTGTGGGCTTGTGCTCCCGCCTCCCACCTTTCTCGGCTTCACGCTGTGGAAACCAAGGCATTTAGGATCATTGGCATCTCCCGCAATGAGGCTGAGTCTTTGGGCCTCTCACTCTCTCACCGCAGGCAGGTCGGTGATTTTCTGTCTTCTACCATCTCTTCTCCGATCTCACTCCCCCCCCCCCTTGCTTTGTCTGCGATATGTCCCCACCATATTTCCGCAGGGCACTCAAAGTCCGCCAACATCCCCCTTCTGGTAAAACGACCAAAATCACGAATTGTCCCTCCCTCTAGTCTCTTGCCCCTTGCTGTGGATTGTGTGTGAACTCTCATACGAGCCTCGACAATGCATACAAAAATAAAAATAAAGAAATATGTGGTGTCGAACTTTGGGATGTTGTGGTGTGGTTTTGTGGATGGCAGCATTATTTGTCATCAGGTAGTGTGGAGTGATGTTTATTTTTTCTGAACTCGGTGTTTGCCTCCAAATCTTGAGTACCCAACCCATCATGCTACGTCCTCATATATCACCCCCGTACCTGCTCTCCACTGGACTTTGTATCCCTATCACCCAAGAAGGGATAGAAAGGTCTGTCTGGTCTTGACCTTGCTTCGGTGGTGGGTCCAGATGGCATCAGTGCCCACGTTCTCAAATCTTGTTCCACCGTTCTTGCTTCCCCTTTGCCTGCTCCACTCAGTCTGTCCTCCTTTGGCCACCTCCCATCAGCCTATAAATCAGCAAACATCATGCCCATCTACAAGAAGGGTGCGAAAACAGATTCCACGAACAGCAGACCAATGAACCTACTTCCAATTACAAGCAAAGTCATGGAA
Source organism: Eptatretus atami (assembly GCA_035128595.1). Taxonomy (NCBI): domain Eukaryota; kingdom Metazoa; phylum Chordata; class Myxini; order Myxiniformes; family Myxinidae; genus Eptatretus; species Eptatretus atami. The sequence continues at coordinate 30,374,772 of CM068961.1, read as the reverse complement.
TCCATCACTTCTGCTGATGTCGTCATTTCTTTTTTCAAACAGCATGATCTCTCACCATCAGTTTTGATTCCATCCTGGTCACTCAACACTGGACCTGTTGTTGCTCCTCTCTCAGCTATGGCTGGAGGCCGTAAATCTCAATCAAGAGGGCAGGTCCGTCTCCTTGGACATCTCGGGAATTTGACAGTCTGGCATCCCAGTTTTCTTGCCAAGTTATCTGCCTGTAGCATACAAGACCAACTTTATTCTTAGATTTCTGACTTCCTCCACTCATGCAGTTAACATGTCACCATCCATGGGCTCCTTTTCTCCCCTCTCCCAGTGGAGGCTGAAGTTCCCCAAAGTAGTGTCATTGGAACAGTCTTGTTCTTAATCTACATAAACAACTTATCCGATGCTCTGGAAGTCATATCTTCATTTTTGCAGATAACTCCACATTGTGTTGTGCAGTATCCCATTCCACTGATCGGCTGACTGCAGCGTCATCACTCTCTGCTGATCTGAAATTGATTAGATGTTGGTCTGATAAATGGAACATGTCTTTCAATATTGGAAAATTTCACTGACTCACCTTGTCACTCCAGAATGATTGTCAAAACAACACATCTGTCTATTTCCATGGTCAGCCACTGGAAGAGGTTCCGTCTCTTGAACTTCTCGGCCTCACCCTCAGCCATAACTTCTGCTGGGCCAACCACATAGCAAAGCTGGTCTCCAAAGCCAGCCGTAGACCTGACACCTCCGTCGATCCAAGTCTTTCCTTGGGAAATTAGAGCTGCTCACAGTCTACAAGACCTTTGTCTGTAACTCAGTGGAGTATGTATGCCTAGTGTTGGCTAAATGGTTCGGGTGGCGGGCTTGGGATCCTAGGGTACTCAGTTCAAATCCCGCTCAGCTGTTGAATTAATACCAGGTGGGGTTAACTCAGCCTGTCATCCTTCCGAGGTCGGCAAAATGAGTGCCAGCATGCTGGTATACTGTGTCGGAGTGGTGACCCATCCAGGATTGTGCCCAATTGCCAAGGAGACTGCTTCACCAGCACCAATGCTCTGCACAGAGGATGGTCCCAATGGATGGATGGAATGGAGTTCTCCCTCTGGTCAGTGGTCTCTCTGTTTTTGACCACCTCTTCTTGGATATTGCTTCCTCTGTTCTCTCAGTTCTCCAATCCTCCCCAGCAACTCCATGGTGCACACGTTCTTCCAGTAATCCTCGTCATGGTTAAGCTTCCAAAATCAAGGCTGATTGCACAGCTCAACTGCTTTGTTCCTCGCTTTTTCCTGTTTATGGAACTGCCTTCCAGAGGCCGTTGTTTCCCAATCTTCCTTCCAGGCCTTCAACCAGGCAATACACCCCCACTTCATCTCCCGTCCTCATCCATGATCTTTATTACCGCTATTAAGTCTTCCACACCGAACCCTCTCACTTGCTGGTTTCAGCGTTTCCTCCCCTTCTCTCTCTTCCTTTCCTGATTGTTCATTCCCTCGCTGAACGTGCTCAATTGTTACCCACTACCTCAATGTCAGTTATACCTTGCTATTCCATGATCCTCTATCTTTTCGAGAAAAAAACAAACTACCAAGCCACTGTTGATAGTACATTATGGTAAGGATTTAGAAAATGACAAAACAATCACCATGTGAATTAACACAAGAGTTTACAAGTATAGCCAGGTTTCTGGAAGGACATTTAAGCATCAACCATCAAGTGTGGACTCGCACTGGATGTAGATTTCAGGTATGAAGACCACCCCTTCCCTCTAGGACAATTGGGGGTCATACTGACAATCCAATGGTGAATAAAATAATTCTTCCAAGATTAATTTGGGAACCAGAGGCTTACAGTCCATATCTTTATCATTGCTCTCTGTGGCTGAATTTAAATGCACCACTTGAGATATGCACTTTGAAAAACCAGTGGCCAACCACTTAGCCATTATATCCATTCGTGAAAGCAGAGGCCACCTTCATATTGTGTATGAAAAGTGTTCATAATATTTGAGACCCATTCATTCCCACTCTCCTCCCCAACCCTCTTTCCTGGCCTTTTCCTCGTATCCTTTGCAACTATCTTTTCATATTTTCTTCCATCCTCCCCAACTCTCCCTTCTTACCCCTTTTTTTTTTCTCTCTCTCTCTCTCAAATGATTGTCAATTTCTCCCTTCACTCTCCCCACCCCTCTCCATTTTGCACATTTAATATGCAGATGGTCCCTTACAAGTCCTTGCTAGCACCAAGGGAGGCTCAACACAGATGTGCATGTCAATTCAGCTTGTTGGCAATGCTTTTTCAGTGTTGGCAATACAATATTTGCCGATATCAAATGCCTGTCAAATACGTCCATTAAAAGGGTATTGCTATACTGAGTGCAGCAATGGTAGGTTCATTTTAGAACCTTTGGGTCGAGAAAGAGACGCCCACTCCATTGTCCCCCCCCCCTTTCTGATTTGTGCACTCCCCGGATGTCCTGTTGCCATCCCATATTGACTCTATGAGCTTATTTGCTTTTACTCATCCAACATCTCTGCACACGACCTTCCGGTTCGGGGTCTGAACACGTTGGCTGTTGGCTCTTGCAGTGCCTCCATCTAGTTCATCAAAGCTAGGTTTTCTGGACCACATCCATCGTGTCTTCCTATTATCAAACCGTCCCTGTTGTTGGTTGTGCTTTTGTCAAATTTTCGTCTGACGAGGCACGAGATTGTGTTTTCATCCATTTATTGTCGAATTCGTGTTCCTACGAGTGTCTGGCCTACTTGACAAGGCCTCAGATAGTGGGCATGCCAATTCTATCTCTATTCTGATGCCGCGTGCCTCGTTCTGCTTTCTTTACCCTAAGTATTACCCTCCTGTTGGTGGGTTCTGCTCTCTCTCTCTCTCTCTCTCTCTCTCTCTCTCTCTCTCTCTCTCTCTCTCTCTCTCTCTCTCTCTCTCTCTCTCTCTCTCTCTCTCTCTCTCTCTCTCTCTCTCCTGTCCTTGTGAAGTTCATTTATAATGACCCATGTCAGCCTATCCCCCCTAAGTCCTATTATTGATTTGTGAATGTTATTTTTGACAAAGCTCTTCCATGAGCCTTGAACTGTAAGCATCTAGCATGCACGATTTCCGGAGTCCCAAATGAAGGTTACCCTGCGGCCAACGTATTGAACTGGGAAATCGACTTGGTGGCACCATTTTGCAGTTGCTAATACGAAAAGCACGGATTCATTTTGAAATGGCGATGTAATTATGAAGCAAATTCTGCTGTCAAGCAGAATTATGTCTGAAAAATATTGTGCGATGCATGCGTTCAAAGTTAAACCAACTTGCAGTCCTCAAAATGTTATTCGATAAATCAATTCAGTTTTGTGAAAGAAAAAAAAAACCCATCAGCACGTAAAAAAAAACATGCGCAAAAAAATTTGGAATTAATTATCTGTGACATTTAATTGTGTTGAAAGCCCAGAGAGTCTTGGCAAGTTAGTGGAGATGTCCAGGCAGAAAGCAATCATCAAGTCGATTTGGTTTTGCATGTTGATCTCGTGAAATAAGCATCTGCATCCTGCACATCACAGACAAACACATTTTGTTGCAAAGGTTAATGCTCCCAAGGAAGCGCAATGCTCCCAAGGAAGCGCAATGCTTCCAAGGAAGCGCAATGCTTCCAAGCTATCTGCTCCCAAATCATAATGCCAGCCCGCAAAAGTCATTCGAATTAAGATTTTTTTTATTTTTTAACTATCAAGACTTTGTTTCAGTCATCCTATTTCAGGTTAAATATCTCTTTCATCATCAACTCTTTCTGTATTTTTTTTGTTTTCAACTCTGGGATATACGAGGGACATCACTTGCATATGTTTTCTCAAATGAATCTAGGTCTGGACATCGATAACTTCATCAATTCTTATGATCTACACCCAGCCTCACGAACCAAGCCACTGCGGAAGTTTTCGATGCGACGCCGGCCGACCATCAGGCTGAGTGCCCGACAGAGAGATGGTATATATTGCCAGATGTACGGGTAGAGGAGCAATGGTTGACTGCCAATCCACGTCTCCAATAGATTATTTGCCATTGCAATAAGGATGAGACGGGCACAGCGAGCGGTGGCCATTTTGTGCTCTTCATTTTCACTGTGGGGTGCCGGCTGGGAGATAAGGGCAGTGCAACGTTTTTGTTTTTTTAGTGTGAAGCATCATTCAAAACTGGGGGTCAGAGTAAAACAGAATGAAATTACAAACGTGTGAATTATTGAACGATCAAGATACACAACCCTTACACTTAGTGCATGCCTGCTGTTGGCTTAATGGTTAGGGTGGCGGGCGAGCTTGGGATCCCAAGATCCTGAGTTCAAATCACACTCAGCTGTTGAATTAATACAAGGTGGAGTTGACTCTGCCTGTCATCCTTCCGAGGTTGGCAAAATGAGTGCCAGCTTGCTGGTATCCTGTGTTGGAGTGGCGACCCGTCCAGGATTGTGCCCAATAGCCTAGGAGACTGCTCAGGCAGCACCAACGCGCTGCACATAGTATGGTCCCAACGGATGGATGGATACTTAGTGCAGAGATCAAGAACTATGACTCCCCCTCCTGCTCTGGCCCCAGATGGAATATTGAATCATATCAATTGAAATAAAATGCTTTTCATTAAAATAAAATACTTTTAATACGACGACCTTCAATGCAATTTGAGTCCAAACTTTTGAGGATCCCAGTCCAGTGTTCTTACCACTATGCTACAGCACCCAATATGACCACAGAGGCTCCCCAGTTACGGACACATTTGATGTCTATAACTCGGTCGGACGTGTTTGCACATGATAACCCACCAGCATCAGGAAAGTTATTTGGCACGTGTAAAAGTGTCCCTCTTTGCTTCGTGTCAGAGTTGGTGATTTAACATGCTCTTGAACCCACACGCTTGAGACGTCTCAGGTGCCTTTGTGGACACAAAGCTTTTAACATCTGTTCTTTAATGCAGATTCACACCATGACACAGAAATGATGGGACAAAATTGTCACTTTGTGTCGATAACAATATCCTTGATTTCCTTATATTTATATGAATGACCTTTCCAATAACTGAATGAAAAATAGTCTTCCCACCGAATTGATGCAAGACGTGTGATTCCACCCGATACCTTTTATGCCAATCACCTACTCCTACAAACATCTCAATCCGTTTTCTCACCAACACCATTTCAGTTGCTTACCTTTCCCAGTTCTTCTGTGAAAGCATTTTTCACGACGTTGGACTGAACAGGACCGGGACACACAGATAGGATCTTGATTCCTGGTTGGTGTCCCAACTCTATCTGGAGGGAGTCGCATAGACCCTGTCGAGATGCACAAACGAGGTACACGAATCGTTTTCTTCATTACCTTCTTGCAAGCACCGTATATGTCTACATTTTAGATTTTTCCCTTCTTTTCGATAGTTTAAAGGTGGATAGAGGAGCAAATGAAGAATAATTGGTTGAATTGCACAGGTGGCATGCACATTACAGATGCAGGAAATTCCAGAATGTTCTTTTTAGATGCTAGGCTTCAATAAAAGATGGATTAAACATAGCATGAGGTTTCAACAACAAAGGATATGCGAGGAATGTTTAAATCCTTATCGTATTTGTTTGCGGACAACAAAGTCTTGGGGCTCATGGAAGAGCATTTCCTTGACCTGTCGTACAAACACCGGTGTCCTGTGATTCTTTGTTGTTGGGATTCTTTCCATCCCCGGGCAACAATGGTGTAGTTAGAACGGTGGTATGTGAGACTTGTACGGTACTCTCGTATACTGTAGTTTGTTACAGGTCTAACTACAGTAGTGTGCAGAGAATAATGATGGTAAAGGGATGCTATTATTGCTTGGGGCAACAGCTGGCTTAGCCATGTGAATTGGGAACAAAATTTATAAACACCATCAAACATCTGGTGATAGGACAAACAGGGTGTCTGCCGTCAAGTTATTTGGTCCTGTATTTGAATTCCAACGGAATAAATGAAACATGACTTAAAAACTGGCATTGCGGGGGTTCTTCGGCCACATCCCTCACGATATGGTAAGTTCAAAGTGGAGTATTTTTGGGAGTACCACAAACAGCGGAGGAGAGGAGATTGGGACCATACTCTGTGCAGATCGGACACCCGTTCTCCTCCAGAATTCCTTGCTTTAAACATGTCATCGCATCAATAGGTCTGTGGTCCATTGTGGACAAGGCATGGCTGCCTCCAACAAAATTACTGGGAAATTCACCAAGTTGCGTTTGCAATTAAGGAAAAATCAACCCTCCCTAAATCATGCAGTTTTTCCATGCTCTATCCTCTAAATGCTGAGTATCAAGTGAGGAGGCAGCACGTAGGTCTTTGGTACGACTCCCCAGGGACAGGATCGAACCACCGACCTCCTAGATTCAGAGCATACGTTCAAGCCACGATTGGTACTGAGTCTGGTATATTAGTTACATACTGTATTTGCTTTCATTACCTCCGCCACCAAAAGTGAAGGAGGTTCTGTTTTCACTCCTGTCTGTCTGTCTGTCTGTTTGTCTTTGTATGGGATATCTCCAACAGTTGTGGACGGATCCGGATGAAATTTGGTGGACAGGTTGGGTGTGTGACCACGACGAATTGATTCGATTTTGGTGAAGATCCTAATCCGGATACTAGAAATTTTAAAGTGATTCTTCACCATTGAGAGATCGTGCTAAACCGATATATAGCACGATATCTCAAAAAGTTGTGGACGGATTCGGATGAAACCTGGTGGACAAGTTGTGTGCATGGCAAGAACAAATTGATTCGATTTTGGTGAAGATACGAATCCGGATCTGGATACGATAATTATTAAATTTTTAAAGTGATTCTTCACCATTGAGAGATAGAGCCAAAAACGATATAGTACTGTATAGCGTGATATTTCAAAAATGTATTGGGCCCGATATGTTCTCGTGTATCAGGGATTACGTGGCGGAGGTATGCACTCTACCGAGTGCTCGACTCGTTCCATATTATAACTGAGTTCCGTATCAACAAATACTTGCGTTTTGAGTATCTAGCAAGTTTTCAAGTTGTAATGTAGTTTCCTTTATATTATACAGTGGAAATGTGAACCCCAAAACATTGAGCACCATTGACTATGTTTTGCGAAAAATAGTTGCAGATAATTTTGTGGGTTGAAAGGGGGTTGGGGGGCAGTGGGGAGACGAAACAGAAAGAGAATGTATTTTTAGAACCATTTTCTGTAAAATTATAGCCGATCATGGCAATTGAACATGCACATTCAAGAAAACTGGCAAATAGAAACACTGACGAACCATGAGAGCATGTTTGCTGGCGCAGTATCCAGAAGCAAGGGGAACGCCACAAATGCCTGCAAAGCTATTCACAACAACGACGGTTCCATGTCCACGCTGCACCATTTCACGGAGGACCAGTTGCGTCAGCGACACCGTGCCAATATAGTTGAGCTCCATCAGCGAGCGGATGACAGCCAAACTGGTATCCAGAAACAAGGAACGCTGAGAACGGCCGCCATTGTTCAACAGCACGTCGACCTGCGGCACATAAAGTATCGATTGTTGAGTTACAAGTTCATTTCCAGCTGTTTTGGGGTCACTATCAATTTTTGCTGTTGTGAAGAAGTTTTCATTTCACCACCAGACAGGTCGAGGCACAAATTCATCCCAACTCTGCTGCCAGGAAGGTGACTATTCTAAATGAATTTGTGCTGAGATGGCTCGATCCGTCCCCCCAGTCCCCCCAGTCCCACAATCCTCAAGCATCCTTTTCCAGAGGGATATACGAGACATTTTCCAGAGGGATCGAGAGCAGCACACTATTTATCATTTTCATGAAATCAAATGCCACTCTTCCGTCTGTGTCAATGAATCATTTGATGTTGAGTGGCAAGGCGAAAAGGTGGGAATCGATTCCAAATCAGAGTGATTTCTCCTGTCCTTCCACCGACGATGTAATCAGTACTAATCAGCTTTTCCAACACCTTATTTTTAAATTGTGAATCAAAGGGCTCGTGCAGCCATTTTTCCTTGTGCTTATTTCTATGCCAAATCAAAGAATAAATATCCATTAAGCAAATGGATAAATTTCACCGTTTCAGTTTCAGTCCATCATTTTAAAAATTGAAATTCGATTGATGTCGTCCCAAAATTGGCCTGCCCTCCGATCGGCATTGCAACCTCAAAAGTTGGCAATTTGTGGTGGACGGCGCAACGTAAAAACACTCTTGGGCTGCCAATTGTTTTCTATTGGACTCATATTGGCCTTGGAAATGACACACAAAACCAATGGAAAAAAAATCTGATTAAGTCGAGGTGTGGAGCTGTGGGATGCAGTAACCTGTCGTAGGATGGGCATGGAATGGGCGAGTGGCCAGAAAATCCCAAATTATCACTATTATTGGCTGATAAGGAGACCACCTGCAGCAGTCGTGGATAAAGCCACCCATCCATCCATCCGTTGTGACCATACTCTGTGCAGAGCGTTGGTGCTGCCTCAGCAGGCTCCTGGGCTATTGCGCACAATCCTGGACGGGTCACCATAACGACGCAGGATACGAGCAAGCCGGTACTCATTTTGCCGACCTCGGAAGGATGACAGGCTGAGTCAACCCCACCTGGTATTAATTCAAAAGCCAAGCAGGATTTGAACTCAGGACTCTAAGATCCCAAGCCAACCGCTCTACCTATTAAGCCAACACCAGGCATAAAGCCACCAATGTTGTGATAAAATATTCGATTCTTGCATTTGTGTTTTGACCAGCAGCACGTGGGGGAAAAAAAAACGCAGCACTTAGCGAGGATTCGACTACTTTTCCCAAGTCATTGTCCGCAACAAGTGATGGCTAAAAACCACCTTGCCCAAAATAAAAGAGGAAGCTCCGCACGGCGCAAGCAAGGATCCCACATGCTGAGCCTGTAACAAGCTCAAATTGGGACTGTTTTTGGAAGCCGCAGATGTCATTACAAGATACACTGCTCTTGTACTGTATTTGTTTTGACCGGAAGCAGAAGGGGGAAAAAATGGTAGTTAGAAAGGATTCGACTAATTTTTCCTCTTCTGTTATCCAGACCAGACGATTGTGTTAACCAGCTCGGTGGAGCCATGGATCCCATATGACGCAAGCATAAATTCTGCACGTCGAACCCATACAGGCTCACAAGTAGACTATCCGTGGAGGACTTGGATAAGGCAGCCCACGGAGGCCTCAGATGAGGCCGCCCGTGTAGCTATAAAACACACAGTTTTTGTTTTTGTGTTTTGACAAGCAGCACATGGAAAAATGGCATTTAGCAAGGATTATAGCCATTTTTCTATTCTATTGTTTGGCCAAGAAGATGTGGAATGACAACCCTGACAAAGTGGTAACCTCTGCACGACTCGAGCATGGAGCCTGCATGACGAGCATGTATGTTTGAGCCCACATAAAACATGCTGAAATATATCTTTTTTTCTCAAAATAAAACATGTAGGTGTATTTGAATTTACCAATGATCCATATTAGGCCTGTAGGACGTTGCCATGGTGGTTGTCCGATTCAAAATCGCAATCTCCTGCCCAGTCTTCACCGGCCTCTGATTTGAAGCGGTGGAGTCGGATTACTGCCTCCCTTGTTTACTCTCCCAAAAATCCAGGTGAGTTGCACACCTACATTAATTTGTCCCATTATTCTCCCAATAGTGGAATGGTCTCCCTGTGTCTGTTGGCTTTAGTTTCTTCACTTCGGTCTGTGACTTCCGACTTTCAAATGTGCTGCACATCACTACCTCATGGCTCATGCGTCCACCCACGCACATCCATCATCTCTTCGAGACATGCTGATTCTTCCTCCATTCTGTTCCTCTCCAGGACTCATTTTCGTGTTATTCCACCTCGTCCGGGCATCACAACCGGGCAGCAGAGAAAAATTAATTTTTGGAAACGTGTTGAGGAAACAGGAACCAATTCATTAAGGACTTCTCAGGAGCCGCACAAGCCCTTTGAAGACACCTGCGGCCCAACAAGACAGACATGACTTCTGAAACTTATTGTCGCCATGGCTGATGGAGGGTTGTATGTACTTTCTTGTGTACAGTTCACCGCACAAGTCAGTAACACATTATCGACCATGCTGTAGCAGGCAGTGTGTATTGTGGCATGCGAGATGGTTGTGTTGAATGACCTTTTCCGATGCTTTTGTTTTTGTTTGTTTGTTTTCGTTTTTCCTGGAGTTATCCTCAGGTGTTCACATATGCAGCATGTGCTAGGAAAAACGAGTTTACCTTGCCAAAATGACGAAGCACAGACTGCAGGCACTCTTCGTGAGAGTCAACATCCAGGAGATCAAGGGGTAAAACCAAGACATCCGCACAAGAGAGATTGCTTCGTTCTTCCATGCAAAACAAAATGGCATGAAGGCAGATGGTTTGAGATTCTATTATTTAACAGGTACAAACAGAGAAATGGCGGCGAGAAAAGGTGGAATTAATAAAAACGAGCCAGAAATACATCTTGAGATAGAAAGATCTGTACTGACAAATATTACAAACCTTCATGAGAAAGTGGTACAGTGGCTTCAGAAAGTATTCCCACCCTTTGACTTTGTCACATTTTGTTATGTTACAGACTGAATTTAAAATGGATTAAATTAATTTTTTTAGTCACTGATCTACACATAATACCCCATAATGTCAACTTTAGTGAAAACATGTTTTTAGAAATTTTTACAAATT
>CM068961.1:30335807-30356726 GCA_035128595.1 Eptatretus atami | reverse complement strand
CCAGTAGGGTGAGAGAGAAGGATGAACTAGCAGAGGGAGAAAGACAATGAGGAGACGGAAGTAGAAAAGAGAATCGCATAACCAACCTGTCTGCAATGAGCAGCAACACAGCATGGACCATGCTTCTGCTCTTTGTGTGAGTATACTTTCATGATGATTTTTATAGGCATCAAGCCAACAGTTATTGATGGTAACCTCAGCAATATAAATAACCAGAAGACATTTTGATCCAAAGTGGCTTGCAGAATAAACTGAATGCATCCAAACCTACACTATACCGACCACCAATGAAAGAAAACTCAGCATACATATGTGTTTTAGATATTACTTCTATGTTCGTTTCCAGCCAGTAGTCGACATTTTCCCAGTCGGTGAAGCTTCCCAATGTTCACTGGTAGAAGCTTTAAATTTTTGGGTGTGAAAAATTTCTGAAAAGCAAAGCAACTTTGTTTGCTTTTCATACATTATTTTTGATACACGACAGGGTGGCCAACATTTCTTGAAATTTGTTCGCAAATTAGCATATACCTTGATGGATAATGGTGTAAGAGGAGTGTTCCTCAGAAGAAGAGCAAGTCCCTTGCATATTAAGTGTATAACCTTGTTGAACATACAAATTGGTCTTTTTTGGCCATTACCAAACAGCGTGCCACAGACCAGTCCTTGCTCTCCCCAGTGTTTAACATTTCCTATAAATATCTTTGGATTCCAAATGTTTGAGATTGCCTTCTCCATGCCAATGGATGTCCACTGCGATAAGAAATATTGCATATCCGATTAATTTGAAAACATAACGACGTCACTAAAATAACAGCAACATCTTTGCTCTGACTCATTGTGGTCGACCAATTCACACAATGCTACGAGCAGGGGTTCCCTGTGGCCACTTACCCACGACAGCAACTTTTAGAGACACCTTGTGATGTCGTTTGTGGTTTTAAATTTTTTGTTGCCATCCGCGTTGCGATTGTCACCACAGTTTTTCATTGGGTCATTATAGACTTTTGCGAGGTTGACTGCGTTCATTCTGCAATGGGTGTATTGTACACTGGTAGCAATTCTTTCTTGCGAGGGAACCAAGTTTTCAAAGCCAAAAAAGGGGCAAGGGGGAGGAGGGGGGGGAAAATGGAAAAACCCAAGGTTAGAGGCGAAGTCGAGGCACGCCATCGCAAATCCTCAACGCTTCCCACCAAAAGCAGTTGAAGAGATGGCAAAATACCCTTCGACTATGCATCCCCCCCCCCAAAAAAAAAAAACGAAGAAGAAAAAGCTCCACCAGGCAGTGAGCCCACAATGTCAAAATTTTGAGTTAAAAAAAATACCCCCAAGTGGGAGTGGCCGGTCATCTCATGCCCAGAGGTCGAAAGTAACTCTGTGCCAGAACTGGAATAGGAGGCAGTTCATTAAAGTACGTACGCCTCTACTTCCGGGTTTCAAAACCACCCCCCCCCTCTGTATGCAGGCTAGTGACCACCCACCCACCCCCCTCATACATCGCTAATCGCTCTGCAAAGCCAGCATTATCCTGTATGAACGATGTTTGTAAGCCATGGACGATGCAGCCCTAGCGGTTGTCATTTACTTTTTTTTAATATCACAGCACGTCAATTTTGAAAATCAAAAGTACAAGAATGACATTCAAAACAATGTTAATGTCATAAATAACCAAGTAGGTGATGCATATAAACTTGTAGTTCCACTTGTTTTAGTTAAATCAGTGACAAAAGCTTCAAATGTAACTATTTGGTCTATCGAGTTCCGCCGTTTATTTTATTTATACTTTTTTTTTGTACTATGTACGTACTTTAATGAACGGCCCCATACGGGGATCAGAGCGCAAGTTGAAGGGCTATAAAAATGCGGAACGAGAGCAAAATTTACAAAAATGGCCAGTGTTGTTCTAAGTAATAGTCCATAGCTATCTGAGATCACTAATAACATTGATCCTCTCTTGATAAATGGAGTGAGGAATAGATTTGAAATCGACGATTTCCAACTTTGACAGCCTCGTGACGTTGACCTCGACATTGGACGACCTTGAAAGTTATATCGTTGTGCACGTTCATCGACCTCTATCATTCCACTATTGCTTATTTGTCTCCACTCGGTTGATATGTAGGACGGACAACGGACGACGTACGGACGGACGCGAAGGACTTTGAGACTGGGGTTATTAGGTCATCCCTCTCTGAGATGATAGAGATGACCTAAAAAATGTTCCCACCCGTGACCCCCAAGTCCGCAACCGTGGCATGAACCGGACGGTCAAATCCAAATGAAATGTACCATATCTTCCAGCGTCCCCCAACGGTGATTGCATTAAAAAAGTTGCCTTTCAAGAAAAGTTCTTCAATGTGACCATCAATATGCTATTTGTCAGTACTCGGACTTTTGGACCGCCACCCCTTGGCGGGGTAGGTCAAAATGATTGCCTCTGCCACCTTCTTTGCCACTATGTTGATCATATAACTACAAGTTGGTTGAATTCTGCCATAATCGTTTAGGGTGGAGAAGCAATGACAGGCAAGACAGACAGATGGAGCCTATACAATATCCCCCGTTGTTTAGATCCTCGTGGGGAATTCTCCTAAGGTTCTTTAAACTCCACGTTGTTGTTTTCTTGGAGGGGACTTATTTTGTTTCACAGCTAACAATTTCATCGAAACTTCCGTGGGAACTTGGCGTTATTATGTAAAAATTACCTGCGGCAGACTAGTACAATCTCCAATTCTGAAATGATCCTCCTAGAAAAAAGTTTATGACATCAAAAATACTCTCGCTAATTGGAAATTAATTATCTCATATATCTCCAGATAATTATCTCCGCTAAAAATTTATCTCCGAAACTTAGTCAGCTTTTTTGAATTCTGTTTGCGGAACTCGAACAGGGCATTTAGCAAGAATTAATTACCGCAATGATGATACATCACTATGACTGTCATTATTCAATTTCTAATGACATCCATTTCCTAATTTTTTGACATTTTTTGTTTCACAACCCAGAGTTTATCATGGCATCTTCGTGAAACTTTGCATCTGTATTGCAAGAAAGCCAACGCCAGTTCAGTAACCATCTCCGATACTTTGGAAATTCTTCCTTAGAAAAAAACGTTGACGTCAGTAATAGCACCGCTAATGAAATCGCCTATTACCATTATCTCGAGAAACTAAGGCAATGCTGTTGAATTTTGTTTGCGGGGGAATCAAGCCGGGGCCATTAAACGCACACCCAGGAATAAAATTTCAATATCGCCAAGCCTAGATACATATCACAATGACGTCATATTTCGTTTTTATGACGTCATCATTAAGGACGAGATCTTAGCTTATTCGAGCTTGTTTTCCAAAAAGCGTGGGGATAAAAACTTATGCTTGGTGCCATCGTGCACGTTTTTCTGTCTCGACATGATCTTGAGGCCTTGCGAGGTCTGGGTGGCATTTTTCTTTTTTTTTTTTTTTTTTTTTTATCTTATGGATAAAGAAGCCATAATTTCTTACGAGTGATTGCAGTGGGGAAGATTCATGGATCCCATCCAAATTCTTGGTGAGGCTTTCTGTTAAGAAAAAAGAAAAAAGAAAGGATTGCCAAATCACGTGATCGATGAGGTCATCATCCCCCCCTTCCCTCCATACAATAGCCCTAAATGACCCTCAAAAATTTCTACTGATCGGATTAAAGCGATTGACATTCACAACGCAATCATGACGTCATAACGAAGCCACTATGAAACTACACACACACACACACACACACACACACAAAAACCACCACATTTCTCATGGGAGTACTTGACATGTGCCAAGTTTGAAACATATTTCCATGGAGCGGTTTCCGGAAGATAAGTCCAAAGTTTTACCTTTTTCCAACATGACCTCATAATCATTCATTAAAACATTCTCGATGAGTGCGTCACACAACGGGCGTCGTGCGACGTGCGCCTGTAATCCGAGCTACTCGGAAGCTTGGGTTGGAGGATCGCTTGAGGACGGGGGAGCTCTGCACTTGGGCCGGCGCTATGAGAGGGTGTAGGCAGCCCGGATCATGGCGAAAACCCAATCCTGTATCCCTGTGTCGTAAGAGGCGACCAGGGTTGCATCAGAAGGGCATCCGGCGTAAAACCTGTGCCAAAATCGGATGCGGATCATAACGGATGATCCGCTGTGGCGAACCCCTAACGGAGCAGTCCGACAAGACCGACAACAACATGGTGCTCACACCATTGGTAAAAATAGTCTTGTGTCAATCGGATAAGCGGATTGCAGAGAAAACAGAGAGAAAATTAGCATGGACGGAACGTACGTCACGCGACAACCCAAAACATAATGCCTCCGGCCGATGTCGTCAGCAGAGGCATAAAAATTGTGGTCGGGGCTGCTTTCTGGAATTTGACAATGCAATACTGGTAATATAGTCAAAATAATCTCCCACTATATTATTGCCCCCAGTTGGGGGTTTTTTTTCCCAGGGCATTTTCTAAAAATTACAAGGGTAGGACGAATACATAACAAACCCTTCAAGGACAACATCAAACACCCCCAAGACCAGAAGCCGAGGCAGAGAAAACAAAATGATCATTTCTGAAAACCTCCCCCCCCCCCATAACGGTTTTGTATGGGCTTGTCAGAAACGGCAGATGAGGTTTCACACCCTATTTAATTGCCAACCGAACCTTCAGTAAATGTGAATTGACAACAATTAATTTTTAAAAATTGCAGGCACTTTATTTTTTGCGCATCCTTCTGTTGAACCTCTTAATACACCCTTCCAAAACACTGGGGCTCAATCCCCATTGGTCAAGTCATTATCAGAGAACATGTCCTTCTTAGTTCCACATCATTGACCTATGTACCCCCACCTTGGCCATCGGCCCGCATTTTTTGGCCACGGTTTAAACTGTGAGCCGTATTATTCACACTTTGGCAATACATGACTTTTAAAATGATGCAATCTGCCCCAGAAAGCTATTCTGATCAACTCTGACAAAGTGTTGAACATATTGCAGCCCGTATTGCAAAAAAAAAAAAAACCTCGATGTGGGCCATGCAACCTCGTGATCATCCCTGCCAGTGAGTGGACTTTTGGATCTTGCAGGATTGCATATTTTAATAATGGACGTATGCAATTAAAAAGCTGACGTCGTCATTCCCAACTTTCAGAGCAGACTTCCCAGAGGGAGACACCGCATCTGGTTTGGGTTCTTCTTACATCAATGGGAGGTCATATCTGGGACTTGTGAATGCACAGGGTAAGTTAAAAATGATATTTACTAATTCATCACATTTGGGAGGAGAGGGGAGAATGATGACAGTGGGAACTGTATGGGTATAATGGCATTATAATGATATTTTTTGTTTGCTTTGTGGGCCACAAGAGAAATGACACAAGATTTTTGCATCTATTGGTAAAAGAGAAGAGTGAGTGAGTGAGTGGTGAGAGATCCACTGCTGCTGCTCGCTTGTACAACAGTATATTGTACGAAGACATCTCACCCACAGACATTTTCTCACATTTTCCTATATTTTCCTACGAGCCAATTTGCATTTAGGAAGCGAACAATTTGGTTCACCATTTCCACTACTCTTTCGTCTAAATGCTGAAAATTATGTTTAAAAGACCATGTCAATTACAGATTTCATGCTACTGGCGGTAAGTTAAAAGTGCCCGGTGAGCAGAAGAGAGTCATTGTAAACAACACAGTGTATGTTCAAAAACCTTATTTAGCATTCATACGCCATTTCGAAAGTCCTGTATTTGATCTGCCCAAAGACCTTTTGAAATCTATCACGTTACATTGTAACCCAGTTTAAATACCCAACTACAAGACATTAATGAACCACATATTCTCAGAACATTTCTTTCCAAAATAAAAATAAAAAAAAGAATTGGGGTGGGGTGTCTGCTTACGTAATTGACTGCTGCAAGAGAAGACTTTTGAGAGAAGGCAATCCGAGAGGCAGGGCCATGGAAAAAGAGAAGGTAGCCCCCGAAAACAAGGATGATCAAAATGAAAAAGGTGAACGTAGTTTTCATTCGTTCAATTCAGCGACATCACGTGTTTGTTTGTTTTTTAGTTTATTATTAATTATTATGATTAATCCGCCACCGAGGGTGGACGGAGGTTGTCTTTTCACCCATGTCTGTCTGTTTGTTTCTTTGTCAATGAGCAGGATGTCTCAAAAGGTTGTGGACAGATTTGGACGAAATTTGGGTGGAGGTTGGGTGCGTGATGACGACAACTGATTAGATTTTGGTGAAGCTCCGGATCTAATCATTTTTTAAGTGATGATCTTCAACATGAAAGACGGGGCCAAAAGACATATAGCATGTATCTCAAAAGTTGTGGACGCTTATTGACAAACTAGGTGAATGAGTTGGGTAGGTGACAAAACAAGCCGATTCGATTTTGGTTCAAGGTTTGGACCCCAGATTTAAGCATTTCAGTGGGATACAAAACTTAAACTGTACAGCCTGGTGAAGGCATGTGCTCGACGAGTGCCGTTCTCGTTACTACGATTATTACTTCTGCCACCAAAGGTGGGATGGGGTATGTTTTCACTCCTGTTTGTCTGTAAGCAAAATATCTCAAAAGTTATGGATGGATTCAGATGAAACTAGAAGGGCACTCGATAGAGCGCATACCTCCACCATAATTGCCTGATCCAAGAGAACATTATCTGGCTCAAATACGTCTTTGAGATATCGTGCTCTATATAATTTTTGGCCCCATCTCCCAATGTGAAGAATCACTTAAAAATTCTACTAGTCAGATCCGGATCTTCACCAAAATCTAATCAATTAGTCGTGATCACACACCCAACCTGTCCACAAAGTTTCATCTGGATCCGTCCAAACTTTTTGAGAGATTGTGCTACATATTGTTTACGGTTGGTGGAAATTCAAGAACACCATTCAGGCTTCCCAGATATCAGTTATGTCGATAAGGTGTGTTCAGATTTAGATTTCCCACCGATGTTTAACGGGGCAATTATTCGTGTACCGGGCTGTGATCTTTGAGTCAGCCATTATTCTTTTGCTATCTTTATTTTGGAACAACCACTACTACAACACCCACAACCGCCTTTCAACAACCACGCCATCCCCCACACCAACCACAACACCATCTCAACAACCACACCATGCCCCAACAGCGCTAACCACATCTCAACAACTCCCGCCCGATATCCATCAGAAGGGTAAACAGAAATGACGGTTGGAAAACAACAACTGACCCCAGCCGAGCTCTGTTGGAATTTTCCCTCAGAAGGCGAAGAAAACATAATGTCGTGATGGGCCAAAAGAGCGGGCCAAGAGCCAGCCGAACCCCCCTGGAAGTCCCTCCCCCCCCCCCCCCGCCGCGAAGGGAGGGGCGAGGCGGCGGGGCGATAAAGGCCGGGCTGAAAACGCCAAGGGGTCGGTCGGGTCGGTCAGTCCGGTCTGGGTTCGCCGTGGAGTCTGGGAGCGGAGGCGAGCTGCAATTCTGCAGTCTGGGAGTGCAGCGGAGTCTGTCAGCGGAGGGGAAGAGAGTCCCTCTGCTTGGTCTCTCTCCTTGGTCGATGGAGGCCGCAGGTGGAACCGGGGAGGAGTCGCCAGCCGGATCGCTGTTGAAGGCACGGGTGGAGTCCAGCGGAGTGCGGGCAGGGCCACCGAGGGTCGCCGAACCAAGGCCGCGCGAGTCACACGAGGGTGAAGGTAGCCTGTGCGGTCTCTCGGACGGGCACGCTCCGTGACCTATTAAAGGCCCACGAGGTCCAGTTCTTGCCCTTTTCTTCCTGGGGTTTTTCTTTGTATGAACGTTGTGGCACCATGTCTTAAGTAGAATTGTAACAGAGTGTACATAATAAATAGAACGGTTTGTAGTTCTTTGTCTTGCATGCTCCTGCATTGCTTTATTGTCTACATGATTGCATACGTGTATGACTGCTTACGTGTATATAAATAAATGTTCATGTTTTGAATGTCCACCTGTTCGTTGCGTCCTTTCCCTTAATTGAGCTGCCGGTATTGCATTCGGGATATTAGCTGGCTGGTTAAATAGCCGATAAAGTAATCGGATCCGGCGGGCTTGGGATATACACGCTCGCAAATCGCGGACGGAGCGAGCTGCTTAAGCGGCTCGTTTCAAGCAGGTCCCGTTGAGGTGTAAATCCCCGGCATTCTGTCTGCGCGCATAATTAGGTAAATCGACAATTCGGCGATCGGACCCTGTCGCGCGTGGGACCAGAATAGTTGGCTGATTTACGGTTGTGATTAAGAACACACCCGTAGCTGGATTTTGGCGTTGATCCGAAAGCTGCGACTAGGTTTGCCACGTCCGGTGGCACGTGCGGGCGTGAATTAGCTAAAAGCGGTCGCCGCACGCCGGAGTGCGGAAACAAAACAACAATATTTTTGGCCCTCTCTCTCATGGTGAAGAATCACTTTAAAAATTCTCATACTCAGATCCGGATCTGGATCTTCACCAAATCTAATCAGTTCGTCTTGTCATACACCCAACTGTCCACAAAAATTTCATCCAATCCGTCCACAATTTTTTGAGATATCCTGTCCCCCACCACACACAACCACACAACACACACACACAGGGGTAAAGCATGACCACCTTCATCTCCAGCGGCAGAGGTAACAAGAACATGGTGTACGGTTTGGGTGTGTTGACAGGGACGAATTCATTAGATTTTGATGACGATCCAGGATTCGGATCCAGAACATTAAATTTTTAGAGTGATTCTTCACCATGAGAGATGGGGTCAAAAATGATAAATGGAACGACATCTCAAAAAATTTTAGTATGGACGAATTCAGCCAAAGCTTGGACAGATGATAAGAACAAGCCGATTAGATTTTGGTTACGGTCCGGATGCAGATCTGACCTATCAGCAAGATACAAAAAATAAAAAAAACTGTTCAGCCTGGTGGAGGCACTACCGAGTGTCATCCTGTTATTGGTTCACATGGGTCAGCCAGTTGACACTATTTTCGTTGTGTGTGTGTGTGTGTGTGTGTGTGTCGTGTTTTGTTGACTCTCTCCAGAGCATAGCTCGTGACGTTTGATGGGATCTTGATGAAATTGGACACAAGCTAGATACATGGTCTAGTTGTGTCTTTTTGTATGAGGGGCGTCCCACTCCCCTTGTGGCGGAGCCACTCCCACTTGAACTTTTTCTTTATTTTTTCTCGATTTTTTTCTCGCATTTCATTTCCTCGAAGCTGGTGCGTAATGATCCAGAAGTACAACATATAAAAAAATCCGATTTGATTTGGTCAATTTTGACGGAAGAGATAGGTTTTTACGGTAGGGCTTCCTCAAAAGCTTCACTAACTCAATTGTAATATCGTGGCATTGTTAATAATGTCGCCGAACCATCCGCGCTCCCGGCTTGTTATATAGCGAACACAGTGAGCTTGATACTTAACGCGTCACATGAGAGAATAGGAACAACAACAACAACAACAAAACACAATACCTGGCGATTTGGAATCCGTGTCATGGCTATGACCTTTTTGCTTCCGGTTGTTTTTAACGCTGTGCGGTGTATAAACACGATTGGGTTTAATTTCTATCTTGTGAATATACTTAACGCGTGCACATGAGAGAATAGGAAACAACAAAAACACAATACCCTGGCAATTGTGATCCGTGTCGTTGGCTATGACCTTTTGCTTCCGTTTTTTTTTGCTTCTTGTTTTTTTGTTTCCGGTTTTTGTCATGGGGAATGATGCATGCGGGAGATAAAGGCATCGTCGGAGACATGAAAGACCCAAATAATATCAGACATGGTTATATTTCCTCACTTGATTTTAATAAAGATATCTCCTGCATCATCAAAAAATAATTTTTAATCGTGATTTACGTTATTTGATCGCTGATCCCGAATCCAGGCGAAGTCACCGGAAATTGCGTATACAGTTTTGAAAAAGTTATAGGTAAAGTCAGAAGCGAATGTAGAAGAATTCTACGTTCGCTTCGAGTATTTATTTTTTTAGATGAGATCCTGTTCTAGGCGGTGTAGTTGTCGTTGTGGAGTAATGTTAAGGTAATATTAATTTTTTTAGATGAGATCCTGTTCTAGGCGGTGTAGTTGTTGTGAAGGTAATGTTGAGGTAATATTTATTTTTTAGATGAGATGCTGTTCTAGGCTGGTGTTGTTGTTGTGAAGGTAATGTTGAGGATTTTTTTTTTTTTCAGATGTGATTCCTGTTCTCGGCGATGTTAACTTACGGTGTAGTTGTTGTTGTGAAGGTAATGTTAAGTAATATTTATTTTTTCATAGCAAAAAGACTTTAATTTGATATATTTAAGAAGCGAATGTAAGAAGAATTCTACGTTCGCTTCTAGGCTTTGCCTATTCCATATTAGCGAACGCAGTGAGCTTCATACTTAACGCATGCACAGAGAGAATAGGAAACAACAACAACAACACAATACCCTAGCATTTGGATCCGTGTCATTGGCTATGACCCTTTTGCTTCCAGTTTTTTTTTGCTTTCGGGTTTTTTTTTTACTTCCGGTTTTTTGTCATGGGGAATGATGCATGCGGGAGATAAAGGCATCAGTCGGAGACATGAAAGACCAAATATCAGACTGTGTAATTTCCTCCACTGATTTAATAAAGATATCTCCGGCATCATCAAAAAATAATTTTTAATCGTGATTTACATTATTTGATCGCTGATCCCGAATCCAGGCCGAAGTAACCGGAAATTGCGTCAAAATCACTCAGCTGTGTGGCGCTTACATGTACCACGGTATAGTTGGCCACGTATACAGTTGTGAACAAGTTATAGTAAAGTCAGAAGCAAATTGTAAGAAGATTCTATGTTCGCTTCTCAGCTTTGCCTATTCCATTTATATTATTCAATTAGTTCCTCTTTCCCTTAGCACAATGGCCTGGATGTACGCATACTCGCCTCTAAGCCGTCAAGCTGGGTTCGAATCTCAGCCCAGCTAAAAACTGTGATCTGGTGTTTCACAGGAAAGGCTCTTCATCAATGTGTGCGCCTCCCTCGGATGGGCATTACACCGGGCGTCCCGTCTGCCAGGATTCATTGGTGGACGTTAAAGATCCCAGTGTCCTGAATAGGCGAGTTATCACCGGCACCTGAAACCAAAATGCCAAATTCCTGCACAATACTAATCGAACGCCAGGCCTGTTCAGCCGGTTCGTGAAGACTGTGGCGGAAGTTTTTCTGCAGGCACCCCAATAACGTGGTAATAATTACGGCCGTCAAGGTCAGTAGTTCCTCTTCCTTCAGCACAGTCAAACCTGCGAAACAAATTCGTGATCCTGTGTTCCCAACTGAGCCCTCCAAGCGGAACAGGCCTTTTTACATGAAGGGGTCAAACAACCCAAAAAGTTCTGGTTAAAAAAAATATAAATAAATAAATATATCATCGATTATTAAACGACACAAAGAATAAGAATTAATCGTCGAACATCAACTGCAAATCATGCTCGTGTGATTTAAACGACCCCCACCCCCATCCCCCCGCCGTACAATTGCAATCTCACGGGAGAGTGTAAATAACCTTCGGAGAAGAAGAAGAAGATCGGTAGTTTGAGCACTCGAGCTCGAGGTATCCCAAACCGGACACGCGCAACTCGCTCGCAATAAAAGAACAACGCGCACGTTATTAACATGTTTACCGGACACAAGTCCACAACGTCGTCTCCAGTTATTTATTTCAACAACGACTGCACAACGTAACGAGCGACCACAACAAACACACACACACACACAGAACATCGGCGAAGAGGTGACGCATAAAGATGGAGGATCGAATAACCTCCGACATGGACGAACCACGGGATTCATTGCGGCCTCGGACCCCCAACAAACCGACATCCGCGTAGAGGCCGACACGTACAGAGGCCTACGGTCTCGACTTTAAATGTAAACCGAAACCGTCATCGAAATGCGCATCGGTGACTATCCGTCACCGTAGGCCTGGGCCTACATCAGGAGGTCGTCAGGGGATTACAACGGGTAAACGGGGGGAAAAAAAACGGATCAAAATCGAAACGCACGATCAGCTCTTGGACACAAGTTCATCGAATCGGTTAACTGACCGGCTTGGCGTAACAGCAGCCACCGAATGGAGGAAAGGGAAGACCAGAGCAGCGATTGAGTCAATCCGCCATTTCTATCGCGGGGCGCGGCAACGACAAAGAGCAGGGGGCGCCCTCTCGCTCACCGTACTGTACTTTACCTCACATAACGCTACTTTAAACTACCCTTTACCACATCATTCTTCCTGCTTCGTTTCTCTCTTGTTTATTATTATTATTTTTTTTTCAGAGAGATTTTAATCTCGTATATTATATAATTATTATTCCGCCCGTTGTGAACGTCGCTTTTCCCCTTCCTGCTTTTCCCAAAAGATTTCCTTCTCTTTTCCTGAGCCGTCTCTGCACGACGTACTTTCGCTTCCCGTTGACCGTGCTGAAGGTGTGCTCGAGCGACAGTGCGTTGGTGACCACAGGGGCGACCAGGTACCGAAGGGCCCGAGCGAACGCCGAGGGTCGACGTGTGACGTCATTGCCGCTCGTCAGGCTGTTTGGCTCCGAGAGTTCAATACGGTCGCTCGAGCTTGGGGTAAAGTTCACGGCGCTCCGAGCTTGGGGTGAAGTTCACGGCGCTCGAGCTTGGGGTGAAGTTCACGGCGCTCGAGCTTGGGGGTGAAGTTCACGGCGCTCGAGCTTTGGGGGTGAAGTTCACGGCGCTCGAGCTTGGGGGTGAAGTCACGGCGCTCGAGCTTGGGGTGAAGTTCACGGCGCTCGAGCTTGGGGGTGAAGTTCACGGCGCTCGAGCTTGGGGGTGAAGTTCACGGCGCTCGAGCTTGGGGGTGAAGTTCACGGCGCTCGAGCTTGGGGGTGAAGTTCACGGCGTCGAGCTTGGGGGTGACGTTCACGGCGCTCGAGTTTGGGGGTGAAGTTCACGGCGCTCGAAGCTTGCGCGGGTGAAGTTCACGGTGCTCGATGAGGATTTGATTTTTAACACGAGAAACTGTTCCTCATTCTCCAGATGTACTTCCATTGAACACATTCGGTTGTAAAGTTTCTGAGAAAAGTTTTCGCCCCTTATTTTATTACTTATGTCCATTGGATGGATTGATGGACTCTCGAGTTCCAGTTGTGGGCGACTAACCGTCTCCCCACGAGGTTTTCTTGGTGAGGAGGTGTTTGGATATGGACACCCAGCAGGATTAAAAAGAAAACCTGTCAAAGGGTGGAGGAGCTCCTTGTGAGCCAACGGCCCTCCATATCTAGTGCCCAACTGTGTCTGCGGACGTCCTCCTGCAGTTGGGTTACTTCTTATTAGGAGATTGGTGGCAGGATTTGCACTCGCCACCGTAAAACCCTTCATTCCGCCAAACACAAAGAAATCTGAAAACCCACTCCGTGGGAGTACCTCCTTGTAGATCTTCCCTTCGCAGGGCAGCTCACCGGATGACGGGATTGGGGCAAAGGAGATTGACCATGTGCTCGTTGATGGCGCTGGAGGATGATCCAGAACTGCAGGGTCTACCGGAGTGGTTCCTCAACACGACCACCGGCCTTGTTGTAGCAACTCTGAAGTCGCAGCTTAATTACGGGGAAATGTACCATCCCAGCCGAGGCTGGATGTTGGCAAGCTCAAGGATGAGAGGGTATCCTGAGGAGTTTGTGAACAGGTTGAGTGGGCATTTGGGGGGTCTGGGTACTTTTGGAAATCATGAAGAGTTGTGGAGTGCCTTCAAGACCACCGTCCTTGATGTTGCCGGTGGATGTCTCGGAACTCACTGGAGGGCGAAGAAGAATTTTGTCTTTCAAGGGCACTGAATCCCATTGACCAAAGTCACAGGGCCAGACTGAATGGCAGAGCTATGCTGTTCAGGGAGTAAAACTGTACGTCTGCTGATGGCGGACAAGGAGGCCTTTCTCGCGAAATCTGTGAGGGATAGAGCATCATCTGTGGTCAAGTGATCCTCATCCTGCTTACAGGGGAATTCACGCATTGCGTTCCTCTAAGCCCATCCTCGGTGTACTGCAGTTAGAGCAGAGGGTGGACGGCTTTTCACAGAGGCGTTCGAAGTAAAGGCCACTTGGCTGGTTACTTTGAGTGGCTGTACCAGGCTGATCCACCAGCTGTCGAGTTGGACGCCAGGGTGTTTTATTCCCGATTGCTGACCCTCCAATCAACTGTGGACCACTTCGTTTGTGGAAACAGACTGCGGTGAACCGGTTGAAATGGGGTAAAGCTCCAGGGTATCTGTAGCATCCATGCTGAACTTCTCAGGAGGTGGTGGAATGCTGTACTCATGTCATTGCATGCAGTTCTGTGCTCTGCCTGGAAAACAGGCATCATCCAACTGGCTGGAAGAGGGGCCTTGTTGCTCCTCTCTGGAAAGGAAGGGTGATCGCCAGGACTGCAACAACGACTGAGGGGTGACAATGCTCTCAGTGCCAGGCAAGGTTTTTTGCTCGGATAATTATTGATAGGGTTCACCACCATCTGCTTGAGCACCAGCACCCAGAGCAGTCAGGCTTTACACCAAAGAGTCAACGATTGACCGTTTCCTTGCTATGCAGGTCCTCACCAAATGCACACGAGAGTTTTGTTGCAGGGGCTGCTTGCAGCCTACATTGATCTCTGCAAAGCGTTCGATTCAATGAATTGGGATGCCTCTGGAGCATCATTGGTTTTCATGCGGTGCCATCAACACTGATTAATCTGATTTCTGAACTATACTCTGTAACTGAGAGTGCTGTGAGATGTGGTGATACCATCTCTGACTTATTCCAGTTATTACTGGAGTTTGTCAGGGGTGTGTACTGGCCCCCACACTTTCATTCTTGTACGGACTGGATTCTGGGGAGGATGTCAGACAGATCAAGCTTTCGGTGCAACGTTTGGGAATGTCAAGATCTCTGACATTGATTTTGTAGAGACTTGTGGATTTCCTTTTGGGGGCCCTCGAGGTGCTGAATGAGGAGTTGGAGTGCTGGGATTACAGATTTCCTGGGTCAAAACTAGATCCAGGCTTTCAATGACGTCTTGGATGCTGCTGTCCTGTCTGTGTCTGTTTGTGGGGAGGATGTTAAGGTTCAGGGAGATTCACTTACCTTGGCAGTGATATTCATGTCTCCGCTGGCTGTGAGCCAGAGGTCAATAGACGTCTGGGTTGGACCTGGGGAGTCATGGATCACTGGATCATGGGGTGTGGTGCTGTCGGTACCTCTGCAGAAGGACGAAAGTCCGAGTCTTCGGTCCTTAGTGCTTCCAGTCTTGCTCCACGGATGTGAGACTTGGACTCTGACCAGGGATCTGAGATGGAGACTTAATTCCTTTGGTACAGGTCTCTTCGGAGAATCCTTGGCTATCGCTGGTCGGACTTTGTGTCCAATGAGCGGTTGTTGAGAGAGACTCAGATGAGATTTTTTTTACTTACACTGATCCTGCTCACCAGTTTCTCTCAGCGAGGGACCTCGTGAGTGGAGGAGGCCAATGGGCTGATCACGTGCCTCGTGGTTGCAGCAGGTTGATCAGCATCTCAAGGAGATGGGGATGGGGCAGGCATCTGCCTGAGGATGGCCAGACAGAGGCCCCTGAGTAATGGTGGAAAGTGGACATCGCGACGCGCTGCCCAGCTTTGCGCTCCCATACCTGACCTGATCTGATCGATTCATACCGTTTCAGGGATTTGAGGACTCGACGCAGCTTCCTGGGCAAACAAATGCACTGAGTCGTTTGCCCTTGCTGCCCCAGCAGGAATAGTCAGGGCAGGAATCTGTAATTTCTTCAGCATGCCGCAATAACTTACCTACTTGATACAAAAGACACCATAACATCTCTTAACATCCACCAACTGGTACTAGCAGATTGGACACCCGGCTTAACATCCATTGGCTGGCGGCGCAGTTTGTAACCCAATGGTGTGCCTGAAAACGCCATTCCGACAGGGGGACTCAGGGTGGGAATACGAACCCACTCTGATTTGATCTGTACCATATCATATGCTGCGGAGCCTCGGGTGTTGCCGAAGCAGTTTCTTGGCAAGGATTACACTGGGTGGTTTCCATTCCCTTCCAGCAGTCGTGAGAAGAGGAATTTGTTTAGGATGTCAGTGATGGCTCGCCATTCTTCGCAAAGGACACAGTGGGGTCTTTAACGTCCACCAACAAATGCTGCCAGATGAGAACCCCGTTTAACATACATCGGAGGGATGACACACACATTGATGAATCATCCTGCTTGAGATACACCGGACTGACAGTTTACAGCTGCGTCGAGATTCTAACCAGGCAAGATAGCTTAAGGCGAGTGTGCGTACCTCTTTGCAATCCTGCCAGCCGCGCCCACACAAAACAGCTCAAAGGCAATTCTGAGCTATCCTGTCAACCGATAACATAAAAGGCTTGTAGCAAGGTATTATGTACACATTTAGGACACGGGGACCAAAAAATGAGTCATTGTATGATTAAGTTTTGTCATCATTCGTTAGCCAACATCATGGGGATTCAGGATATATTTGGGCAGAGCTTAATTCTTCTCTTTCTATTGCTCTGACAGGGTCAAAGTTGGTTATCAATTATCTGTATCAAGGAACCACTCATATCATTCTAAAATTGGTCTGATGGCTTAGATATGTATTATACACTAATTGGAAACCACATATATGGAGAATATTTGGTTTACTTGATATTTGACCTTGAGCAAAGAGGTCAAGTTCATATGAAATTAACAAATTGATCAGTGTTCATTCAGGTCATAAATATATATGCACATAACTTAACCATAGAATACATGCTGTGATGAACCAAACAACATGTTAGGATTAAAAGTGCAGATTTCTTTAAAACGTTACGTACTTCCTAACGACCTTTGATGTTCTGTATACTGACACAAACTGGCCTTTGGTATTGATTTTTATATCATAGGGCATCTTGGTAAACTTATTCTATGGTTATAAAATCAAGCTTATAGCTACCAGTAATTTTGTAGCAGCTTGGTAAATGCAATTTGTTACATACTTCCTAACATTTTTGACCCAATTATGGAAGTGAACCTAAAAACTGGTTATGTAGTAATGATCCATGTTGAAACTTGCCATTTTAAATCATCACTTTATGCAGAAGTAAATTGCTATTTAAGATGTTCTATCAGATGCATTTCAAATTTCTGGAATAAGATTTTGTAAGCTTCACTATGACTGGGGAAATTTTGCAAATCTGAGATTTTACACATTTGAAGGTGCCAAGATATGCAGAAGGTCATAAGAAATGTACTGTTTCGAGGATTGTTCTTTCTTATTATAATGATATATATCAAACAAAAATGCATTTTCAACCATTTTGGACAACATATACAATCATACATTAAACCCATTTCTAAAAAATGAGCTATAAAATGGAAAAAATAGCCTGTGTTTGGATAAAAAAAACATGCTTTGTAAGCAATTATATCCATAGGACCCATAGCAAAGTAACATTTTCTGAAAGCACAGACACTTGGGCATTATATAACATTAAGATTGTTTATCTTATTAAAACTGGGTTCAATTTCTAAGCTTTCTCCTCATTTAGGACCACAGTGTACACAATACCATGCTAAAAGCCAAAACGCTACTCACAGCATTGGGTTTGTGGCTTATGACGTCAAGTGTGAAGGCAAGAGTTGGGGAGAAGGGGTTTGGAGGGAAGGAAGTTTGGAGAGCAGGATGTGGAACACACAGGGGTATATAATTTGCCAATAATGTTTGCATACATAAATGTAGATGGCCCCTTTCTGTTGACAAATGTGTTTCAAACCATAAATTGTGCGAAGGTTATGCAACCATATATCCCCATTTATTCATCAGATACAACTGGTTTGAGTCAGGCTGCATGTGAGACCGTAATGTGGATGCTCCTCTATTCTCCATCCCTTTTCATCCTAGGTTTTCAAGTTTACGAGCCAGCCTTCATTTCGATTACTCTGCACACTTTATATCTGCAAAGCGAATGAAACTGTTGCGAAGCATAGCAGATACTTTGCATTCATGCCAAAAAAATTGAAAGTTTATTTGTCTTTTTTTTCATATTTCAGTAGTTATATATAATACGAAGGGGGTCAAAGGTTTTCCTCGAGCCATGTGCATGAGTGGTCCTGGTCGTCATGAAGAAGTTGAATCTCTTTTGTGATGACCCACATAATGTAATCTGATGTTTGATTTGAGTAGTCTTTTTTTGGTAGACACCGTAGTATTTTTGAAGTGATAGCTTCTCATGTTTGAGACAATTCCTTGAGAGTCTCAGAAAATTTAAGAGCATCACTTTGCCTGATGAATGTCCTACACTTTGGCCATATTTGGCGTGCAGTAAGAGGGTTTGTCCGTGGTAACCAGTCGCATGAAAAACAATCGGTCGGATCAGCATATGCATGGACATGAAGTTCTGAGAAAAACATCGCTTCCATGAGCTTTCTGGAGTGTCAGCAGTCGGGGAATCTATTGCGTTGCCACTGTTCATGTTCAGGTGGTCATTCGGTCCCTTTCTGGTTTCACCGAGGAAACTATACCTTTGCTGTCCGTATGTCCATCCGTTCGTCTGTCCGTCCCGCCTGTGGTTTGTTTTTTTTTCCGACTTTTTCCCCATACCCTTCAACATATTTCAACTGAAACTTGGTACATGGCTTTATATGATAAGTTACAGAACAAGTTTCGAGTTTCAGGGCGTTTCGTCAATTTTCCACAGAATTATGCCCTTTTTGGACTTAGAAAACATCACCGGTAGAGGACATGTATTAGTTGGGGAGGAGATTAGGGGTTCCCATGCACCCCTCTGGGATTTAATGACACCGGGTTTTTTAAACTGCCAAGGGTGTCTATTAATAGATTTGACATGTTCCCAAGAAAAACTAGTGGCTCGAAGGTTGGATTTCGTCACGAACCGTCAGCGAAATTTAAAAAAGCCATAACTTTTTTACCACATGTCCTAGAAACATAAATGAAAGAACATTTTCAATTAATCGTGGGATTGTAAATCATTTTAAGAACATTATTTTAGCGTTTAGATGCATTTATTAGATCAAAATCGAGAAAAACCTTCAAAATTGGACCATTTTGAAGTATCGTCTTACATCACATACGTCAAATTGTTGCCACCTATTCGTTTTAAACCATAAAAACTAAAACTTTAGTCATCATCATCATCACTGTCACAATCAAGATAGGTTAACATATCCTCAAAGTCATTCACTCCATTTTCTTCATCCTCCTTTCTCCTTCGTCATCTTCTTCTTCATCACTTGTGACCAGAACATCTACAAGACTTGTGGCAATACCGGTCCATCCGACCAGAGAGGCTCGAGGTGACCATCATCTCCCTCGACCCATCCATGCCTGGTTGCTTTCTTGGAATTCTCGATTTTGATCTAATAAATGGCATCTAAACGCTAAAATAATGTTCTTAAATGATTTACAATCCCACGATTAATTGAAAATGTTCTTTCATTTATGTTTCTAGGACATGTGGTAAAAAAGTTATGGCTTTTTTAAATTTTCGCTGACGTTCGTGACGAAATCCAACCTTCGAGCCACTAGTTTTTCTTGGGAACATGTCAAATCTATTAATAGACACCCTTGGCAGTTTAAAAAACCCGGTGTCATTAAATCCCAGAGGGGGTGCATGGGAACCCCTAATTCCTCCCCAACTAATACATGTCCTCTACCGGTGATGTTTTCTAAGTCCAAAAAGGGCATAATTCTGTGGAAAATTGACGAAACGCCCTGAAACTCGAACTTGTTCTGTAACTTATCATAATAAAGCCATGTACCAAGTTTCAGTTGAATATGTTGAAGGGTATGGGGAAAAAGTCGGAAAAAAAACAAACCACAGGTGGGACGGACAGACGAACGGATGGACATACGGACAGCAAACGTATAGTTTCCTCCGGTGAAACCAGAAAGGGACGAATGACCACCTGAACATGAACAGTGGCAACGCAATAGATTCCCCGACTGCTGACACTCCAGAAAGCTCACGGAAGCGATGTTTTTCTCAGAACTTCATGTCCTATGCAATGCTGATCCGACCGATTGTTTTCATGCGACTGGTTACCACGGACAAACCCTCTTACTGCACGCCAAATATGGCCAAAGTGTAGGACATTCATCAGGCAAAGTGATGCTCTTAAATTTTCTGAGACTCTCAAGGAATTGTCTCAAACATGGAGAAGCTATCACTTCAAAATACTACGGTGGTCTACCAAAAACAAGACTACTCAAATCAAACATCAGATTACATTATGTGGGTCATCACAAAAGAGATTCAACTTCTTCATGACGACGCAGGAC
Organism: Eptatretus atami; assembly: GCA_035128595.1. NCBI lineage: Eukaryota > Metazoa > Chordata > Myxini > Myxiniformes > Myxinidae > Eptatretus > Eptatretus atami. The sequence goes on along the minus strand of CM068961.1, from coordinate 30,336,411 downwards.
CACTCATGCACATGGCTCGGAGGAAAACCTTTGACCCCCTTCGTATTATATATAAACTACTGAAATATGAAAAAAAAGACAATAAACTTTCAATTTTTTTGGCATGAATGCAAAGTACTGCTATGCTTCGCAACAGTTTCATTCGCTTTGCAGATATAAAGTGTGCAGAGTAATCGAAATGAAGGCTGGCTCGTAAACTTGAAAACCTAGGGATGAAAAGGGATGGAGAATAGAGGAGCATCCACATTACGGTCTCACATGCAGCCTGACTCAAACCAGTTGTATCTGATGAATAAATGGGGATATATGGTTGCATAACCTTCGCACAATTTATGGTTTGAAACACATTTGTCAACAGAAAGGGGCCATCTACATTTATGTATGCAAACATTATTGGCAATATTATATACCCCTGTGTGTTCCACATCCTGCTCTCCAAACTTCCTTCCTCCAAACCCCTTCTCCCCCAACTCTTGCCTTCACACTTGACGTCATAAGCCACAAACCCAATGCTGTGAGTAGCGTTTTGGCTTTTAGCATGGTATTGTGTACACTGTGGTCCTAAATGAGGAGAAAGCTTAGAAATTGAACCCAGTTTTAATAA
>CM068961.1:30316959-30334991 GCA_035128595.1 Eptatretus atami | reverse complement strand
ATGGTTAAGTTTATGTGCATATATATTTATGACCTGAATGAACACTGATCAATTTGTTAATTTCATATGAACTTGACCTCTTTGCTCAAGGTCAAATATCAAGTAAACCAAATATTCTCCATATATGTGGTTTCCAATTAGTGTATAATACATATCTAAGCCATCAGACCAATTTTAGAATGATATGAGTGGTTCCTTGATACAGATAATTGATAACCAACTTTGACCCTGTCAGAGCAATAGAAAGAGGAAGAATTAAGCTCTGCCCAAATATATCCTGAATCCCCATGATGTTGGCTAACGAATGATATGCAAAACTTAATCATACAATGACTCATTTTTTGGTCCCCCGTGTCCTAAATGTGTACATAATACCTTGCTACAAGCCTTTTATGTTATCGGTTGACAGGATAGCTCAGAATTGCCTTTGAGCTGTTTTGTGTGGGCTCGGGCTGGCAGGATTGCAAAGAGGTACGCACACTCGCCTTCAAGCTATCTTGCCTGGGTTAGAATCTCGACGCAGCTGTAAACTGTCAGTCCGGTGTATCTCAAGCAGGATGATTCATCAATGTGTGTGTCATCCCTCCGATGTATGTTAAACGGGGTTCTCATCTGGCAGCATTTGTTGGTGGACGTTAAAGACCCCACTGTGTCCTTTGCGAAGAATGGGCGAGCCATCACTGACATCCTAAACAAATTCCTCTTCTCACGACTGCTGGGAAGGGAATGGCAAACCACCCAGTGTAATCCTTGCCAAGAAACTGCTTCGGCAACACCGAGGCTCCGCAGCATATGATATGGTACAGATCAAATCAGAGTGGGTTCGTATTCCCACCCTGAGTCCACCTTGTCGGAATGGCGTTTTTCAGGCACACCATTGGGTTACAAACTGCGCCGCCCAGCCAATGGATGTTAAGCCGGGTGTCCAATCTGCTAGTACCAGTTGGTGGATGTTAAGAGATGTTATGGTGTCTTTTGTATCAAGTAGGTAAGTTATTGCCGGCATGCTGAAGAAATTACAGATTCCTGCCCTGACTATTCCTGCTGGGGCAGCAAGGGCAAACGACTCAGTGCATTTGTTTGCCCAGGAAGCTGCGTCGAGTCCTAAAATCCCTGGAAACGGTATGAATCGATAAGATCAGGTCAGGTATGGGAGCGCAAGCTGGAGCAGCGCGTCGCGATGTCCACTTTCCACCATTACTCCAGGGGCCTCTGTCTGGCCATCCCTCAGGCAGATGCCTGCCCCATCCCCATCTCCTTGAGATGCTGATCAACCTGCTGCAACCACGAGGCACGTGATCAGCCCATTGGCCTCCTCCACTCACGAGGCTCCCTCGCTGAGAGAAACTGGTGAGCAGGATCAGTGTAAGTAAAAAAAAATCTCATCTGAGTCTCTCTCAACAACCGCTCATTGGACACAAAGTCCGACCAGCGATAGCCAAGGATTCTCCGAAGAGACCTGGTACCAAAGGAATTAAGTCTCCATCTCAGATCCCTGGTCAGAGTCCAAGTCTCACATCCGTAGAGCAAGACTGGAAGCACTAAGGACCTGAAGACTCGGACTTTCGTCCTTCTGCAGAGGTACCGACAGCACCACACCCCATGATCCAGTGAATCCATGACTCCCCAGGTCCAACCCAGACGTCTATTGACCTCTGGCTCACAGCCAGCGGAGACATGAATATCACTGCCAAGGTAAGTGAATCTCCCTGAGACCTTAACATCCTCACCACAAACAGACACAGACAGGACAGCAGCATCCAAGATGTCATTGAAAGCCTGGATCTTAGTTTTGACCCAGGAAACCTGTAATCCCAGCACTCCAACTCCTCATTCAGCACCTCGAGGGCCCCCAAAAGGAAATCCAGAGTCTCTACAAAGATGACTGCATCGTCTGCGAAATCAATGTCAGAGATCTTGACATTCCCAAACGTTGCACCAAAGCTTGATCTGTCTGACATCCTCCCCATAATCCAGTCCGTACAATAACTGAAAAGTGTGGGGGCCAGTACACACCCCTGACAAACTCCAGTAATAACTGGGAATAAGTCAGAGATGGTATCACCACATCTCACAGCACTCTCAGTTACAGAGTATAGTTAAGAAATCAGATTAATCAGTGTTGATGGCACTGCATGAAAACCAATAATGCTCCAGAGGGCATCCCAATTCATTGAATCGAACGCTTTGCAGAGATCAATGTAGGCTGCAAGCAACCCCTGCCAAAACTCTCGTGTGCATTCGGTGAGGACCTGCATAGCAAGGAAACGGTCAATCGTTGACCTCTTTGGTGTAAAGCCTGACTGCTCTGGGTGCTGGTGCTCAAGCAGATGGTGGTGAACCCTATCAATAATTATCCAAGCAAAAACCTTGCCTGGCACTGAGAGCTTTGTCACCCCTCAGTCATTGTTGCAGTCCTGGCGATCACCCTTCCCTCTCCAGAGAGGAGCAACAAGGCCCCTCTTCCAGTCAGTTGGGATGATGCCTGTTTTCCAGGCAGAGCACAGAACTGCATGCAACGACATGAGTACAGCATTTCCACCATCCTTGAGAAGTTCAGCATGGATGCTACAGATATCCCTGGAGCTTTACCCCATTTCAACCGGTTCACCGCAGTCTGTTTCCACAAACGAAGGTGGTCCACAGTTGATTGGAGGGTCAGCAATGGGGAATAAAACACCCCTGGCGTCCAACTCGACAGCTGGTGGATCAGCCTGGTACAGCCACTCAAAGTAACCAGCCAAGTGGCCCTTTACTTCGAACGCCTCTGTGAAAAGCCGTCCACCCTCTGCTCTAACTGCAGTACACCGAGGGATGGGCTTAGAGGAACGCAATGCGTGAATTCCCCTGTAAGCAGGATGAGGATCACTTGACCACAGATGATGCTCTATCCCCTCACAGATTACTCGCAGAAAGGCCTCCTTGTCCGCCGTCAGCAGACGTACAGTTTTACTCCCTGAACAGCATAGCTCTGCCATTCAGCCTGGCGCTGTGACTTTGGTCAATGGGATTCAGTGTCCCTTGAAAGACAAAATTCTTCTTCGCCCTCCAGTGAGTTCCGAGACATCCACCGGCAACATCAAGGACGGTGGTCTTGAAGGCACTCCTCAACTCTTCATGATTTCCAAAAGTACCCAGACCCCCCAAATGCCCACTCAACCTGTTCACAAACTCCTCAGGATACCCTCTCATCCTTGAGCTTGCCAACATCCAGCCTCGGCTGGGATGCTACCATTCTCCCGGATTTAAGCTGCGACTTCAGAGTTGCTACAACAAGCCGGTGGTCGGTGTTGAGGAACTGAGCACTCCGGTAGACCCTGCAGTTCTGGATCATCCTCCAGCGGCCATCAACGAGCACATGGTCAATCTCCTTTGCCCCAATCCCGTCATCCGGTGAGCTGCCCTGCGAAGGGAAGATGTACAAGGAGGTACTCCCACGGAGTGGGTTTTCAGATTTCTTTGTGTTTTGCGGAATGAAGGGTTTTACTGTGACCGGAGTGCAAATCCTGCCACCAACCTCCTAATAAGAAGTAACCCAACTGCAGGAGGACGTCCGCAGACACAGTTGGGCACTAGATATGGATGGCCGTTGGCTCACAAGGAGCTCCTCCGCCCTTTGACAGGTTTTCTTTTTAATCCTGCTGGGTGTCCATATCCAAACACCCTCCTCACCAAGAAAACCTCGTGGGGGGAGACGGTTTAGTCGCCCACAACTGGACTCGAGAGTCCATCAATCCATCCAAATGGACATAAGTAATAAAATAAGGGGCGAAAACTTTTCTCAGAAACTTTACAACCGAATGTGTTCAATGGAAGTACATCTGGAGAATGAGGAACAGTTTCTCGTGTTAAAAATCAAATCCTCATCGAGCACCGTGAATCTTTACCCCCAAGCTCGAGTACCGTGAACTTCACCCCCAAGCTCGAGCGCCGTGAACGTCACCCCCAAGCTCGAGCGCCGTGAACTTCACCCCCAAGCTCGAGCGCCGTGAACTTCACCCCAAGCTCGAGCGCCGTGAACTTCACCCCCAAGCTCGAGCGCCGTGAACTTACCCCAAGCTCGAGCGCCGTGAACTTCACCCCCAAGCTCGAGCGCCGTGAACTTCACCCCAAGCTCGAGCGCCGTGAACTTCACCCCCAAGCTCGAGCGCCGTGAACTTCACCCCCAAGCTCGAGCGCCGTGAACTTCACCCCCAAGCTCGAGCGCCGTGAACTTCACCCCCAAGCTCGAGCGCCGTGAACTTCACCCCCAAGCTCGAGCGCCGTGAACTTCACCCCAAGCTCGAGCGCCGTACTTGAACTCTCGGAGCCAAACAGCCTGACGAGCGGCAATGACGTCACACGTCGACCCTCGGCGTTCGCGCGCGCCCTTCGGTACCTGGTCGCCCCTGTGGTCACCAACGCATTGTCGCTCGAGCACACCTTCAGCACGGTCAACGGGAAGCGAAAGTACGTCGTGCAGAGACGGCTCAGGAAAAGAGAAGGAAATCTTTTGGGAAAAGCAGGAAGGGGAAAAGCGACGTTCACAACGGGCAGAATAATAATTATATAATATACGAGATTAAAAATCTCTCCGAAAAAAATAAATAAATAATAATAAACAAGAGAGAAACGAAGCAGGACGAATGATGTGGTAAAGGGTAGTTTAAATGTAGCGTTATGTGAGGTAAAGTACAGTACGGTGAGCGAGAGGGCGCCCCCTGCTCTCGTCGTAGCCGCGCCCCGCGGATAGAAATGGCGGATTGACTCAATCGCTGCTCTGGTCTTCCCTTTCCCTCCATTCGGTGGCTGCTGTTACGCCAAGCCGGTCAGTTAACCGATTCGATGAACTTGTGTCCAAGAGCTCTGATCGTGCGTTTCGATTTTGATCCGTTTTTTTTCCCCCCCGTTTACCCGTTGTAATCCCCTGACGACCTCCTGATGTAGGCCCAGGCCTACGGTGACGGATAGTCACCGATGCGGCATTTCGATGACGGTTTCGGTTTACATTTAAAGTCGAGACCGTAGGCCTCTGTACGTGTCGGCCTCTACGCGGATGTCGGTTTGTTGGGGGGTCCGAGGCCGCAATGAATCCCCGTGGTTCGTCCATGTCGGGAGGTTATTCGATCCTCATCTTTATGCGTCACCTCTTCGCCGATGTTTCTGTGTGTGTGTGGTTTTGTTGTGGTCGCTCGTTACGTTGTGCAGTCGTTGTTGAAATAAATAACTTGGAGACGACGTTGTGGACTTGTGTCCGGTAAACATGTGTAATAACGTGCGGCGTTGTTCCTTTTATTGCGAGCGAGTTGCGCGTGTCCTGGTTTGGATATCTCGAGCTCGAGTGCTTCAAACTACCGATCTTCTTCTTCTTCTCCTCGAAGGTTATTTACACTCTCCCGTTGAGATTGCAATTCGTCGGGCCGGGGGAGTGGGGGTGGGGGTCGTTTAAATCACACGAACATGATTTGCAGTTGATGTTCGACGATTAATTCTTATTCTTTGTGTCGTTTTAATAATCGATGATAAATTTATTTATTTATTTATTTATTTTTTTTAACCAGAACTTTTTTTGGGGATTGTTTGACCCCTTCATGTAAAAAGGCCTGTTCCGCTTGGAGGGGCTCAGTTGGGAACACAGGATCACGAATTTGTTTCGCAGGTTTGAGCTGTGCTGAAGTGAAGGAGGAACTACTGACCTTGACGGCCGTAATTATTACCACGTTATTGTGGGGTGGCCTGCAGAAAAACTTCCGCCCAAGTCTTTCACGAACCGGCTGAACAGGCCTGGCGTTCGATTGAGTAGTTGTGGCAGGAATTTGGCATTTTGTTCAGGGTGCCGGTGATAACTCGCCTATTCAGGACACTGGGATCTTTAACGTCCACCAATGAATCCTGGCAGACGGGACGCCCGGTGTAATGCCCATCCGAGGGAGGCGCACACATTGATGAAGAGCCTTTCCTGTGAAACACCCAGATCACAGTTTTTAGCTGGGCTGAGATTCGAACCCAAGCTTGACGGCTTAGAGGCGAGTATGCGTACATCCAGGCCATTGTGCTAAGGGAAAGGAGGAACTAATTGAATAATAATAATATGGAATAGGCAAAGCTGAGAAGCGAACATAGAATTCTTCTTACATTTGCTTCTGACTTTACCTATAACTTGTTCACAACTGTATACGTGCCAACTATACCGTGGTACATGTAAGCGCCACACAGCTGATGATTTTGACGCAATTTCCGGTTACTTCGGCCTGGATTCGGGATCAGCGATCAAATAATGTAAATCACGATTAAATTATTTTTTTGATGATGCCGGAGATATCTTTATTAAAATCAGTGGAGGAAATTACACCATGTCTGATATTTGGGTCTTTCATGTCTCCGCGATGCCTTTATCTCCCGGCATGCATCATTCCCCATGACAAAAACCGGAAGCAAAAAAAACCCGAAAGCAAAAAAAAACTGGAAGCAAAAGGGTCATAGCCAATGACACGGATTCCAAATTGCTAGGGTATTGTGTTGTTGTTGTTGTTTCCTATTCTCTCATGTGCATGCGTTAAGTATGAAGCTCACTGCGTTCGCTAATATGGAATAGGCAAAGCTAGAAGCGAACGTAGAATTCTTCTTACATTCGCTTCTTAAATATATCAAATTAAAGTCTTTTTGCTATGAAAAAATAAATATTACCTTAACATTACCTTCACAACAACAACTACACCGTTAAGTTAAACATCGCCGAGAACAGGATCACATCTGAAAAAAAAAAAAAATCCTCAACATTACCTTCACAACAACAACACCACCGCCTAGAACAGCATCTCATCTAAAAAAATAAATATTACCTCAACATTACCTTCACAACAACTACACCGCCTAGAACAGGATCTCATCTAAAAAAAATTAATATTACCTTAACATTACCTCACCAACGACAACTACACCGCCTAGAACAGGATCTCATCTAAAAAAATAAATACTCGAAGCGAACGTAGAATTCTTCTTACATTCGCTTCTGACTTTACCTATAACTTTTTTCAAAACTGTATACGCATTTCCGGTACTTCGCTGGATTCGGGATCAGCGATCAAATAACGTAAATCACGATTAAAAATTATTTTTTGATGATGCAGGAGATATCTTTATTAAAATCAGTGGAGGAAATATACACCATGTCTGATATTATTTGGGTCTTTCATGTCTCCGACGATGCCTTTATCTCCCGGCATGCATCATTCCCCATGACAAAAACCGGAAACAAAAAAACCAGAAGCAAAAAAAAAAACGGAAGCAAAAGGTCATAGCCAACGACACGGATTCACAATTGCCAGGGTATTGTGTTGTTTTTGTGTTTCCTATTCTCTCATGTGCACGCGTTAAGTATATTCACAAGATAGAAATATAAACCAATCGTGTTTATACACCGCACAGCGTTTAAAAACAACCGGAAGCAAAAGGTCATAGCCAATGACACGGATTCCAAATCGCCAGGGGTATTGTGTTGTGTTTTGTTGTTGTTGTTTCCTATTCTCTCATGTGTACGCGTTAAGTATAAGCTCACTGTGTTCGCTATTAATACAAGCCGGGAGGCGCGATGGTTCGCGGACATTATTGAACAATGCCACGATAGTTACAATTGAGTTAGTGGAAGCTTTTGAGGAAGCCCTACCGTAAAAACCTATCTCTTCCGTCAAAATTGACCAAATCAAATCGGATTTTTTTATATGTTGTACTTCTGGAATTACGCACAGCTTCGAGGAAATGAAATTGCGAGAAAAAAAATCGAGAAAAATAAAGAAAAAGTTCAAGTGGGAGTGGCTCCGCCCACAAGGGGAGTGGGACGCCCCTCATACAAAAAGACACAACTAGACCATGATATCTAGCTTGTGTCCAATTTCATCAAGATCCCATCAAACGTCACGAGCTATGCTCTGGAGAGAGTCACACACACAACACACACACACACACACACACACACACAACGAAAATAGTGGTCACTGCTGACGCCTGTGAACCAATAACAGGATGACACTCGGTAGTGCCTCCACCAGGCTGAACAGTTTTTTTTTTTATTTTTTGTATCTTGCTGATAGGTCAGATCTGCATCCGGACCGTAACCAAAATCTAATCGGCTTGTTCTTATCATCTGTCCAAGCTTTGGCTGAATTCGTCCATTACTAAATTTTTTGAGATGTCGTTCCATTTTATCATTTTTGACCCCATCTCTCAATGGTGAAGAATCACTCTAAAAATTTAATGTATCTGGATCCGAATCCTGGATCTCATCAAAATCTAATGAATTCGTCCCTGTCACACACCCAAACCTGTACACCATGTTCTTGTTACCTCTGCCGCTGGAGATGAAGGTGGTCATGCTTTTCCCTGTGTGTGTGTGTGTCTGTGTTACAGGATATCTCAAAAAATTGTGGACGGATTTGGATGAAATTTTGTGGACAGGTTGGGTGTATGACAAGGACGAACTGATTAGATTTGGTGAAGATCCAGATCCGGATCTGAGTATGAGAATTTTTAAAGTGATTCTTCACCATTGAGAGAGAGGGCCAAAAATTATATTGTTGTGTTTTCCGCCACTCCGGCGTGCGGCGACCGCTTTTAGCTAATTCACGGCCGCACGTGCCCACCGGACGTGGCAAACCTAGTCGCAGCTTTCGGATCAACGCCAAAATCCAGCTACGGGTGTGTTCTTAATCACACCGTAAATCAGCCAACTATTTGTCCGGCGCGACAGGGTCCGATCGCCGAATTGTCGATTTACCTAATTATGCGCGCAGACAGAATGCCGGGATTTACACCTCAACGGGACCTGCTTGGAAACGAGCCGCTTAAGCAGCTCGCTCCGTTCGCGATTTGCCGAGCGGTGTATATCCCAAGCCCCGCCGGATCCGATTACTTTATCGGCTATTAACAGCCAGCTAATATCCCGAATGCAATACGGCAGCTCAATTAAGGGAAAGGACGCAACAACAGGTGGACATTCAAACAATGACATTTATTTATATACACGTAAGCAGTCATACACGTATGCAATCATGTAGACAATAAAGCAATGCAGGAGCATGCAAGACAAAGAACTACAACCGTTCTATTTATTATGTACACTTGTTACAATTCTACTTAAGGACATGGGCCACAACGTTCATACAAAGAAAAACCCCAGGAAAGAAAAGGGCAAGAACTGGACCTCGTGGGCCTTTAATAGTCACGGAGCCCGTGGAGACCGCACAGGCTACCTTTCACCCTCGTGGTGACTCGCCGGGCCTTGGTTCGGCGACCCTCGGTGGCCCTGCCCGCACTCCGCTGGACTCCACCCGTGCCTTCAACGCGATCCGGCTGGCGACTCCTCCCCGTTCCACGCGCCTCCATCGACCAAGGAGAGAGACCAAGCAGAGGGACTCTCTTTCCCCTCGCTGACAGACTCCGCTGCACTCCCAGACTGCAGAGATTGCAGCTCGCCTCCGCTCCCAGACTCCACGGCGAACCCAGACCGACTGACCGACCGACCGACCCCTTGGCGTTTTCAGCCCGGCCTTTTATCGCCCCGCCGCCTCGCCCTCCCTTCGCGCGTGGGGGGGGGGGGGGAGGGCATTCCAGGGGGGTTCGGCTGGCTCTTGGCCCGCTCTTTTGGCCCGATCACGGACATTATGTTTCTTTCGCCCTTCTGAGGGAAAATTCCAACAGAGCTCGGCTGGGGTCAGTTGTTGTTTTCCAACCGTCATTTCTGTTTACCCATTCTGATGGATATCGGGGCGGGAGTTGTTGAGATGTGTGTTAGCGCTGTGGTGGGCATGGTGTGGTTGTTGAGATGGTGGTTGTGGTTGGTGCTGTGGTGGGATGGCGTGGTTGTTGAAAGGCGGTTGTGGGTGTTGTAGTAGTGGTTGTTCCAAAATAAAGATAGCAAAAGAATAATGGCTGACTCAAAGATCACAGCCCGGTTACACGAATAATTGCCCGTTAAACATCGGTGGGGAAATCTAATCTGAACACACACTTATCGACATAACTGATATCTGGAAGCCTGAATGGTGTTCTGTGAATTCCACAACCGTAACAATATGTAGCACAATCTCTCAAAAAGTTGTGGACGGATCCAGATGAAACTTTGTGGACAGGTTGGGTGTGTGATCACGACTATTGATTAGATTTTGGTGAAGATCCGGATCTGACTAGTAGAATTTTTAAGTGATTCTTCACAATTGGGAGATGGGGCCAAAAATTATATAGAGCACGATATCTCAAAGAGTATTGAGCCAGATATGTTCTCTTGGATCAGGCATTATAGGGGGAGGTATGCGCTCTATCGAGTGCCCTTCTAGTTTCATCTGAATCCATCCATAACTTTTGAGATATTTTGCTTACAGACAAACAGGAGTGAAAACATAACCTCCATCCACCTTTGGTGGCAGAAGTAATAATCGTAGTAACGAGAACGGCACTCGGTCGAGCACATGCCTTCACCAGGCTGTACAGTTTAAGTTTTGTATCCCACTGAAATGCTTAAATCTGGGTCCAAACTTGAACCAAAATCGAATCGGCTTGTTCTTGTCACCTACCCAACTATTCACCTAGTTTGTCATAAGCGTCCACTTTTTTTTTTCGTTTTGGAAAGATCAAAATTTCCGAAATATGCTATATGTCGTTTTTGGCCGTCTTTCAATGTTGAAGATCATCACTTAAAAAATGATTAGATCGCGGGCTTCACAAAATCTAATCAGTTTGTCGTCATCACGCACGCAACCTCCACCAAGTTCGTCCAAATCTGTCCACAACCTTTTTGAGACATCCTGCTCATTGACAAAGAACAAACAGACAGACTGGGTGAAAGACAACCTCCGTCCACCCTCGGTGGCGGAATTAATCATAATAATTAATATAACTAAAAAAACAACAAACATCGTGATGTCGCTGAATTGAACGAATGAAAAACTACGTTCACCTTTTCATTTTGATCATCCCTTGTTTTCGGGGGCTACCTTCTCTTTTTTCCATGGCCCTGCCTCTCGGATTGCCTTCTCTCAAAAGTCTTCTCTTGCAGCAGTCAATTACGTAAGCAGCACCCCCACCCCCAATTCCTTTTTTTATTTTTTATTTTGGAAAAGAAATGTTCTGAGAATATGTGGTTCATTAATGTCTTGTAGTTGGTATTTAAACTGGGTTACAATGTAACGTGATAGATTTCAGAAGGTCTTGGGCGAGATCAATACAGGACTTTCGAAATGGCGTATGAATGCTAAATAAGGTTTTTTGAACATACACTGTGTGTTTAAATGACTCTCTTCTGCTCACCGGGCACTTTTAACTTACCGCCAGTAGCATGAAATCTGTAATTGACATGGTCTTTTAAACATAATTTTCAGCATTTAGACGAAAGAGTAGTGGAAATGGTGAACCATAATTGTTCTGTTCCTGAATGCAATTGGGCTCGAGAAATATAGGAAATGTGGAAAATGTCTGTGGGTGAGATGTCTTCGTACAATATACTGTTGGTACAAGCGAGCAGCCAGCAGTGGATCTCTCACTCACTCACTCACTCACTCTTCTCTTTTACCAATAGATGCAAAATCTTGTGTCATTTCTCTTGTGGCCCAAGCAAACAAAAATATCATTATAATGGCCATTATATCCATACAGTTCCCACTGTTCATCATTTCTCCCTCTCCTCCCAAATGTGATGAATAATAAATATCATTTTTTAACTTACCCTGTGCATTCACAAGTCCCAGATAATGACCTTCCCATTGATGTAAGAAGAACCCAACCAGATGCGGTGTCTCCCTCTGGGAAGTCTGCTGAAAGTTGGGAAATGACGACGTCAGCTTTTTAATTGCATACGTCATTATTAAATCTGCAATCCTGCAAGATCCAAAGTCCACTCACTGGCAGGGATGATCACGAGGTTGCATGGGCCACATCGAGGTTTTTTTTTTTTTGCATACGGGCTGCCTATGTCAACACTTTGTCAGAGTTGATCAGATAGCTTTCTGGGGCAGATTGCATCATTTTAAAGTCATGTATTGCCAAAGTGTGAATAATACCGAGCTCACAGTTAAACGTGGCCAAAAAATGCGGGCCGATGGCCAAGGTGGGGGTACATAGGTCAATGATGTGGAACTAAGAAGGACATGTTCTCTGATAATGACTTGACCAATGGGATTGACGCCCAGTGTTTTGGAAGGTGTATTAAGAGGTTCAACAGAAGGATGCGCAAAAAATAAAGTGCCTGCAATTTTTAAAAAATTAATTTTGTTCATTCACATTTACTGAAGTTCGTTGGCAAATTAATAGGGTGGAAACCTCATCTGCCCGTTTCTGACAAGCCCATACAAACCGTTAGGTTCAGAAATGACATTTTGTTTTCTCTGCTCGGCTTCTTGTCTTGGGGGTGTTGATGTGTTTGAGGGTTTGTTATTGTATTGTCCTACTCTTGATTTTTAGAATGCCATGGACACTGGCCATATAAGTGGGAGATTAATTTGACTATATCTACAGTATTGATTGTCAATCCATGAAAGCAGCCCGACCAGCAATTTTTATGCTCTGCTGACGAACTCGCCGGAGCATTATGTTTTTGGTTTGTCCGTACGTACGTCCGTCCATGCTAATTTTCTTTGTTTTCTCTGAACCGCTTATCCGATTGACACAACATTTTTACCATTGGTGTGAGCACTCATGTTGTGTTCGTCTTTCGGCTGCTCCGTTAGGGTCGCCACAGCGGATCATCCGTTATTATCCGCATACTGATTTGGCACAGGTTTTACGCCGGATGCCCTTCCTGACAACCCTGGTCGCCTCTTACGAACAGGGATAAGGATTGGGTTTCGCCATGATTCGGGCTGCTCTACACCTCTTCATAGCGCGGCCCAGTGCAGAGCTCCCGTCCTCAAGCGATCCTCCAACCAAGCTTCCGAGTAGCTGGATTATCAGGCGCACGCCACGACGCCCGGGTTGTGTGACCACTCCATGTGAATGTTTTAATGATGATTATGAGGTCATGTTGGAAAAAAGGAAAAACTTGGACCTCTATCTCCGAAACCGCTCCATGGAAATATGTTCAAACTTGGCACATGTCAAGTACTCCCCATGAGAAATGTGTGGTTTTTGTGTGTGTGTGTGTGTGTGTGTGTGTCCATCAGTGGCTTCGTTATGACTCATGATTGCTTGTGATGTCAAAACGCTTTATCCGATCAGTATGAAAATTTTTGAGGGTCATCTAGGCTAATTTGTATGGAGGGAGGGGATGATGACCTCATCGATCACGTGATTTGGCATCCTTTCTTTTTCTTTTTTCTTAACAAGAAAAGCTTCACCAAGAATTTGATGGGATCATAATCTCCCATGCAACACCTAAGAAATTCTGCTCTTAGCATAAGATACCATCGCAAGGTCAAGATCATTCGAACAGAAACGTGACACGGCACCAAGCCATAAGTTTTTATCCCCACGCTTTTTTGGAAAACAATGCTCGAATAAGCTAAATCCTCGTCCTCTTAAATGAATGACGTCATAAAACGAAATATACGGTCATTGTGATGTATCAGCTTGCGATAAATTATCTTGCCTAATGCCCGGCTTGATTCCCGCAAACAAAATTCAAAGCAGCTTTGCCTAGTTTCGGAGATAATGGTATAGGCGATTTCCATTAGCGGGTCTATATGACGGTCAACTTTTTTTTCTAGGAAGAATTTCCAAAATCGGAGATGTTACTGCCTGTGCGTGGCTTTCTGCATATACATGGCAAGTTCACGAAAGATACCGATTGAAACTCTGGTTGTGAACAAAAAATGTCAAAAAAATAGGAAAGATCGTCATATTAAATTGATATGACATCATGAGTGATGTATATATGGTGCGCGTAATTTTTCTGCTAATGCCCTGTTCGTATTCCCGCAAACAGAATTCAGAAAGCTTGACTAGTTTCGGAGATAATTTTTCGGAGAAATTATCGGAGATAATTAGCACTAATTCCATTAGCGGAGATATTTTGATGTCATAACTTTTTTTCAGGAGGAATTTTCAAAATTGGAGATTGGTATGTCTGGCGCAGTGGTAATTTTTACATATTACGCCCAAGTTTCAGGAAGTTTCGATGAATAACTATGTAGCTGTGAAACCAAAAAGTCCTCAAGAACACGAACGGTGAGTAAGACTTAGAGATCCTCCACGAGGAATCTAAAAACGGGGGGTATTGTAATAGGGCTCCATCTGCTGTCTGTCCTGGTCATGCTTTCTCCCCCTAAACGATTATGCAGAAATTCACCAACTTGGAGTTATATGATCAACATAGTGGCAAGAAGGTGGCAGAGCAATCATTTTGACCCTGACCCGGGGTGGGGTCAAAAGTCGAGTACTGACATAATGCAATTATGGGCACATTGAAGAACTTTTGCTTGAAAGGAAACTTTTTATGCGATCAGACGTTGGGGACGCATGAAATATGTAACAATTTCTTTTGGATTTGAACCTCCGGTTCATGCCCCCACGGGTGCCGGACTTGGGGGTCACGGGTGGGAACATTTTTTAGGTCATCTCTACATCTCAGTTAGAGATGACCTAATAACCCCAGTCTCAAAGGTCTGTCCGTCCGTCCGTTACGTCCGTTCCGTCCGTTGCCGTCCACAATCAACCTGAGTGGAAGAACAAATAAAGCAATAGTGGAATGGATAGAGGTGATGAGACGTGCACAACGATATACACTTTCAAGGTCGTCATGTTCGAGGTCACGTCACGGAGGCCTTGTCAAATTGCGAAAATCGTCGATTTTCAAATCGTAATCCTCCTCCCTCATTTATCAAGAGAGAATCAAGATGTTATTGTGATTCAGATACTATGGACTATTATCTAGAACAACCACGAGCCATTTTTTTTTGAATTTGCTCTCGTTCCCGATTTTATAGCCCTTCAAACTTCGCTCTGCATTCCCCGTAATGGGCCGTTCATAAGTACGTACATACAAAAATAAAAAGTATTAATAGAACCGGAACTCGGAAAAGACAAATAATTTACATTTGAAAGCTTTTGTCAGATTTAACTAAAGCATGGAACACAAGTTTATATGCACACTTGCTTTCATTTATGACATTAACATTGTTTTAATGTCAATTTGTACTTTTAATTTTCAAAATTGACGTGCTGTTGATATTAAAAGAAAAGGGTAAATTACACGTAGGGATGCATTGCGTCATGGCTTACAAACATCGTTCATAAGGAACTGCTGGGCTTATGCAAGCGATTAGCGATGTATGAGGGGGGTGGGTGGGTGGTCACTAGCCTGCATACAGAGGGGGGTGGGTGGTTTTGAAACCCGGAAGTAGAGCGTACGTACTTTATGAACTGCCCCTAATCCAGTCTGGCACAGAGTTACTTTCGACCTCTGGCAGAGATGACACGAGCAAACTCCCATGGGGTATTTTTTTTAACTCAAAATTTGCATTGGGTCCATGCCTGGTGGGTTTTCTTCGTTTTTTTGGGGGGGGGGATTGCATAGTCGAAGGTTTTTGCCATCTTTTTCAACTGCTTTTTTGGTGGGAAGCGTGAGGATTGTGCGATGGCGTGGGCCTCGGACTTCGGCTCTAGGACTTTGTTTTCCATTTCCTCTTGCTTTGCTTTAAGCTGGTTTGCAAAAGTTGTCAACAATACACCATTGGCAGATGACAGTCACTCGGCAAAGTCCTATAATGATCATGAAAAATCTGTGGTGACATCGACGTGGATGGCAACATTTAAACCAACAAACGACATGCACAAGGTGTCTTCTAAAGTTTGCTGTCGTGTAATGGCCCACAGGGAACTCCTGCTCGTATCATTTGTGTGATTGTCGCCCAGAGTCGCAGAGCAAGATTTGCTATTTAGTTGTACGTCGTTTAGTTTTTCAGATTAATCCGATTGGCAATATTTCTTATCCAGTGGACACGGATTGGCATGGAGAAGGCATCTCAACTTTGGAATCCAAAGATTATTTATAAGCAAATGTTAAAGCACTGGGGAGAGCAGGATGGTCTGGGCAGCTGTTTTGGTGATGCCAAAAAGAACCAATTTGATGTTTCAACAAGGGTTATACCTTAATATGCAAGGAGACTCTCTTTTCTGAGGAACACCTCTGACCATTGATTCCATCAAGGTATACTCATTTTGCGACATCAAATTTTCAAGAAAGATGTTGTCTCGGCTGTCGTGTATCAAAAATTAATGTATGAAAAGAACAAAGTTGCTTTGCCTTTTCAGAAATTTTCACACCCAAAAATTTAACTTCTATCCAGTGACATTGGGAAGCTCACGACTGGGGGAAAATGTCGACACTGGCTGGAAACGACAATAAGAAAAAGATATATTATACATAGAAAAACGACATAGACATTGTATGCTGAGTTTATTCTTTCATGGTGGTCGGTAGTGTAGTTTTGGAATGCATCAGTTATTCTAGCAAGCCACTGTTGGATCAAATGTTCTCTGTTATTTATAATTGCTAGGTCATCTAAACTGTTGGCTGATGCCTATAAATCATCATGAAAGTATCTCACACAAAGAGCGAAGCATGGCCTGCTGTTGCTGGCTCATTGCAGCAGGTTGGTTAGCGGATTCGTCTTTACTTCCTCTCCTCATGTCTTTCTTCCCTCTGCTAGTTTCATCCTCGTCTCTCACCTACTGGAACCCTTTCCAATTCTGCTCAAATTATCCACAGTTGAACATCAGGCCTGGCCAGCGCCGATTTTTGTGAAAGACTTGGGCCAAACCTCCCCTTTCAACCAGCCCAACAAAGGTTTTTTGACGCAGATATCGTCGCGTGCATGACGATCATCTAGAAACGGCACAACCACAATGAAGTAGTTTACCGAACATGGTGAAGCGTAAAACCCCCCCCCCTCAAAAAAAAGGGACAGTTTGAACTATCACTTCCACACAGTACCATGTCAAAGAGTTAAAAGGCCCTGTTGCACCTTGACGTTTTGCCAGCGTATGCCGACGTATGAAAATTTGGCGAATAACGCTGGCAACGTCGATATAACGTTATGGGTAGTTTTGTATACGTTAAGAAGCACGCTGAAGCACGCTGGGCAATACGTAGTAGTTACGCTGAGCTCGCAAAAATTTTAAGCATGCTCAAAATTTTTTCGACGTATGTCAGTGTAGTGACTCACACTTCCGCATAGGCTGGCCATAGTTGTAGGCAAGTTATGCGATCGTTGACACACGTCGACACACGTTCTTGTAAAGTTACTCATAAGTCGAAACAACGTCGAGGTAATGTTTAGCGTACCCGAAACTTATTTCTACCTATGAGTAACTTGCTTTGAACCTATGTGTAACGTATCTCAGCATATTGACGTATTTGACGTCTTCCGGACGACCACAGAAGCTTACTGAACGTGTTTATAACTTACAGCTACCAGTATATGGCGTATTGGCAGCGTTTAGGGAAATTTGGTATATAAAAATGGGGTTCACAGGAGGAACCCATCAGTGTTCCACAAGACCCCATGGTTTTTTTTTTGGTTGTTTTTTTTTTTTCTTGGCTGACGGTGCTGTTGACACTTGATTTCTGTGCGGTTATGTTTAAAATCGTTGAGCGGCAGCCTATTAATAGGCTACGCACGTGATCGTCGGCGATACGCTGCCGCGCGCTATGGCATAAGTTAGACTATCGTTCGGCATAGTTGTGAACGCCGCCACCAACGCTAAGCATTCCGTTGGTATAGTTATCTTAAGTTATCGAAAACGTTCTGTGTACGTTACTAAATAGTTTGCATACGTCGCAACTCGTTTATGCCGCAAAACTGAAAAAAAACATTAATAGTTCAGCGTACGCCAGGTTTTAGATACATTCTGATACGTTTGCATAACGCTAGCTAAAACATCAAGGTGTGCAGGGCCCTCATAGGCCCCATATTTTTGGCTGTGTCTATACCACTATAATCAGGATTACTTTCATCCATCGCAGGAATTTAAATTTTGTCGAATGTCAGCGCAGCAGAATTGCAGTAACGGCCATAACCACGTCTCAAAGATAAGCAAGTTAAATTAAACACAAGACACTGTTGAAT
>CM068961.1:30267203-30278873 GCA_035128595.1 Eptatretus atami | reverse complement strand
TGTCCATCTTG
This sequence comes from Eptatretus atami, assembly GCA_035128595.1. Taxonomy (NCBI): domain Eukaryota; kingdom Metazoa; phylum Chordata; class Myxini; order Myxiniformes; family Myxinidae; genus Eptatretus; species Eptatretus atami. Next base: position 30,278,862 of record CM068961.1, on the reverse strand, counting down.
TTTACCCTGTGTACCCTACCCCATCCTTCTCCCTTCCACAGATCTCATGTCTTTGTTCCCCACTGTTTTTTCCTTCCCTCTCCTGCTCCCCTTGTTGTGCGTTATCTGTATTGGCACTCATACGAGCCTCGACAGTGTATTTTAAAAAAGAAAAAAAGACCTGAACTAAAATTTAATTGGCTTGTTCTTGTCACCTATCCAACTCATCCACCAAGTTTCGTCTGAATCCGTCCATAACTTTTTCGGATATCCATCCATCCATCCATCCATTGGGACCATACTCTGTGCAGAGCGATGGTGCTGCCAAAGCAGTCTCTTTGGCTATTGGGCACAATCCTGGACTGGTCACCACTCTGATGAAAGATCCCAGCAAGCTGGCACTCATTTTGCCGACCTCAGAAGGATGACAGGCAGAGTCAACCCCACCTGGTATTAATTCAACAACCAAGTGGGATTTGAACTCAGGATCCTTGGATCCCAAGACCACCACCCTAACCTATAAGCCAACACCAGGCATATATTCTGAGTACTATCGTGCTATACATTATATAATTTTTGGCCCTCTGTCTCAATGGTGAAAACTCACTTTAAAAATTCTCGGATCCAGATACGGATCCAGATCTTCATCAAAATCTAATTGCATCGGTGTCACATCCCCAAGCTCTCCACAAAATTTCGTCCGAATCCGTCCGCAACTTTTTGAGATGTCTTGTTCATAAACAGACAAACACACAGGTGAAAATATGACCTCCATCCACCTTCAGTGCCAGAGGGAGCAAGTCGTACAAGATGTATGGCGTAAAGATGACATGGTGAAGAAGATTCAGGGCAGGAAAATGATGTTCATGCAGGAAGGAGCTGCGTACTTGTTAACCTCTCCAGATGGGAAGCAAGTGACACAATCAGAGATCACTTCTTTGAAATCATCTCTGGAAGAAACAGATTCCCGTGTAATTCTCGACTCCATGGATGGTGAAGAACACCAGGAGAAGAATGTACGAGTGAAGAGCCTTGACAGCGGCATTTTCTTCATTTTGCTGCACTATGCTCATCAGATCTCAGATGTTTTCTTGCTCTTTGATGCAGGAAGGGGCAACAAGAAAAGGTTGATTGTTGTCTCTCAATTTGAGATGCATTCTGTCTCTCAAAAAAAATATCAGAGATGCATTCCAATGACATTTATTGCCAGAAAAAGAAAAATACAAAAGCGCTTTGAACAATAATTTATTTTTTCATCGATGGTATTTAGTGCACAAAATAAGGCTGTGTTCTTTGCACCCATGTTGACCGCATTTGGTGCAGGTCATGGTCATCTTTTGGTATTTTACATCACATCACAGATGTACTCAGCAGAACTGTTTTGCAAATTTGGTACTTAGCCATAAACACGTAAAACAGGTAAAAACTAGAGGGGGAGCACTCTTGCGTAATTAGTTCAAAACACCGCCGCCAATACAGCTGGTCATCAAGTGAACCTATATCTTATTCATTAAATATGACGTCAACAGTGCTGACAGTTATAGTTCTTTTCTCCAACATTTTTTTTTGGGGGGGGGGGGGGTTGAAATCACTTAAAAACATGTTGAAATGCAAAAAAAGAAATCAAAATTTTGTTCAAAAAAAAAATTGCAAAAAATTTTTTTCTCTAACAAATTTTTTTTTTGGGGGGGGGGGGTTGGAAATCACTTAAAACATGTAGAAATGCAAAAAAAAAATTCTCTATTTTTTGGGGGGGGGTAACAATTTTTTTTTTTGGGGGGGGGGGACCAAGTCCAAAATTTAATGGCATGATCCTTGGACCATACTCTACCCCCCACCAAGTTTCGTCGAAATCCGTCAAGGAGTTTTCCGTTATACTGTTCAACAAACAAAAAACAACAGTCATAGTAGCGTCACCTTACGAGAATGCGTCAACTTGAGCCTCTGACCTTGTCTAATAAAAGCTGTCTCTAGAGAAGAGCACGCAAACCAGAAGGTTTCTACGATGATTCTGTACCAATGCATTAAATCGAATGTTTGACCTCACTGTGACCTTGACCTTGACCGGATCTTTGACCAACTAATCGCAATCGTCATGATCACCACCTCCTGATCACTAAGTGATGTAATTGACATTGTAGCTTCTTCCGTTCTCGAGTATTCTGTACCAAAACCATCAAAAATCGAATGTTGACTCTACCGTGACCTTGACCTGACTTGACTATTTGAACAAAATCTAATCAGCATAGCCATCACCCTCCTGAATCACGTGGTGTAATTTGACATTGGTAGCTTCTTTCCGTTCTCGAGTTATCGTGCAACAAACAAAACAACATACAAACAAAACATACAAACAAACAAAACAACAGAACGGTAGTCATCAATTACTTACGAAATCTTTAGAGTATCGTAAAAAAACAAACCAAACAAACAGAAAAGGTGAAACAATAACCTCCGTCCATCTTCGATGGCGGAGGTTAACTAGAAGGGCACTGGGTAGAGCACATACCTCCGCCACGCAATGCCTGATCCACAAGAACATATCGGGCCCATTACATTTTCGAAATATCATGCTATACAATACTATATCGTTTTTGGCCCCATCTCTCAATGGTGAAGAATCACTTGAAATTAAATAATTCTCGTATCCAGATGTGGATTCAGATCTTCACCAAAATCGAATCAATTCTTCCTTGCCACACACCCAACCTGTCCACCAAGTTTCATGCAAATCCGTCCACAACTTTTTGACATATCTTGCTATACATCGGTTTCGCCCTATCTCTCAATGGTGAAGAATCACTAAAAAAATTATAGTAGTCGGATCTGGATCCGGATCTTCAACAAAATTTAATCAGTTCGTCCTTGTCACACCTGTCACAGCCTGCCCACAAAATTTCATCCGGATCCGTCCAAACCTTTTTTAGATATCCTCTGCACAAATAGACAAACAAACAGAAAGGGGTGAAAACATAACCTCCTTCATCTTCTGTGGCAGAGGTAATAAAAACACAAAAGGTTACTTTTGTCAAAGGAATTGAAGTGCTGATCCGATTTCAAAGATGGTAAAACAAAATCAAGAAGTTGATTAAAAACTCAGGTTGCACATGAAAAAAACGAGATGGGGAAGGTACACAAAGCATTGTAAATGAGATGAATACATCACACAACTTGTGACTAGCTCTGGGTTTATAAATGAAGCTGCTTGAAGCCATTCACATGTAAATTAGTATTATTGTTAAATCTCCTGCAGTGCAAATGAGAGTACTCATTGCTCTGCTATGTATTACATGTTAGAAACCAAAATTAATATTTCACTCTGCCAAGTGAAAAAAAAACAAATCCTGGAATATGTATGTATTCACCTTTATTTGAAAGATATATGAAAGGTCATGCAGACATACATTTTTACAAAGTTGCAGCGAAACGGTCATGCTGGGCCCACACAAAAAAGACCCACGAACGTATTCTCGGGGTAACATTAAAAAAAAAAAAAATCCCCCCCCCCCCCGACTCTGAAAGAAAACAACACAAAACACACTCCGCAGGAATATGTATTACCCCTTTATTCTAAACATATATGAAAGATCATGCAAATAAACGTTTTTATTACAAGTTAGAGCGAAACAAACAAAGTGCAATGTGACGGGGTAGAAATTTTGAAAATACCTCCCCCCTCCTCACCAATCCTGAATGAAAAAACAAACAAACCACACAGTGACATTCATCACCCTTCACTCGCAGCATGTATGAATAATTATGTATATAAACTTTTTTTATAACAAAGTTATCGTGGAACAGACAAAAAAGCTCGGCCTGGGTCTAAAAAGACCCACAAATGCATTAAAGGGGTAGAATTTAAAAATACATCCCCCCCCCATCCTGAACGAAAAATACAAACAAACCCAAAACACACACAGGAACATGTATTGTTACGAATTTGGAAGCCTTGTGCACACAGACAGACAGCCGTCCCCGTTGCTTAGTTATTTCGATAAGTATGTGTTTCTAGTTAGAATCCATCCCCTGTGTCTAATGGGAATTACGTGTACACGCGCTCGCAAAGTTATTCTTACAGATAGGCATTTTTTACACTTATGACAACGTCACAAAACACGTTTGCTCGAGGAATTGTCCGCGCTGTTCGTGCGCTCACGAAGCGTTTCGTTCTGGCCTGGCGCCAAATAAGAGAATGCGTCATTTTGCGGCCAATGGGCGACGAGCGGATCAAAGCCGGGGCGGTCCTTTGCAAGAAGGCGGAGCCGCGACACGCGATCCGCCCAATGAGAACAGGCCAAGCATGAGCGGACCGCGCCCGAGAAGGACGACGAAAGAAAGGAGAACAAATATTTTTTGCGCCCCGTCAGCTCGAGCGCGTGGTCTGGTTCTCTGATCGTATCTCGGCACTGGTCTGGTCCCATCTCGCTGACGCTGGTCTGGTTCTCTGATCGCAGCTCGACGCTGGTCTGGTTCTCGGATCGCATCTCCCGACGCTGGTCTGGTTCTCTGATCGCATCTCGACGCTGGTCTGGTTCTCTGATCGCATCTCGACGCTGGTCTGGTCTGGTCTCTGATCGCATGCTCGACGCTGGTCTGGTTCTCTGATCACATCTCGACGCTGGTCTGGTTCTCAGATCGCATCTCCCGACGCTGGTCTGGCCCATCTTGCTCGCGCTGGTCTGGTTCTCTGATCGCATCTCGATGTGTCGGTTCTCTGATCGCATCTCGACGCTGGTCTGGTTCTCTGATCGCATCTCGACGCTGGTCTGGTTCTCTGATCGCATTTCGACGCTGGTCTGGTTCTCAGATCGCATCTCCCGACGCTGGTCTGGTCTGCTCGACGCTGGTCTGGCCTCATCTCGTCGCTGGCGCTGGTTTGCGTCTGGCTGCCCTGGTCCATCTTTTGGCGACCGGAGCTCCGGGAAGGGGTGGACGTCCAGCCGCGCGCTCGCGGCAAGGTAGCCAGCCGTCCTGACTCCCAGCCGAACTATCCTCCGCGGCTGGAGAGCCGAATAAAGACCATTTGGGTTCGTTTCTTTTGTGTGTGCGTGTGTGTGTGTCTGTGGGCGCCCATTCTATAAGTAGGAATTGTTTAAGTGCTTTTTGCCTTGTACATACTTGCATTGCTGATAACGCTGCCCTTACGTGCTTCCCTCGTTCCCCCGATTACTGTTAATAAATATCCCTATTGTTGAATGTTTCAACTCGTCCTTGTCCTTTCCTTCATTGGTTTAGCACGGTGCGTGTTGGGTGATTAAAAAGGCCGGCGCTGCTGTAGTTGTGCATTTGGACCGACGGAACCTCGGTAACCATCCGCTCGGGTTACGCACGGGTCGAGCTCGGAAACGGCTCATCCCGTTCAAGCTCCGTCGAGGGTGTGAATTCCTCGGTAGCTCGCCACATGGGCCTCTAGGTATTTTGAAGTTTGGCAAATAACCCTGTGCCCACACGGTTGAATTATTGACAATTCACGGTCCTGTAAGGGACCCGTACCTTCGGAGTTATCCCAGGGTAACGATCTGAATTCTGGGTGTTCGGTGGATTTGACTCTGCTGCTCCAACTGGCGGTCGTGCTCGTCGCCGATACCCGGCCCACAACAGCCCTTTTGTCGGGCCTTTTATAAAAGATCGTGCATTGAAACATTTTTCTAGCAAAGTTATAGTGGAACAAAAATGACGTGGGTCGAAAAGGACCCAGGAATGCATCAAAGAGAAAGGGTTTTGGAAAATAAAGCCCATGAAATTGATTGATGCAAAAATCTAACAAGTTCATGTACACCTCTTGCAAACCTGGGAGAGTCCTGGTCTGTTTCAGATGAATTGATAACAGGCCTGGAAGAATTCACATGCTCATTGTATGGCAAATCAAGATTCAAAGATGTTGTTGAAGCCCTGCTCCAAATGATGAAAGAACTGCAGAAGTGATTCAGATGTACTCACCTCCTCTGCAAATGTATATTTATTTAGCATCTTTTCCACCATGTAAGAACAGTCTGGAAGAACACATCAGCAGAGTTAATTACCAAGTGGAAATATGGAAGAGGGCCCATCTTCCAGATCCCCATATCCCCACTCTGACAGATAATCATGGTTGGACTGCCAGTGGAGACAAAATGGAGCCATTGTGGTCTAAGCTTGACACCCTTCCACCTAAATTGGTTGATGTTCTTGAATCGGCAGAAGAGGACTCGAGTGATGATGAGTTTGATTCAACCAATGAACATGACTTCTCAAATACAGACCATGATACAGACAGTGACGACGAATTCTAAGAGAAACGTGCTTCGCCATTCCTGTACATGGAAGCATTGATTTGAATTTCTTACTCGTGATATTTTAACCTTGCATTTGGACAGAAATGGGTGACGTGTTCTGAGGTTGAACATTTTTGAAAGGAAAGCAGTTCATCGTCGATTTATTGATAATCTTGTAAAACAATAAGGCATATTACGAGACAATAGCTTTTCATTTATTTTTCTTTAAACATCTGTTTGGAGTTATCCCTCTAACTTTTCCTCTGTGAAGTGAAGGTACTTTGTGTCTTGCAAGGGAAAATATATCAGTTATTTCTATTTCATATTTGTTTCCTTCCCTTGTATCTGTGCTACAGTCTTTTACAAGTATTAAGGGAAAATCATTCTTTGCATGCATCTCAGATAGTTGATTTTTGTTCTTCGTCTTATTTCAACTAATTTTGTTTGTATATTGGCAATAATTTTCAATTTTGGTGTGAGATACCAAATAATTGGTGTGAGGTGTAAAATAAAAATTTGTTTAATGTTACGAAGTTGGCGTGTTATATTGGTTATGCTACGAGATCAAATTTGAGTTAGTAACTACTAAGATATTACAATATCAAAGTGCACACATTTCACGAACGTCAACAAATGGCAGAGGTGCTGAAAAAGTGACATTTTGACATGGGGGCCCCAATAGGGCATGCTAAAACAGACCAAAAGAGTTTTTTCAATGTTAACATCTTTTTTCCATCTAAGGGGACATCAATGAATATATTTATGCACATTAGGTTGGATCATAGGAGGGGTGCACTGAAGGTCTCCTTGGCCCACAAACTGTAATCTCCCCAGGTGTTGCTACCAAGAAACAATCAAATATTTGCATGAATCATTTGTTACCTCTGCCACCAAAGGTGGATGGAGGTTATGTTTTCACCCCTGTCTCTGTCTGTTTGTTTGTTTGTTTGTGAACAGGATATCTTAAAAAGTTGTGGATGGATTTGGACGAAACTTGGTGGATGGGTTGGTTGGGTGACAAGAACAAGCCGATTAAATTTTATTTCAGGTCCGAATCCAGATTCGGCCCATCAGTGGGATACAAAACGTAAACTAAAGAGCCTGGTTTAGGTATGCACTCCACCGAGTCCCCTTCGAGTTTGTTTATAAAAACGAATTGTATTTTTTTAATTTTTTACCATGATATACCTAGCCCTGATCTTCAACACTTGTCTTGATCTCTCCCTACAGTGAGTGTTCTTCCAATGAACATCACTGCTCACATTTCTTTTCTTCATTCTCATCATTTAAATGATGGGTTTGGTGTGCTTTGTAAAGGGATTTGTGCATTTGGAATGATCTCTTGATATTCGTTTCTCACCTTTTGTACCTCAATTTGGTCTCGACATTCTCTCCAACAGCCATGGGCGCTTTCTTGGACAAGCCCAAGACGGAAAAACATACTGCACATGGACAAGGCAACAGTCTACGCTTTGGGCTGAGTTCCATGCAAGGATGGCGTGTGGAGATGGAGGACGCCCACACGGCGGTGCTTGGTCTACCAAGAGGTCTGCGCTCTTGGTCTTTTTTTGCCGTGTACGATGGGCACGCTGGTTCCCGTGTCGCCACTTACTGCTCTGACCACCTTCTCCATCACATAACTTCCAACACAAATTTCAAAGGTAGTTCCTCTCGCCATTGGTCTTGCTCTTGTTCCTGCTTACTTATTGCCGTCTTTGAGTATGACTCTTCTTGTGAAAGTTTGAGTGTGAAAAATGTGGTCAATGGTGTGATGAGAATGACGTGAAAGATTAGATTTTGAGTTTTGCTGCAGTTTCCATGTTCTTGAGGGATTGTTCGTAATTGTCTGAGTCACTGGGCCTTGCACAGGACTTTCTGATAGCTTGGTGGATGAGGCAGAAGAGCTAGAGAAAGGGGAGGAGCTTCACGAACCAGACGAGCCGGAGGTGGAAAGTGTCCTGAAAGGAATACACTCTGGCTTCCTGCAAATTGACGAGCGAATGCGTTCCATCTCGGAGGTGCGCTCGGGATCTGACCGCAGTGGCTCGACGGCGGTGGCAATGATGGTATCCCCACGGCGGCTGTACTTCATCAACTGTGGGGACTCTCGTGCCGTGCTGAGCCGCGCTGGTGCTGTGCACTTCTCTACAGAAGACCACAAGCCCTGCAACCCACGTGAGAAGGAGCGCATCCAGAATGCAGGCGGGAGTGTCATGATCCAACGGGTGAATGGCTCACTGGCTGTCTCTCGGGCTCTCGGGGATTTTGACTATAAGTCCGTAGATGGGAAGGGTCCCACGGAGCAACTGGTCTCCCCCGAGCCAGATGTGTGCGCTCTGGAACGGGATGATGCGGATGAGTTTGCAGTGTTGGCGTGCGATGGGATCTGGGATGTGATGAGCAACGAGGAGCTGTGTGACTTTGTGCGCTCACGCCTTCTTGTATGCGATGATCTTGTGAAGGTGTGCAACCAGGTGGTGGACACCTGCCTCTATAAGGTGATACAGATACAGACACGCAAGCAGACATTTACGTAAAATATAAAGAACACATTCCACTGCATTTCATTCATTATCAAGCTTGTATCAGTGTGGTGTTCTTCAGAAAATCCAGTGGCTGATGTCCGCATATTGAATGGCACACCACGGGATGTTTTTGCTAAGTTGAAATATATATATTTTTTTATTATTTTGACTTTTGTTGGGACTATATTTTGATGAATTTGAACTCGGTCGATGTTTGTTTATTTGCTATTCCTCCCTCTACCACCCATTTTCCCGAAAAATATCCATTCAAACTGACCCTGCGAATCATGTTGCAATCTGGCTCTCCTTTTTTGGGGGGTGGGAGGTGGGAGGGTGAGTGTGGGATCACTTGCCACTTGCGTGCCATCCGCCGACTTGACTGATGAGACCGCAGCACAACCTGGCTCTGTGCCTAACTCCTGTACAAAGCAATTGAAGCTTGCCCCTTTATTTTACCGATGCAGTGATGGTAGGATGGGACGAGACAGACCGCTCAAATTAGCATGTTTGTCGTTGGATATAAAAAATATATCGTGTTAAAGTAAGAGAGATTTAAGAAACCGAACTTGACGATCGACTTACATTTGTCTTGCGTTCCTGCATCGTTCATTAACGTGAATTCGATTTATCCCAAGTGTATGAACTCTGGGTATGCGTAAACTTCTTTCCTTTTGTATATTTTATCACCCAACAGCCAAACGTATAATTGTGGTTAGCATGTTTGTTTGTTTTTCTCTTGTTCATGGTGATCGGTCAGCTTGGTGGAAAGTCGTCACAATTAATTGACATGCACTCCCAGATGGTGTGCTCAGTTATGTTAAACCTTCATTGCTAAACAATGGATGGTACGAACAGAATGTTGATCTAAGTATGCTAACCGGTATAGGAAGCGACGGAACGTCAGCTTCTCCTTCCTTCCTATGGCGGTTAGCATGCCTCAATCAAAGTTCTGTTTATTCCATCCATCGCTCTACCTGTCTGCTGACACAGGGCAACATGAGTCTTCATGAGCAAGCCGGTCTTCGATATACTTTTACAACAAAAAACAATTTTGAAAAAAATATATACCATTTTACTATCAAAAACAAATATGAAACTGGATTGTGGACACATGCACCTTCTTCATTGTGTGTGTGTGTGTGTGCGTGCGTGCGTGTGTGCGTGCGTGCGTGTGTGTGTGTGTGTGTGTGTGTGTATAGAACCTTGGAATTGACAACAACAGTGCATGCTCAACTGTTCATTGCTTATCTTGGATAATTAAATCTTAGCTATTGGAAGCGGAGTTACATCAAACCAAAGTTCTGTCACGAAGCCCAAATAGCACAGGCATCAAATTGTCTCCTCCTGCATCAAAGTTCCTGGTGTAACTGCAGTTTCAGGCTTTCTTGTTTTGCACCAGAGAGCATGTTTTGAAGCAGACAAGAGTTTGAGAACAAACCAACTACGTTTTTTGGTTCACGAGTCAGTAAGTGACCACTATATTCGTTATGGGTGTCTCTGTCTGTCTGTCTGTCTGTCCCGAGCATAGCTCCGTGGGTTTTGATCCGATCCTGATAAAATTTGGGTGGGGGTTTATATCATGATCTAGTTGTGTTTTCCTGAGAATGGGCGTGCTGTGCCTATTATGGGCGGAGCCACGCCCAAAAAACATGTGTTTTTAGGGGGTAGCCGGTTTCAAGTTACATCTTCTCCGAGGGGTTTGTCGAATCTGGCAGGGGTTTCAGTATTTCGTTAGCCAAATGCACCTGCATAGCCCCACGGAGCTCGATTTTTCATTTTCGTCCCAAGGTCAAGGTCACGAACTTAGAAAATGTCAAAAAAATCAATAAATTGGGCATCGAGCTCCTAGGGTTTTCAACTGTTTCGAATGAAAGTTGGTATGCAAGTAGTGCTCTTCGAGTACTACAACTTTCATCATTTACGTTTTTCCCGATTCCCGCCAGTGTTGCCCGTGGCGTCCCTCGAAAGGTCAAAAAATAAAAAAGGCGAACCGTGTACATTGCTCGTGAACCATCGCCGTCTCCAGACGTGTTATTACTCTGCGGATAAAATGAAAATAGTCGCATCTTCTGTTGTCCTCCTTTTTACACCAGTCAGGCACCTTGCTGTGTTTAAGGTGATGTCCGAATACGTGAAATGAAGAGCTCGCTCCCCCAGTGCATGACTATGACCCCAGCGCACGCGAAACGAAAAGTGGGGTTAAGCATTTGGTTCTCTTTGTCTGTCTGACGGTCTATCTACAGATGTCAGTCTATATCCGAGGAACAACTTCATCTCAATTGAATGCTATATTTTGAACATTGTAGAACGTGAATTGGAACACGAAGCTGCAGTTTAGCAGTGCTTTGGCTCTGAGTTTGGCAAGTCGTATGGAATGTCGTACCGATCGCGCACGCGCAGAGAGGAGTGAGGTAATTGTTTTACTCTGTCTGGCAGTCAAACAAAACTGAAAATCACTTCAAACAGGAAACTTACTGTTTTTAGGGGCAGTCATACATGACACAAAAACACCAGGCACAAATAAAACTCTGGCATCTACAGTGGTAAACTTCTGCATTTTTTTCTACTTCCTTTAAAGTCTCTGTTATACATCAACTGGAAACATCCGGTCGCTAGGGGGGGAGGAGGGGGCAGAGGGCAGGGGGTTTGGTAAGCCAGTCTGTCGGGGACGCGATAAGCAGAGCATGAATGCGTCAATGACGTCGGGTTTCCTCCAAATCTTTCTTCGTCCAGTGTTAAACAATGGTCGCAACCGTTTAATAATGTAATCATAGGTTGGATATAATTAAATAGTTTGTCATTGTAATAATTTAAACTTCCGGTATGTGTGCCCCACGAAACGCCACGATAAGCTATTTACACCTCAACGTGGATTTCGCCCAAGGTGGAAAACTCCCTTGG
>CM068961.1:30250919-30267193 GCA_035128595.1 Eptatretus atami | reverse complement strand
TGAAGTCGCCATAACCTGTGTCATGTGATCCCTAATCCCCGTGGCAAGTTTGGTTGAGATTGTATAAGTAACGACCGAATGCATCGCAGTCAGACAGGCAAACACCAAATTGCTTATTTTAGTATGATTGAATGATATACCTGAACATTGTAGAACACAAATTGCCTTTTTGCCTCTTTCAAAACCTTTCCGTTTAGCAGTACTTGGACATGTTAAATAAGGTGGTGTATAAGACTGCATCAAGGGTGCTAAACCTCCAGAATGTTTTTTTTTTAATATGATCTTTAAAATCACTTTTATTTCAATTGAATTATATACTGTACTTAAACACTGCATGGGGTAAGGTGTTCTATGAACTCTCAAGTTTGTTAACCTCCGCCATCGAAGATGGACGGAGGTTACTGTTTTCACCCCTGTCTGTTTGTGAACAGTATTACGGGAAAACTCCTGGACGGATTTCGACGAAATTGGTGGGGGGATTAGGTATGGTCCAAGGATCATGTCATCAGATTTTGGACTTGGTCCAAAGTCCAATATGGCCGCTACGGCGGCCATTTTGAAAAAATATTTGAATTTTTAACCTCCGCCATCTTCAAGATGGATGGAGGTTACTGTTTTCACCCCTTTCTGTTTGTTTGTTATCTTGCCAAAACGAAGTTTTTGCAAGATATGTTAGTCAGCTTGTATGGTTTTTTTTATTTTTTTATTTTTTTGTCTGTAATCACGAAAAAAAAATTTCTGCAGACCACAGTTTTGATTGGAAATTTTTGTAACTTCGATATCAGAGGCCTATGGAGGTCCTTTCAGGGCATAAAATTTTGAAGGTCAAGGTCACTTTGTCGCAAATCAGGGTAATCGACAAACCCTTATTTTTTGAGTAATTTTGATCGGATCGTCTTCAAACTTCATGGGAATATAGTTCATGGTCTGGCGCTCAGCCGATTAATTTTTGGTGGCGATTGGCCTTGACTTCATGTGTTTTTTTTGTTGTTTTTTTTTTTTTGTCTGTAATCACGTATAAATCACTCTGCAGAGCACAGTTTTCATTGGAAATTTTTGTAACTTCGCATATCAGAGGCCTATAGAGGTCCCTTTCAGCGCACAAAATTTTGAAGGTCAAGGTCAAAGGTCAAGGTCACTTTGTCGCAAATCAGGGGAGTCGACGAAACCCTTATTTTTTGAGTAATTTTGATCGGATCGTCTTCAAACTTCATGGGAATATAGTTCATGGTCTGGCGCTCAGCTGATTAATTTTGGTGGCGATTGGCCTTGACCTTCATGGTTAGCGCCTAAGGTCAAACATATTTGACCCCAAGGTCAAATTTTCAAGTTTTAGGAACCATATCGTGTAGTACCTCAAATTGAACACCTCGATGAGTGCTTTCTAGATATATCAAGCTTGAGACATTATGACGTCATTTGGTGACGTTATGAGGCAAACGCATATTTTTCATGGTTACTCTGTAGAACGATTCTCATCGGAATCTTTCGTAGGCAGATATTCCTCAAGGATCGCTCCTGGTGGATAGCAGCTCTGTTCACCTCAGTGTGACCTTAAAGAAGTCACACGTGGTCACCTTTTGCAAGATACGGGTCACCCTAAGGGTGACATTGGTTTTTTTTATTTGTTTGTTTGTTTGTTTGTTTGTTTGTGAACAGTATTACGGAAAAACTCCTCGACGGATTTCGACGAAACTTGGTGGGGGTTAGATATGGTCCAAGGATCATGCCATTAAATTTTGGACTTGGTCCCCCCCCCCCAAAAAAAAATTGTTACCCCCCCAAAAAATATATTTTTTTGCATTTCTACATGTTTTAAGTGATTTCCAACCCCCCCCCCCCCAAAAAAAAATGTTGGATAAAAAGAACTATAACTGTCAGCACTGTTGACATCATATTTAATGAATAAGATATAAGGTTCACTTGAGTGACCCAGCAGTATTGGCGGCGGAGGTTTTGCACTCTCCGAGTGCTCCCCTCTAGTTGTTTTTGCATTTATACATGTTTTAAGTGATTTCCAACCAAAAATAAATAAATTTGTTGAGAAAAAAAAAAACAAATTTTGCAACTTTTTTTTCAAAAAAATTTCGATTTTATTTTTTGGGCATTTCTACATGCACGTCGATCTAGTTTAGTTTATTCAATCGTGGTTCAGTAGAGTCTGATCCGTTTTGACCTACAATGAATAGGACATCAGATTCCTTTAAGTGACCCAGCACTATTGGCGGCAGAGGTTTTGCACTCTACCGAGTGCTCCCCCTCTAGTTTTAGATCTGTTTTGGTTTCTGTCAACTTGGATGGAGCTTACTTTCTGTAAAGATAATATTTTGTAGTTAACGGTTAGATTCGACTGCAAAGGCAGATGAACAGTTCTACTTCATCAACATAATATAAGTAATCTGAAAAGCCAGGTGTAGCACAATTAGCGGTTAATTAACTGGTTGTGTCCCACCTGCAAAGTTGCCTTTGATCCGGTTGTATCTTTTTAGAAGAATTTGCCTTTGGGGCAGTACAACGGATTAAATCAATAGGACGTTGATTCAGGTATGCTGGCCACCGTGGGAAGCAAGGAGAAGCTGATGTTTCGGGTGTTAGCCCTTTGGCGGAGCAAAAGAGCTGCACACAGGCCATAAAGGACAGTTAGCACAAGAGAATGATGGCAGGTAGATGCAATGCCTTGTCTGCTGAGCACCGGGATTCTCTTTTGCCTCAACGAAGGTTTAAGGCCCAAAACGAGCCTCGACTATGCATACAAAAAAAAAAAAGTCAGCTTCTTGCTTCCAATGGTGCTTAGCATGTCTCAATCGTCATCCTATTGTTGCCATCCATTGTTCCACCTGTCGGCTGATGCAGATCGACCCTAGCCTTCACCAGCAAGACTCGTTCTTATTTTTACTTTTGGGCAGTCCCATAGTCAAAATGTAATTCCTTTATGAGCTGAGTGTAACATTTTCCACCTCTCTTCATTGGCGTCCATCTCGTCTCACTGTTTGGTTTTTGTTTTCAAAAAGGGCTCGCACCCTAAAAGAAGGGCTTTCGCCCTTCAACTGAACATTTCAAATTGTTCTTATTTTTCCTCTGACACAGACTGCATCGGCCTGATTAAAAACTGTTTTTCTGCTATCTATATCCACTTTGGTAGCCCTCATGTGGCCCCAAAAATGGTGAGCCTTCTGTGTGAGATCAGATTAGTGTGTCGATGAGCTTATCATTGCCATGTGATAGTGAAATGTTTGGCACATGTCGGCTCATCCGTTTGTTATTCCTATAGTTTTGGCTCTTTTGTCAACTTGCTATATATACACCATTATGCTGATATTTGCCTTAATTATATGGTGGACTGCACCCCCTAGCAGGTAGCACCCTGGACAGGTCGCTACATTATCTGTCGCAAAGTGCTGCAGAAACGGCCCTCAACCAGAGCAGGAATTTTGATTTTGACCAGGGTGCTGTTTTTTTATTTTATTGCATCCTTTTCAAAAGGGACCACAGGGTCTTTGACATTCACAAAACAATAGCAGAAGGGACAGCCATCGTGGTGTCCCCTCCGAAGGGTGGCATATACGTTTACGCAATGCCCTGTGTGCGAAGCACCAGGGTGACAATTTTAAAGTAGGGTCAGGATTTGAAAACAGGCGAGGTGACTCGGAGCCGGTTTGCTGAGCACCACGTTCTGCGCTAAGAGATCTGAAAGATCCCCTTGCCTTACCACTGTGTGCATGCAGGGTAGTCGTGACAACATGAGCGTGGTACTCGTTGCTTTTCCCAGTGCTCCACGAGTCTCCGCCGAAGCTGTGCTTAAAGAGACGGAGCTGGACCGGCTGCTTGAGGAAAAGGTGGAAGGTAAGTGTGATGAGAGGTTATTCTCTGATTGACTGCCATTGTTCTACCCAAGTTTTTCACTCAATGTCCATAACTTCTTTTAAAAAAAAGTTTCTTCTTTTTATTATTTAAAAATTTTTTTGTTGATGCTTAAAAATTGTCATTGATTTCAGGGAAGCCCATTGGCTAGAGTCGACCAATAGGTTCTCTTTGCACAATAATTGATTGCTGCTTTCCAAGGCAAATATTAGAAATCACGCAGCTCGTATTACCACCACCAAAATGACGACTACACTGGACATTCAATTTCAAAGATGAATGGCTGTGTTTTTTTTAGCCTATGTTAGGAGCATGCTGTTTTTAATTATGAAACAACACTGCTGATTTTATCACTCTTGGTGGACCATCGTTGAGGAAGTTGGGAATCCATCGCATCAGGTTCCGAGTACAGCTGTTCAAAGTCGAGCACTGCAGCAAATCTCTTGAGTTTCAGCTTCTTTAACATATTTATTCATCGAAAACTTCTTGGTATAACACTGCTTCCCAACATACTTCGATGTCATCTTTGAGAAGTACCCATAATCCTTTGTGTTCTGTGCCATTTCATCCTGGATTTTCTGGAGGTTGCCACTTCCATTTCACATACATTTAGTGATCTGTCAATGTTATAACATTATCTCAGACAAAAGGTACATATTATGTATGCCTGAACGTGTCTTGTCGGTGTGTGATGCCAGTGTTTTTTTTTTTTTTGCTAAACAGTGAAAATAGTCGCTTCACCAAACAATTATTTGCCAATTTTAGCCTGCTTTCTCACTCCAACAAACTAACAACAACAATGAATAGGTAAATGTGCATGTTTTGCATACTAAGAGGTCTAGCTGTAAAGTATTCGTTGATTGTATCGATTACATCGACCACAGCGTGAACTAGAACGGCCCTCGGAAGAGTGTATACCTCCGTCAGGCTGAACAGTTTACATTTTGTCTCCCACCGGTAGGCTGAATTCGCATCCAGACCTGAACCAAAATGGAATCACCTTGTTCTTGTCTCACACCCAACCTGTCCACCAAGCTTCGTCCAAATCCGTCCATAACTTTTTTGAGATATGCTCACGGACAGGGGTGAAAACATAGCCTCCATCCACCTGAGATAGCAGAGGTAAAAAGGGAAGCCTATCCTCGGCACTCCTGCATTTTATAATTTGTATGCTTACACATTGTAAGCAATAAAAAACCGTGCTTCCCCATTGTCTCGGGTCGCTCACCTGCATTTTTTTTTCATTTATTTATATTTTTATTTACGGATGCTTTCTGACAGTTCTGTGATTTTTTTTTTCCTGGTGTATTGGCTTCGATTTCCATCAACGTGCAAAATTTCAGCTTTTTACTTCACCCGGAAAGTACCGAACTTTAGTATCAGTAATTCAGTCAGTGGTTTAGAATGAGCTTTATATATTATATAAATTACCAGTTCTCCAAGGCTTGCGCAGGAGCTTGCACTTGGATTTATTATAGGACAAGGACATTAGGTGCCATCGGTGTACCTTCTTTAACATGACTGACAAGGATGTTAGTACATATATGATGCACAATGCAACAACACAGTATATGGGATTTGAACCTGGGATGGCAACATCATGCATGAACTAAGAGCTCAGATTGTAATGCCAAAAAGGCAAACTCTTGAGATCTATCGAATCAAACGGTGTGGACTTTACGTGTGCAGAGATCGTGAACAAGCACACTGGGGAGGGCATCCCTGACTTGATTTACATCATGCGCCTACTGTCCTCAGAAAGCATCCCCAACTTACCACCTGGTGGCTGGCTCCCGAGCAAGTGAGATTATTTTCCTTTACATATATGTCTCCATCTTGCACGTTCTCTTCTGACATCTCATTCATTTTATATATATATATATATATATATATATATATATATATATATATATATAGTTCAAATACCTTCTTGGTTTTCTCAACTCACTCGGCGTATTTGTTGCTGTGCTGCAGGCGGACTGTCATCGAAGCTATTTACAATCGGCTGAACCCAACCATCAAAGACGAAGACCCGGTAAGACCCAAGCCAACATCCTTTTCTTTTTGTTCATTCATTTTTTTTTTTTTTTGAGCACCAAGCAGCCAAATAGTAGTTCAGCTATCAAGTACCTTGCCTCCATTAGTGGGTTGGTGTGCCTTTGCTGGTTCCAGCGTTTGAAGTTTGCTCTACCCGATGTTACAGTCATCACTTCTGAGCACCCAGTATTTCTGTGCATGCATTCTCTGCAGTTGTATGTGTGACCTATCGGGAGGTTTTCCCTATAGGTTTGCTAATAACAGACAATCTGTATGGGTGGCCCTTCGCATTGATATTGTTTAATTAGCCGTCTGCAAGGCGGTATGAGCAAAACACATACGATGGTTATGACGTACAACGTGACGGTGCGAGTTCATTCACGGAACGCCATTGTGGTACTGACATCGGCATCCACGGCACTCTGTGCATCAACTGTCACTGTCTGTCTAAAAGCTTTTTCAGGCATAGATTTTGGAATGCCACATGAGTTTGTTGAGTAAAATACATTAAATGGAGGTGTTGTAGGCCAAAGCATGAACCGGCCCAAAGCCACTAATGGAGACGAGGTGAAGGATTGTAACATTTTTAGAGACTGGTATCGTGTATAATCATTTTTTGTTTTTTTAATGATCACCCTACCTATTTCTCTGCCAACATTTACCTTTCCTAGGATGACGTTGGCATGGATTCGTCATAAAACCCCTACTTGTGGATGGCACTTAGGTTCTTTGCTCCAGGGTCCGAGGACAAGGAGGATGGAGGAAATGCGAATGTCGAACATGTGTTGGTTTTAGAAGAATATTTGGAAGAACTCTGGTTGTGAAAGTACTTCAAAGTTTTGGGGGTTTTTTTTTTCTTTCTGGACTGCACCCAACATATTATTTCCTCCTTTCGCTTCCGCTCCTTTTTTCTGCTTACACTCCTTGGTTTTTTTCTTTTTTTCTTCCTTTACCAATTTATTTTTTCTTCTACCCTCCTCCCCTCCCCACCTCTTTTATGTTTCCTCACTAGTCTCTCCATCTTCTTTTTCATCCCTTTGTTCTCCTAAAGTAACCTACTCCCCTCCCTACAACCCACCCCAAGCTCAAATGTCCTTTTATTCTGGCATGGTGGCAGTGAGAGAATTTTTTCTTCTTCTTCTAAATTTTCTTGATCCCCTTTTGGATGCGTACCTGTGATTTGGGCACAAAAATGAAACTCTGTGTTGGTGATGCGGTGTGCTTGGGAGTGATTGAAAAAAGAAAGGGGGATGAGGGAGGGTTTATTGAGGTTCGCAAGCTCGACGGGTCCGTCAGTTGCGCTGTAGCGCTTTTTTCAACATTTTCTGCATTTATTCCTTTTAAAGCACCAGAATAAATGCTCGATTTTAACAGTTTTTGTAATTACTGTTCTTAACCACTATCCCTGCCACCTACCTACTTGCCAGGTGTCCTCCTTTCCTCTTGTCCATCTCCCATTCACCCCTCGTTGTGTTTCGAAGAACTTGGGAAGGCAGGATGGCAGGGCCTGGTTGCTGTACAGTTGCTTTCGTACTCGGCTGCTTGCTTCACTACAGCAGGGGTTAATGTTTAATGCTTGTGCATTTGCTTTCCTGTACAATGCTCCCTTGTATGTTGAAACAGCTGCTTTGTCTGTTTGGGTTGTTTTTCTTCTTTTTTTCTTTTTCTTGTTTAAGTGTGCTTTTTCTTGGCAACAAGGAAAAGAGGATGTGCAGCTAAAGTTGTAAAATGTCTTTCCTTCAACTCTATTCTATTCCCCAAGCAGATGAGCCAAGTTAGAACTTGGGAAAAGTATCCGGACGTTGTACATCTTTGCCATGCGTTAAAAACACCTTGCCGGTCCAGAAAGGCCGGCGGACTGCGTGGCACAGTCTCATGTCTGTGTGACACCGGTGTTCAGTTTTATTTCAAAGGGGCTTTGACAGCACTATAAAAAAAAAGGATTTCTGAAACCATTGTCTTTTTTTTTTTTTTTTTTTTTTCCAAGCTTAAAGTTGTGCTGTCGAGCCTATGCGTTCCACCTCACCACCATTTAAAGTTTTGTCAAAACACCTCAATGGCGCATCCAGTCGTCTGTGTGCATCTCTTTTTCTCAAGCAGTTTTAGAGTTGAGGCATATTCATATTGCTCTCATTATATCTTGGTAACATTTCGCACAAATGGGACTTTTGACACTTTGATCTGGATTTGCATGATCGGGCTTGTTTTTGTGGGAGATAAAGTGTGACCTGTGTTTTGATCTGTGTTTATCCATGTAATTCCAGCCAGCGTTGGTGCACCTGGGCAGCGGCTGTTCAGAGTTTCTGGTTAGTTTTCATAACGTCCATGGTTTAGTTGGCCTATCTCTTTGTGGAGCTAGTGTGGTGTACCACCAGCCAGGACACCATTTTGGCACCTTGAGGATGAAAATCAGTACAGGTATTGCTGTTGCTGTAATGTAATAATAATAATAATAATGTTCTTATTTTATTCAATGGTTGCCTGACTTTTCTGCTTCTCACTTCACACTTACCAAAGCGCTCCAGTTTGGAAGTTGAAATGGCTTTCAAAGTTTGGGTTTCTTTATTTTTTGTCGTCAATGTTTGTTAATTGATATTTTTGCATCTCGTTTGTTAGTGATCAGCACTGACACACAACGTTATCAGGAAATTCTTAAAAAGTAATTGCTGTGTCGTTTATTTGGACAATGTATCCTCAATTGGGAACCGACTTCCCACTCGTTTAGTTGATGCCACAGTTGTACAACGTCTGATCAGCTGCATTACTGAAGTGGTTGAGCCATTGCTTCTGTGATCAATGGCCATATTGCTTCCCTGCTCGTGACCTCCTGCGTTACTTTGCTGGAAGTAAAGGCCAAATGGAAATGTCGCACTTCAAATTGCCATCTTCAACAACTTTGAAAGATGGTCATAACTTGTCTTGCAAGTACCACAAGAGCAAAAATCTTTCAATAAATTCAAGATGATGGTACGTAATTTAAAGATGCTGACATATTTCAAGAATACGACGAATGCCATGTCTCCGGAAGTTTGGAAGTTCTTCCTGCCGGATGCAGATGAAGCTGTGTGTCTCCATTATCGTGGCAGAATACCCTGAGGTTGCTCACAAGAACGCTGAATTGTAATGGACATAATTGAGGATGACTTGTATTGTTGTAAATGCCAATTGCTGGTGTACGAGCCTCGACAAACAGTGCCTCCTTACTGTCTTTTTTTGCTTGTGGAGTTGTGCATCTTCTAAACCAGCAGCTGCTGCAGCCATGAAATACACGAACTCCACCATCAAATACCACATGAGAAATATCAAAAGAAAGTATAATTTGAGTTTTGGGAACAAACCACATAAATATGCAAGTATTTTATAATGCACAAAGGCCACCTTCATCCCATCTTTGGTTTCCGTTATGCAACTTGTTTTGTGAACTAGAAACTTGATGTCGCTGTCGTGAATGCAACCGCATTTTTGGTACGTTGCGATTGCAGCGTCTACCAAGTTTATTTTGGAGGATTTTTGCATTTTAAGGCATGTTGTGAAAAAAATTGGGATTTGTTGTTACGGTCGTTTGGGATGTTTGTTTAAACTTGAGCAACCGGTCAGCATTGCCTGGTTGCTCATGCAAAACAGCCCAAAGAGGAAAATGCATGCAATCATGCTGTGGCATTGATATATATATATATATATTATATATATATATATATATACACACACACACACACACACACACACACACACACACACACACACAACACACACACACAACACACACACACACTCCCAATCGGGATAACCTGTCGATCCGCTTCGTTGCAATGATACTCAAGTGCATTTATCTCACCACTGCTGTGTCTCTGATGTGCAAAGCCCACGCCTATTTCTTCAAGCACTTCAGCATTATTTGCACATAAATGGAAGGTGAGATTATCATCCCAAGACATTCCTTCTTCATCTGAAAACACGAGCTGCACAGAGGCAGGGACCTTGGCGATCCACACTTCCCAGATGTTCTTGGTCGCTAGCCTTTGCAATGGGATTATATGGCCTAGGCCATGCTGCGTTGCTGCTTGATCATTTTCTAGATGATTTGTGTACTTCACCTCCAGTAGCCTGAATGAATGCGGATGCATTTTGGGTAAATTAATTACTGAAGTTTTAAATTTTTTTACCATTAACTTCAGTTCCTTCGAAACTGACATTGGATTCACCGGATGACGTGACTTCCTGTCAATCAAGAGTGCAGTCGCAGGGTTTGCGGCACCACTTCAGACTGTTTATTTATTTACCCACTTGTGTTTATTTTGGTGTTATCGATTGGTCAAGAGGTACCAAACTACCAAATTAGGTAGTGATGCAATTCTTAAACATTTCTGTGATTTTTTTTAATGCAATTGCTATAAGTTTGTGCCTTCATGTTGGATGTACCTATTTTATCGGCGATCCCTAAAAAGAGGTGTTATGTCACCAGTGCTGTTCTTAGTGAACATCCACTATTACAGACAGAACTGAAAGACTGTGTTGACATGCACCTTCAACAGGTGAACCACTTCTTCCTTGACCGGTAGCCAAGCTGAAAAAGCTGTCAATTTTGAGGAACCTAGATCCTTCTGCTTACCTATGTTGTGAAATTAAAAACGAGTATTACTGCACCACCTCTTTCTATGCATGACCAGGCTTGTTTCTTTGGGGATAACGGTCAGGTCAGGCCAGATTAGATCTGTGACTTGCTTACAGGTACCATGTAAACCTAACCTGTTTCATGGTCGGGTTGTCAGCGACTAAACCTTCTCCCCCAGCAGGTTTCCTGGTGAGAAGGGTGTATGGCTATGGACACACAGCAGGATGAAATACAAAACCTGTCAAAGGGCGGAGGAGTTCCTTGTGAGCCAACAACCATCCATATATAGTGCCCAACTGTGTCTGCATACGTCCTCCTGCAGTTGGGTTACTTTTTTGAGGAGATTTGTGGCAGGATTTGTACTCCGGCCACCGAGAAATCTTTCACTCCACAAAACACACTAAAAATGCAAAAAAAACTGTAAACCCGCTCTGAGGGAGTACCTCCTGTGCAGCTGCCCTCCGCAGGGCAGCTCACTGGACAACGGGATTGGGGCAAAGCCTTCGGGACCCCCACTCTTTCTTGATAGGAAAAACACGGGGTAACCTTCCTGGGTCAGATTGTGGCAGTGTGTGTCAGGGTAGTGCTGAGGTGTCTTCCACCAGATGGCAGTGTCCTTGGGTTAACCTGAGGCAGTCCCTTCGGGTGAGTGCCTGGAATGTCCTATCCCTAAGAGAGGATGATCACCTGTCTCTGTTATCATCTGAGCTCAAGCATTTGAACATCGGGATTGCAGGTTTGGAGACCGGATCGTGGCGGTTGGTTACACCTACTATTGGTCTGGTTGCTCTGATGATTACCCTGCCAAAGGAGTTGCTGCAGTTGTCCAATAAGCTGACTCCAATGGTAATTGAGGTAACACCGGTCAACAAGCGCATTATGAGACTAAGGATTCGTCACTCCTTGGGTGTCATTTCGCTGGTCTCTGTTTATACTCTGAGGCGAGTGATCTCACCATGAAGGACGCATTCTATGCCACGCTCGAGTCTGTGGTTTATCAGTGCCTCAGGCGAGATACTCTTTCTCGTCTTGGTGGATTCAGTGCATTGACTGGAACTGATAGGGATGATTATGAGACATGTGTTGGTCCCCATGGGTCTGGAACTGTGAACCAGTACAGTACTGAGTTCCTTGAATTTGCAAGAAGTCATGGACTTAGGGTGGCTGATTCATGATTTCAGCTCCCACAGGCTCAACGCTGGACTTGGTATTCCAACGCCGGTGGTTTGGCAAAGGAGGTTGACCATGTACTCTTTGATGGTCGCTGGATGATGATCCAGAACTGCAGGGTCTACCGGAGTGCTCAGTTTCTCAGTACCGACCACAGGCTTGTGGTAGCATCTCTGAAGTTGCAGCTTAAATTCACGAGAATGGTACCATCCCAACCTCTGCTGGATGTTGGGAAGCTCAAGGATGAGAGGGTAACTGAGGAGTTTGTAAACAGGCTGAGTGGGGATTTCAGGGGTCTGTGTGCTTTGGGGAATCCTGAAGAGTTGTGGAGTGCCTTCAAGACCACAATCCTTCATGTTGCCGGTGGATGCCTTGGAACTCACCGCAGGGCGAAGAAGAATTTTTTCTCTCATGGGACACTGGATCCCATTGACCAGAGTCGCAGGGCCAGGCTTTATGGCAGAGCTCAGCTGTTCAGGGAGTTGAGGCATAAAACTGTACGTGCGCTGAGGGTGGTCAAGGAGGCCGATGTGCGATGTATCTGTGAGGGGGAAGAGCATCACCTGTGGTCATGTGATTCTCATCCTGATTACAGTTTAATTTGTGCATTGCATTCCTCCAAGTCTGTCCCTTGGTGTACTGCAGTTAGAGTGGAGGGTGGTGGGCTCTTGACAGAGCAGTCCGAAGTGAAGGCCTGCTGGGTCGGTTATTTTGAATGGCTGTACCAGGCTGATCCAAAACTGCTGACTTGGATGTCAGGGGTGTTCCTATACCTATTGCTGACCCTCCCACTGTGTTCCACCTTCATTTGAGGAAACACAGGCTGCAGTGAACCGGTTGAAATGAGGTAAAGCTCCTCCGATCTGTGGCATCCAGGCTGAACTTCTCAAGGCTGGTGGAAATGCTGTACCCATCTCCTTGCATGCAGTTCTGTGCTCTGCCTGTAACACAGGCGTCATCCAAACTGCCTGGAAGATGGGCCTTGTTCTTCCTCTCTGGAAAGGGAAGGGTGATCACCAGGACTGCAAAAACAACTGAGGGGTGATGCTGCTCTCATTGCTGGGAAAGGTCTTTGCTCGGATAATTATTGATGGGGTTTGCCACCTGCTTGAGCACCAGCGCCCAGAGTAGTCAGGCTTTACACCAAAGAGGTCAACGTTTGACTGCATCCTTGCTCTTTGGGTCCTCACCAAACGCAGATAAGAGTTTCAGCAGGAGCTACTTGCATCGGATGTTGATCTCTGCAAAGCCTTCGATTCAGTGAATCAGGATGCCCTCTGGGGGATTTTTGGTCTTCATGGGGTGCCACCAAATCTAATCAATCTGATGTCTAATCTATACTCTGGTACTGATGGTGCTGTGAGATGTGGTGTTACCATCTCTGACTTATTTCCAGTTGTTACTGGAGTTTGTCAGGGGTGTGTACTGATCCCCACACTTTTCAACACTTGTATGGACTGGATTCTGGGGAGGGTGTTTGAGAGATCAAGCTGTGGTGCATCGTTTGGGAATGTCAAGATCTCTGACCTTGATTTCGCAGATGATGCAGTCATCTTTGTGGAGACTGGTTATCCTTTTGGGGCCCCTCGAGGTGCTGAATGAGGAGTCAGAGCCGCTGGGATTATGGGATTCCTGGGTAAAAACTCAGATTGAGGCTTTCAAATTACATCTTGGATGCTGCGATCTTGTCTGTACCTGTTTGTGGTGAGGCTGTTGAGGTCATGGAGATATTCACTTCCCTTGGCAGTGATATTCATGTCTCTGTTGGCTGTGAGCCAGAGGTCAATAGACGTCTGGGTCGGGCCTGGGGAGTCATGGATTCGCTGGATCATGCGGGTGTGGCACTGCCAGTACCTGTGCGGGACGACGAAAGTCCGAGTCTTCAGGTCCTTGGTGCTTCCAGTCTTGCTCTATGGATGTGAGACTTGGCCTGTGACCAGGGATCTGAGACCGAGACTTAATTCCTTTGGTACTAGGTCTCTTCGGAGAATCCTTGGCTATCGCTGGTCAGACTGTGTCCAACGAGCGGCTGCTGAGAGAGACTCAAATGAGATTTGTTACCTGCATAGTCCGTGAGCGTCAGCTGCGGCTGTATGGACATGTCGCTCGTTTTCCTGACGCTGATCCTGCTCACCAGATTCTCTTAGTGAGGGAGCCTCGTGAGTGGAGGAGGCCAATCGGCTAACCACGTGCCTTGTGGTTGCAGCAAGTTGATCAGCATCTCGAGATGGGGATGGGTCAGGCATCTGCCGAGGGGATGGCTAGACGGAGGCCCTTGGAGCTCTGGTGGGAAGTGGATGCAGTGACGTGCTGCTCCAGCGCATGCTCCCATACCTGACCTGACCTCTTTCTGTACTTAGTCATGTAAACAACTTGGGAATCGTATTTCCGAAACAAAGATGGCAGTGTTGGATAGTCGTGTTTGTTTGCACACCATTTCATTTTTCAGAGGGCCATCCACTCGTAACTATGGCATCTGCACTTGGAGGGAATTTCGACATCCACCTTCCGTTCCTCATTTTCCTCTCCGACTTACCTTATGTACTCTTCTTCTTCTTCTATTGCCCCCCCCCCCCCCCATATCTTCCCACCCCATTATTTTTGACCACTCTTACACATTCACTTCCCTCTTTCTCCATCATTTTACCACCACCAATCCTTAATCTTCTAATATGTAAAGCTGAGTTTGTGTCTGTGGGTATGTATGTCTGTCTGTTTGTTTGTGGGTCATAAGCACCACCCATTCTCCAGGCCGTGACCTCCAGCTGTCCAGAAATCGCCACCATCTTTCTCTCTCCACGTAGCTCAGATTGTTTTAAAGCCTTCATGTACATTTGAAGACTGAACAATGCATCTTCTATCATTAAATGAAGATACCGTTTTAAGGAAACAAATGTAACATTTTGATTCCAACTCAAACGAGGTAATGCATGTGTTGTCTGCAGTGATCGCGGCAGCTCTCTAATATACACCGCCCACTGAAGGTACGTTAATTCTCATGTTATGCAGAGGAAAGAAAATAGTGATATTTCATTTCGAAAAAAAACTGTGGGACTTCAAACGCAGTTACTTCCTGTCTCCCAGACAGTGATGTTTCACTTATAACTCAATGTTTGTTTACCAGAATCTGCAATGACTGTTACAAGCAAAAATATCCCGAGTTTGCTTCCATGCAAGGTATGAAAACGGACGTCCCGACACATGACGTCATCACGCAGCGATGTCTGCAATAGCAGGAATACACCAATAATTGGAGCATTTTTTATAACATCCAAAAACTCATGGAAAAATAATATGATAGATGATAGAAAGTTTATTTGCTGATTTCTTTGGGAGGGAGAAGAAGAAGAATAGATTCACAAGAGTATTAAATATCATACAAACATGACAGTTTTGTGCGAGGTGTCTCACTGTTGGCTAATCTTATATATATGTATATATATATATATATATATAACTAAAACTCTCATCTTTTATGTGTGTATGAATGTATGCATGTAGGTTCCTGAAATACAGCCAAAACGGTACACGATAGCGCAAAATTTGTAGTGCCACATCACTGACCATTCTGCTGCGGTGTGCAGTATCAAGTTTCGTTAAAATCGGGCAACGAAAAAATTATTAAAAAATCAATTCCCGATTCAGTCAAGTATTCTTCGGGAGAATTTGATCAATGCAAACAACCTCAGCGGTATAGTTCGCTGGAGCTATCTTTTATTTTGTTTTCTTCAAATGTTTTATGAAAAAATCACAAACATTTAGTATAGACAAAGAACGATTTATTTTTAAGTATAAAATAAACCGCCATTTTGATCTAATACTTCCGTGTTCATTAATAGCGAACGCAGTGAGCTTCATACTTAACGCGTGCACGTGAGAGAATAGGAAACAACAACACAAACCCTGGCTATTTGGATTCCGTGTCGTTAGCTATGACCTTTTGCTTCCGGTTGTTTTTAAACGCTGTGCGGTGTATAAACACGATTGGGTTTTATTTCTATCTTGTGAATATTACTTAACGCGTGCACATGAGAGAATAGGAAACAACAAAAACAACACAATACCATGGCAATGTGAATCCGTGTCGTTGGCTATGACCCTTTTGCTTCCGTTTTTGATTTGTTTCTGTTTTTTTTTTTGTTTCCGGTTTTTGTCATGGGGAATGATGCATGCCGGGAGATAAAGGCATCGTCGGAGACATGAAAGACCCAAATAATATCAGACATGGTGTATATTTCCTCCACTGATTTTAATAAAGATATCTCCCGCATCATCAAAAAATAATTTTTAATCGTGATTAAATGATCATCCGAATGAATCCGAATGATCATCCGCTGATCCCGAATCCAGGCCGAAGTAACCGGAAATTGCGTATACAGTTGTCAACAAGTTATAGGTAAAGTCAGAAGCGAATGTAAGAAGAATTCTACGTTCGCTTCTAGGCTTTGCCTATTCCATTGTGTTCCATTAAATAAAATTCCATTTGCCTTTGCTTTGCCTATTCCATTAAATAAAATTGTGTTCAGAAGATTTCGCACAATAATTTCTTCGACTTTCTTTTCTCCGTTTTTTTTTCTTCACATTGACGTGCAAT
>CM068961.1:30183595-30212469 GCA_035128595.1 Eptatretus atami | reverse complement strand
ACCCTTTTATCGAGGGTCCATGGATGGCCCTTGGCTCACAACTAAGAGTACAACATCATGGATGTGAGGATCTCTGGGTCGCTCCCCCATGTCGTGGGCCTGTTGCAGCAGAACTGACCGAGGCAGCAGAAGTAGAAAAAACAACAACACAACAAAACAACTTATTTATTAAACAAAGCTTCAAATGAGCTAAGATCCTCATCCTCTTAATGATGACGTCATAAAACGAATATGACGTCATTGTGATGTATCAGTTTGCGATAAATTTCTGTGCTAATGCCCGGCTTGATTCCCGCAAACAAAATTCAAACAGCTTGCCTAGTTTCGGAGATAATGGTATCGGCGATTTCCATTTGCGGCGATATTATGACGTCAACTTTTTTTCTAGGAAGAATTTCCAAAATCGGAGATGGTTACTGCCGCGTGGGCTTTCTGCATTACATGGCAAGTTCACGAAGATCCGATGAAAACTTGGGTTGTGAAACAAAAAATGTCAAAAATAGGAATGACGTCATAAAAATTGATATGACGTCATAAAAATTGATATGACGTCATAGCAACTGAGGTCGTCTAACCCTCGCATCGTGTTCCTGAAGTATAACGGCTCGCTTCAAATATCGTTTTAATACTCCCAGCAAATTTGGAAGAGATTTTATGCGTGATGTCGTCATTTCGTGCTACGTGATTGCGTCATTTCGTGACTGCGTGCTACGTGATTGCGTCATGTCGTGACTGCGTGCTACGTGATTGCGTGACTCCGTTTTTTTTTTTTATAATTTGGAGAATGATAAAAACATTGCAGTAACGAACAATTGCATCACATTTGTTATGTATCCTCGTGTTCTGTGCTTTCCTTCGAAGTACCAGCAGGGGCAAACCATGAAACTACGCGTCTCCTCAGATCCTCTAATGGGAACGGTTTGTGAAGAAACGTGCGTCACGTGGCCCCAGTTGGTGAAATATCATAGAACGGGCACCGGGGGAAAACTGCCTCCCTCAGGCGGACGTAGCTACGGAAAGCGAACGTTAAAGCCCGAGAGGGAATGGCGAATTCATAAAGGAAAGGAATATCGTTAAGCGTGAACCGGAAGTAATAGATTCCGCAGGAAGTGGAACCACGTCAACTCAAGTGGACGACTTGGGAGCATGGAGCTCGGAGTGGAGATCGGGCAGAAAATTCGGGTCAGAGGCAGAGGCCGAGTTGTTGTGTCCCCTTTGAATCTTCATTGTTTTTTTGTTTTTTTTTACCGTTTACATTCGCTTTGCTGAAAGTGAACGGAGATGTGGAAATGAGTGTTAAAAACCGATTCGTGACGAAACTGTCATTTGGGTTCGATTTCCCACACACACACCGACACGTCTCAGGCCGTTTATTCATTTGGGTAAACTTATTGTAAAGACGACGTGAACGAGGTTTTTTGGGAACGAGAGTTCACGCTCGTCGTGGTGATCATGGTTACCGTCCTGAAAATACACACGAGGGACGCGGGAAGGGGACGTTTGGCCCGTCATGCCGGACTATACCAACACCAGGAATTAATTAAATCGATCAGTTTATGGAGTTGATGTAATTGGGGGGGGCGGTGGGCCACACTTGTAAAAGTGTTGGTGTTTTGGGGGTGGGTTCCAGTGGGGATTATGTAGGATGTCGAGTGGTGGATGAACAGCGACCTTTCACCTTTTGATGAGACCATTTCACAGGAATCGCACCACATCAGTACCGACCAATCGTGCCAATAATGTGTCCCATGTATGTGAGAGCAGGTGATTTGTTAAGGATGCCGGAGATAGCTCGCCTCCTCTTCACCCGAAGCACAGTGGGATCTTTAACATCCACCAACTAATGCTGGCACACGAGGTGTCGCATTTTCACGGCCATCCGAGGGGACAGGACACGCATTGGTGCACCACCCTTCCTGCAGCCACCAGAGGGTAACAGATCCGAGCAGGGCCCAGACTCGAACCCAGACTAGACGGCTCACGGCGCGAGCCTGGTGTTGGCTCAGTGGTTAGGGTGGTGGCTTGGGATCCTAGGGTCCTGAGTTCAAGCCCCGTTAGCCACTGAATTAACACCAGGGGGTTGACTCAGCCCGTCATCCTTCCGAGGTCGGCGAAATGAGTACCAGTTCCAGTGTGTGTACTGGTAGAGGGGCACTGCATCAGCGACACAGTCGCACTTCAAGAAATGATAGCTACCCCGGCAGCTAAGCTGCCATACGACCACCAGCTCACGGGCGAGTGTGCGTACATCTAGCCTATCCTGCTCACCTGCTGCATTCACCTTTCCAAGGAGAGCATTCCATGCATAAACTCATCTCGAAGTGAAAATCCCTTGATTTACTACTACTACTACTACCATCTTAACTGTCCTCTTCTTCCTGGTCCTGTCACTGTCCATTCTGACGAAGAACCTCTGCACTTATTTTGTCTGTACCCTTCATTATCTTGAACATCTCCACCAGATGCCCTCGTAACCACCTCCTTTCTAATGCATGAAGTCCCGTCGTCTCCAACCGCGC
Source organism: Eptatretus atami (assembly GCA_035128595.1). Taxonomy (NCBI): domain Eukaryota; kingdom Metazoa; phylum Chordata; class Myxini; order Myxiniformes; family Myxinidae; genus Eptatretus; species Eptatretus atami. The sequence continues at coordinate 30,209,950 of CM068961.1, read as the reverse complement.
AGAGCTGCTTCGTCGAGCCAGGCCCGGAATCGATGTAGTTCCTCCATGCGGTGTCCTCTCGATGATAGCTGCGTCCTTCCTCGAATGTGGTGACCAAAACTGTACACCAATAGTTTCGGTGAGGCCTCAGTAAATTCCTGGAGTACCGTTGTTACTACTACCTCTTTGATGCGTCATTTACCCTTCTGTCGTCGTTCACCTAAAATCCTATCGGCCTTGGCCTTGATAGAATAAAGAGGTTGTCCAACACTTGGAAAATGTCTTTCAACCCTGACAAAGTCCAAAAACTCAGTCTCTCTGAAAGGACTGTCCGGCAAACCCTCTCCATCTACTTCCGAAACAAACTCTTGGAAGATGTTGGTCTTTTTATTTAAATACATTGTCGAGGCTTGTATAAGAGCTAACACACAGAACTTTAATAACTAGGGGAGCAGGAGACGAGAGGGAAGGGAGAGGGAAGCACAAAACAATGGGGAACAAAGACATTTGGAGATCTGTGGAAGGGAGAGAGATGGATGGGATACACAGGGTAAACAAGATGGCCACTACTGGGACTTTCAGGAAGGAAAGCAGGGAATATGAAGGAGGTGTGTTTGGGGGTGGATTAACAGGGGTCGAAAAGATCATGGTTTTGGATGGGGGAAGACATGAGATGGTGGTGAACAGCTGTTTTGAAGACCTGGAGGGAGGAGTGGGATTGAAGAGAGTGTGGGAGTTTATTTCAGAGGTGGGAAAAATGAGAAATGAAAGCGTGAAGGTGAGCAGTGATTCTTGATTTTGGTCGTTTCACCAGAAGGGGGTTGCTGGCGGACCTTGAGTGCTCTGCGGAAATATGGGGTGGGGGAACATAGCACAGACAGAGCAAGGGGGTGGGGTGAGGCCAGAGAAGAGATGATAGAAGACAGAACAACCACCGACTTGCCTGCGGTGAGAGAGTGAGAGACCCAAAGACTCGGCCTCATCGCTGGAGATGCCGATGATCCTTAAAAGCCTTGGTTTCCACAGCATGAAGCTGAGAAAGGTGAGAGGCAGCAGTACTCCAAGTTCCATCATGGAGTTACTCAACCTTTTGGGTGTCACCATCAGCCATAATCTTTCTTGGGAAGACCCTATTTCCAAGATGGCCTCCAAACCAGCAAGCGACTAGGCATCCTTCGTCGAGCAAGGTCTTTCCTTGGCCAATCTAAATTTTGACAACCTGCAGGCCTGCATTCACAGCTTGATGGAGTGCTGCCATCCCTTTTGGGCCGGTGCCCCGACATCACACCTTTTCCTTCGTGATACTGTGGAAAGGAAGGTCCCAAAAGCATTGGGGATCCCCAATGACGAAGCCGAGTGTCTCGGCCTGTTGCTCTCACATCGCAGACAGGTTAGTGGCTTCTGTCGTGGATATTTTTTTAAACACTTTGAAGCAGAAAGGACTTTATAATTCAATTGAGGCTGTTTATTCAGTAACGAAATAAAAGGCGACACGTGCACGCGGGAAGATAGCCTGTTGCGAATCCCAGGCAGTCTCCCTCCTTACACGGGTTCCATCGAGTATGTATGTAATCTTAGCAAGGCGTGGTTATTTTTTTCAAAGGGAACTGGTCAATCACGAGCAAACAAAGAGAGTTCTTTGAGAAAGCACAGGTGGGTCTTGTCGAGTTAAAATCACAAGCACAGCATGAAAAATCGGTTTCTTATCCGAGTCTTACTCCAGATGGTCCGGACGAGGGAGTAAAGAGAATATGGTCCTCTGGCCAGGTCATCTGGAGGTCATTGGAGTATAGATAAGATTTGCAAGGTTTTTACTACTCCGGAGGAATGTTCATACCGCGTACAAACGTCCCTACTATCTTTTTCCCCAGGATATATTTATTAAATTCTTTCTGATGCACTAGCTAAGGCTAATTAGCATTTTACGTCATTATAAATTCAATTAAAATTCATTTTACCACACTTCTCTGTGTCCTATTACCTCCTTTTGGTCTTGACCCCCCACTGCCTTCTCTTGGCTCTGTCCCTCGCTGGTTTCTGCAGGGCGCACACAGCTGCCAGTAACCCTCTTCTTGTTAAAGTCCCCAAATCCAGGCTCACTGCACACCTTCACTCATTTGTTCCTCTTTTCTCTCACCCGTGGAACCAACTTCCCCAGTCTGTTCAGTCCCATTCTTCTCTCCAAGGCTTCAAGACGGCTATTCACCACTACCACAGGTCATCCCGCATCCATACTCATGATCCCTTCTACCCAAAGTCACCCCATTCCCAAGCACTGCCTTTTCCCGGGTTATTGTGTACCCCTCCCCTCTCACCCACCTTCCTCCCCTCACCCCCTTTTCTTTTATCGGTTGTCGGTTGATTTGTTCCATTTCAATTTCATCACCGCTTTCCTCTCGCTCCTCTTGCTGTGTTTCATTCAGCTTGTGTTTGGCTTGTTCACCCCCATGTGTCATTCTCCCCCTTCCATTAATCTCGCTCTCGCTTGTACTCTGCCGTTGGTGTTTTCCTCTTTCCATTCTGCTGTGGCTCTTACACGAGCCTCAATCACGTGTATAAAAAGAGAAAACAGAAGCCTTACCAGCTGTCCAGTACTGTACTGCCTGTATCTGCTGCGACCAGCTCCAGATCCTCCTTCTGTGCCACGCACTCCAACAATGGCCAATGCATTAAATATAATTCATATTTTCATTATTCTGAGCCATTCACAGCACCTTACATATCCTTGTGTTAATCTGTATCTGCCAATCCTATTACCTATCCATGAAAGTATCTATGCTTTCCTGAATCTGATCACCACCCTTTCTGCTATCTACCTTACGCCCAAGCTTAGTTTCGTCTGCAAATTTGGAAAGCCGACTTCACCCCACTATCCAAATTGTTGATGTAAATGATGAATAGTAATGTAATGGTCCTAGTACCGATTCCTGACGTAGCCCACTACTTACATCCTCCCAGCCTGACATTCTTCCACTAACAGCCACTCTTTCCTTCCAATCACTGATCGAGCTTCCAATCCAGTTATGCACTCTTCCAGGCACTCCGCAAGTCTCTTGCCTTGGCAAACAGCCTTCTTTGGCATATGTTATCACAAATTCTGTCTGAAAGTCGAGATATACGACGGCCACTTATTCGTTCGTATATAGCACAAGGCTGTGGGGTAGCATCATTGGCTGAGGGAGAGGCTGTGCCATTGATGCAATGCCCATCGATTGGTTTGGGCAGGAATTTGGAATTTGGCCATGGTGCCGGCTATTCCCGCTATTCTCGAGCGATATGTTCCTGAAAAATGCCGCAAATGTCGGTGTCCTTGAATGTCGGGACATTGTTTCAAAAAAAAATTTTTTTTCTTTGTTAACATTGTCTCGGCTTGTAGAAGAGCGAGTACACAGAACAAATCAGGACACAGCATAACAAAGGGGACAGCAGGAGAAAGGGGAAACACCAACAGCAGGGCGGAGGGAGAATGTAGACAGAGATGGACAAACAAGGGATGCAGGTAACGAGAAGAGTAGTGGAGAACACAAAGGGTGGACAATATGGATCCATAAGCAAAATTGTGTTTGATCAGTTTGTGATTTTTCTCAAGGTCCGAGGAGACGGAAGATGATGATGATGATGATGCTGCTGCCTGTCTGTCAGAAGAATGAGGGATGTCACGGCAGAGAGTGGAGTCATCAGCAAAGAGATAAAGAGGATTTTCCAGTCAGTGAGATCATTGATGAAGATGGGGCCGAGAACACTACCTTGGGGTACTCCAGCCTTGATGGAGAGGAGATGAAAGGATTCTGTTGAGAGCCATACATTGTCTACGAGAGGGGAGGAAGTCAGTAATCCAAGAGTGGAGTTGGCCTTGGATTCCATACACAGACAGTTTGGAGACAAAGACAGGATGCCAGACTGTATCAAAAGCTCGAGATACAATATGTCCAGAGAGACGGCCCTGATCTCGTGTTTGATGTTGAGGACCTCCACCATTGTTGGGAGAGTAGAAGCAGCATGTCCAAGGTAGAGTGACCAGGTCTGAATCCGAATTGATGATCTGAGAGGAGGCTGTTGGAGAAAAGGAATGATTTTATGTCGAATGCGATGATGGATTTCATGACCTTGCTGATGATTGCAGTGCAGTAAGATAATTGGCCTGCAGTTGAGGATCGGTTTTTGCACCTTTTTTATGTAATGCTGTGATGTTGGCCGATTTCCAATTTCCAATGTGGATATAGACCAGTCCTGAAGTGTAAAAAAATAATAATAAGAAGAAAAGCCACGAATACACGAACCGTGAATGTAGAAGCAGGTTACACTTTATGACCTGCGAGTCCACGTGTTCCGCAAATTACAGGGTCGAACAGTACTGTACCTTGGTGTTTCTTGGAGAATTGTGAATATGTCGTTGTGTATGATCTGCGTACACGCCATGTTTATCCCCACGATTATTGAAAAAAAAAATGCTTGGGGATATTGTAATCAGCTCCGCTCTTGTCTATCTGTCCGTCACGCTATCTTCTCCTCAACGGTTGGCCAGAAATTCTCCAAATTCGGTAGTTATGATCACCAGATGACAAGAAGGTGCAAGAGAAGTACCATTTTTGGCCCAACCCCTGGGGTGGGGTTTGATACCCCAAAATTTGCTGCTTACTCGCCCTTTTGTGGTGCAATCTCGGGTTGAAAAGGACGTTGAAGAATGAGGAATACGTGGAAGATAATATGCAGGATGTAAGCCAAGCGAGACAGACAGTCAAAGGACAAGATGATGGTTATTTTTCAACGGTGTGACGTATATGACGCTGATGTTACTGGCGATGTCACGCGTACCTGGGTTGGAGCCCGAAAGGCACCGAAGCTCAACCTGGCCCGAAGTTCGAGCCGCAAATTGCGCTCAATGGAGATGCAACCGCGCCCGTCTCGGATGGCTGCAACCTGTTCATGAAGAACATCATTCTGTGCATCATCAGTCGTTGTTTACCCCCATCCATAATGCGAACCTGATCATTAATTACTCGCTGTCTTTTAATTTGCTCAACGACGAAAACATAGTAAACGATGTACTGTGCAATCTCAGAATGTCTGATTTGTAAACTGTTGCTGCTGAACTCCCACGAAGCATCTATCCTGAGCCCACATTCCTCTCAATTGCGAATCTCGGTCTGCAAAGCTTCATACTCGTCGTAATAATGATTTTCCTTTGTTCTCACTGTGCTTACAGTCGGCTATCAAGAGCAAGCTGGTCGAGCTTGGGGCTTACGTAGGTGAGTGTTTTTCACCAAATTTATGTTGAAGTCTTGGTGTTGTTGATACCACGACCATTTGTGAACGATCGGTTGAATGCAGACATTCTCAAATGCAAACGAAGATTTGTGTCTGTGGACTGAGTGACAACAGACATACTGGAATAGAAAAACTTGTGTCTGTGGTAGACTTGAATGTGCATGCAAGGTTAAGTGGTGGACAAACGTGAAACTTTATTTAGTAAACTAGCAATGTGGTTAATTACCCTCGCCGAAGAAGAAGGTATTGAATTTGGGTCCGTTTGTTTGTTTGTCTGTCTGTCTGTCTGTCTGTCTGTCTGTTTGTTTTTGTTTGTCCGTGCAGAACTTTTGTGTTTTTCTCCGCAACCGCTTGTCGGATCGAGAGGAAAATTTTCACCTTCGGAGCGACTACTCAAGTGGAATGTTTTATTGATAATTTAAATGTTGTTTTATAAGTCACGTGGTGTAGCCGCCATGTTGGAAAAACCGGAAAAAAAACTTTGGACCTCTGTCTCTGAAACCGCACCAAGGCAAAAATTGAAACTTGTCACATGGCAAGCGCTCCTCATGGGGAATAAGTGATTTTTTTAGAATGACGTCATAGGTGCCTTGTTATGACATAATTGCATATGTAGAATGCTACATCTGACCAGTATGAAAATTTTTGAGGGTCTAGGGATAAAATGGTGATCTCGGTTCTTTTAGATTTTTTTTTTTGATATATTTTTTAATTTATTTTTTAAGAATGAAATTTTTTTTATATAAGGTTCCCTTGGCTGTGCTTTGATGGGTTTCAGGGTAGAATAGTAGCAGCTGAAATGTGAATCCCGTCCAGATTCCTCCTGATGACTTCATCTTTGCTTTTTGCTTGTTCGGGTTCCTTCTGATGACTCCAATGCAGGACTGTACCTATTTGGTCTTCCATTTGATTATAATTTAATTTATTTTAATCCCATTCTGAATTCAATTGAATAATGAATAACGTCGTGGGTCAGGGTCCGGTGTCCAATCAAAGCGGGGTTGCGTCAAAGCGGGATGTCTTGGTACCCGGTCATTACTGCCAGCAGGTAGAAAGTGGCACGTCTAGTTATGTCTCCCATTAATGATGTAACACACCAGTACACAAACGCCACACAAAATACACCACATGAAACTACACAAACACCACACAAAACAAGTCCTGGCGAGGGTCTGCAATCTCTGCTATTTTTCTTGTTCTGTAATGGTTAATTTGGTGATGCAGACTCGTGTTAAAGTACTTTGGTGCTGTAGACTCTTTGGTTAATTACCTCTGCCACCGAAGGTGGATGGAGGTTATGTTTTCAACCCCGGCATATCTGTTTGTCTGTTTGTGAGCAGGATATCTCAAAAGGTTATGGATGGATTCTGACGAAACTTGGTGGATAGGAGGACGGGTGTGGCAAAGACTAATTGATTCGATGTTGGTGAACATCCGGATCCGGATCTGGATACAAGATTTAAAAAAAAGAAAACAATTTCAAGTGATTATTCACCATTTAGAGGTGGGGCCAAAAACATGATATCTCAAAAAGCACGATATCTCAAAACGATGTGGACAGATTATGACAAAAGTCGGTGTATGAGTTAGTAAGGTGACGAGAGCAAGCTGATTAGATTTTGCTTCAGGTCTGGCTGCAGATCTGGCCTGTCATTGGGATACAAAACGTAAACTGTTCAACCTGGTGGAGGTTTGTGCTCTGTCGAGCGCTGTTCTAGTTTATTCATTCATCCATCGCGTTTGTGATTTCAATGATTTTTACTGTTCTTTTTTTATTATTTTTTTTGCTTTTTGTTTTCTGTTGATGACATCATTGGCACCCCACATGCAGTAAGTATATGGTTAAATGTACACGAACTTGGCTTGATGTAGTTGCAATGCAGGGCATTGCATGACGTGTGGAAATCAGAACTTTGTGAAACCTTACTTCTTTGTCTGATTGATTACCATAATTAGGGTGACAGACTCCATATTTCTGTCATTGATTAGAATCCCATTTCAGGATACAACAAATAACGAGAAGGGCACTCGGCAGAGTGCATACCTCCACCAAGCTGATTAGTTTATGTTTTGTATCCCACTGATAGGCCAGATCTGGATTCAGACCTGAATTAAACTTTAATCGGCTTGTTCTTGTCGCCTAACCAACGCATCCACCAAGTTTCGTCCGAATCGGTCCACAGCTTTTTGGGATATGTTGTTCACAAACAGACAGACAAACAAACAAGCCAGTAGGCGACATGGGTGGTCGCTATATAATTGCATACTAGTCATACAGTTTTTGACGGATCGGGCTGAAAATTTTTGACAAAGAGGTTGATTATAGTGCGCATAAAAGCACGGAAGCTGATTTGTGATTTTCGAAAAAAAAAAAATTAGGATTTTTTTCAAAAATTTCAGTCGCGTTGCAAGGCAACGGTGGCGTCCATAGCAACGGTGCTCAAAAGCATAGAACTAGATCCTGGTATGAACCTACCAGTCAAGTTTCATCAAAATTGGTTGACTCCTCTGGCCTCCAGAGCTGTCCATTACATACAAACAGACAGACGGAAAACCTGAGAATAACGGTAGTCTAGCGACCACCCAACAGACAGATAGACAGACAGGGGTGAAAACATGACCTACATCCATCTTCGGTGGTGGAGGTGATAAACAGGCTTCACTCCTTTCACAGTTAAATAAACGCATCATTATTCTCAGAATTCTGAACAGAAAGAATCAAACTTGATTTGCATCTGATGTGTTCCTTGTTGTGATAATGTTTATCGTAACTCATCGATTCCATAACTACGAAGAACTCAGGCCGAGTCAGACTGGACCCTTTGTGGATAGCAGAGGTACATCCTTGTCCTGCACGTGGTTCACTTAAAAATAAACTCATCCACGGACAGCGAAAATGAGTAATGAGAAGCTAATCGCTGCATTCAAAAATGTGCCTGGGGAAGGATGTTAAAAGGAAGTTGGATGAATGGGAGGACAGAAGTGGGGTGAGAAAAAATTGACAAGGTAAGGTGCTAGAGCAGGCGAAGCGAAGAAACGTGCGACTGTACGAGGCTCGAGTATGGCGGATGGACTTGCTTTAAGGCAAGCGACACAGACTGAATTACAAACATATGTGAATGGAGTGATCAAGCAAGCAGCCGGCATGGAGAAGGCACAACACAGAGAAATGTAGTTACAAGATCTAATGATAATAATTATAATTAATAACAACACGAATCGTAAGAAACAATAATGATGAGAAGAAGAGTCGACTGCGTTTTCATTTCAGCATGAGTGAATTGTGACGGAATGAGGTTTCGGTTGACAGGTCCAATATTGATTTTGTGGAATGAGGTTTTATTAGACCGTCTGTTTACACTACTGTAACCTTTGAAGCAATGCATCACCATGGCGTTGTCCTATCCCTTTGCAATGTTCCATGACATTTCTCAGTATTCTTTTTTTACTTTATTAGTTCTTTCCTTTGTTACTTGCAAAATCGACAAATTTTTTTTTTCAACTATATTGTTCAGTCTATTTTGTTAATCTGTCTGTCCGTCCGTCTGTCTGCCATTCGCCTACAGGTCACATTTCTAAACCGATCGTCATGAACTTTACCAAATTGTAGGGGTCGTCTCAACTGAGAAGCTTATTGATTTTGAGGTCAAAGGTCATCTTGAGGTCACTTTTTCTAAAATCGTCATTTTTCATCCGATTGACTTGAAAGTTGAACAAGATTTTCACAGCTTACTGAATTCAACCACCAATTATTTTTGAGGTCAACCTCGGCCAAAAGGTCAACAACTAAGGTGATATTTCTAAAATCCTTAATTTTCATCCGATTGACTTGGAATTTGAAGAGGAGTTGCATATTTTGCAAGTATCGTGGTCTGCATGACTTCTTTTTTTTGTGTGTGTTAAATTTTTTTTTTTTAAAGTGTCTGAGGCTCACAGAGTTGCTTATACTTGTATCGCATGCTGGATAAAGACACTAGACATGTCGATGTCCTCTATGTGATGAATGACAGGGACATGAGGAGGTGTCAATTAATTTTTACCTGAATGAGGAGGATAATTTCGGTGCACAATTCAGTTCAGGATGTGGTGTTTGCGCCTCGCGTAATGTCATGACAGGGCAAGTGCTCCGATGTGAATGCTCTGTCTCTGGGTTTCATTTTCACCATCATCTGATCTTTATCAACGGGTTGTTCTGTGATGGGGTGCTTTAATACCTAGGCAGAGCCAGATGTTTTGCTCTGCAGCTCCATAAACCTATCCCAGCACCGAAACTAGAGAGTTCATAGAACACCGATACCTCACACGGTGTTCAAGTATATACTTCAATTTAAAAAAATAATGATTTTAAAGATGTTTAAAAAAAACCTCCTAAAGTTAAGCACAACTGAAGCAGTCTTGTACATCACCCTTTACACTGTAATAAGATGACGTTGAGTCACAGTTTAGGAGATGGGGGGGGGCTTTATTGATCACCATATAATGCAGTGTTCGTACATAGCCATATTGGTGGCAGCTTCTTCACCCCGATACAGCACCCTCACATGCCACACCCTCTCATGCTATATATACAGTGGGGATAACAAGTATTTGATACACTGCCGATTTTGCAGGTTTTCCCACTTACAAAGCACGTAGAGGTCTGTAATTTTATCATACGTACACTTCAACTGTGAAAGACGGAACTAAAAACAAAAATCCTGAAAATCACATTGTATGATTTTAAATAATTAATTTGCATTTTATTGCATGAAATAAGTATTTGATACATCAGAAAAACAGAACTTAATATTTGGTACAGAAACCTTTGTTGCAATTACAGAGATCAGACATTTCTATAGTTCTTAACCAGGTTTGCACAGACTGCAGCAGGATTTTGGCCACTCCTCCATACAGATCTTCTCCAGATCCTTCAGGTTTCGGGGCTGTCGCTGGGCAACACAGACTTTCGCTCCCTCCAAAGATTTTCTATTGGGTTCAGGTCTGGAGACTGGCTGGCCACTCCAGGACCTTGAGATGCTTCTTACGGAGCCACTCCTTAGTGCCCTGGCTGTGTGTTTCGGGTCGTTGTCATGCTGGAAGACCCAGGCACGCCCCATCTTCAATGCTCTTGTTGAGCGAAGGAGTTGTTGGGCAAGATCTCGCGATACATGGCCCATCCATCCTCCCCTCAATACGGTGCAGTCGTCCTGTCCCCTTTGCAGAAAAGCATCCCCAAAGAATGATGTTTCCACCTCCATGCTTCACGGTTGGGATGTGTTCTTGGGGTTGTACTCATCCTTCTTCTTCCACAAACACGGCGAGTGGAGTTTAAAACAAAAACTCGTTTTGGTCTCATCAGACCACATGACCTTCTCCCATTCCTCCTCTGGATCATCCAGATGGTCATTGGCAAACTTCAGACGGGCTGGACATGCGCTGGCTTGAGCAGAGGGACCTTGCGTGCGCTGCAGGATTTTAATCCATGACGGCGTAGTGTGTTACTTATGGTTTTCTTTGATGCTGGTCCCAGCTCTCTTCAGGTCATTGACCAGTCCTGCCGTGTAGTTCTGGGCTGATCCCTCACCTTTCTCATGATCATTGAGGCTCCACGAGGTGAGATCTTGCATGGAGCCCAGACCGAGGGAGATTGACTGTTATCTTGAACTTCTTCCATTTTCTAATAATTGCGCAACAGTTGTGCCTTCTCACCAAGCTGCTTGCCTATTTTCCTGTAGCCCATCCCAGCCTTGTGCAAGTCTACAATTTTGTCCCTGATGTCTCTTAGACAGCTCTCTGGTCTTGCCCATTGTGGAGAGGTTGGAGTCTGATTGCTTGAGTGTGGACAGCTGTCTTTTATGCAGATAACGAGTTCAAACAGGTGCAGTTAATACAGGTAATGAGTGGAGAATGGGAGGGCTTCTTAAAGACAAAACTAACAGGTCTGTGAGAGCCGGAATTCTTACTGGTTGGTAGGTGATTAAATACTTATTTCATGCAATAAAATACAAATTAATTATTTAAAAATCATACAATGTGATTTTCAGGATTTTTGTTTTAGATTCCGTCTTTCACAGTTGAAGTGTACCTATGATAAAAATTACAGACCTCCACATGCTTTGTAAGTGGGAAAACCTGCAAAATCGCAGTGTATCAAATACTTGTTCTCCCACTGTATATATATAGAATGGTTCTTGGAAGTATTATGAAGGCGATTTGTAATCTACAGTGTTCAGTTATATAATTCAATTTATGTAAAGGTTTAAAGAGATTTAAAGACCTATAAATAAATTCCCGGTTTTACCACCGTTTTACCAAGTGGCTGTTACATCACCCTATCCTACACATTACATTGGTTCTTCGTGCCTGTTGTTTGTGTCCTTTATGATGTCCTTAAAAACAGTAAGTTTCCTCTTTGGAATGATTTTCAATTTTGTTTGACTGTCAGGTAGGGATCCAAAGTAATAAAAAATTATCTCATTTATCTCTGTGCATGCACGATCAGGACAAATTCAGAGCCAACGTACTGCAAAACATGAGTGTTCAAAATATAACAATTTATTTTACTAAGTTGTTCCTCAATCATAAACTGATAAGGCAGCCAGACAGACAGACGGACGGACATGATTCACAATTGCTTTATCCCGCTTTTCGCTCAGCGTGCGTGGGTTAACACAATATATGTTACGGTTTTGGGATGAAGCGCAGCTCACGATGAGATTGCTCGGACCTGCTTCCCGACCTCTGACCCTGAAGCTGACGAGACACGGATAACTCCATTACCCGATGGGTTGCTAAACAACTGCAGATGGCGGTTGAGGCATCTAAATCTAGCAGGGTCCTCATGCCCAATAATCGCATCACTTTATTGGTGATTTAGCTATCCAAGCTGTGGAGCCACGCTCTCAACGTCCCACCTTTATTTAATTATTACGTACGGCCAAGCGAAACCGTCGGTGGGGCGTCTCCTATCTAGTGCAGCAAATCAATGGGGCATAGCTTCCCGTATATTTATTACATACACTATATCAAGCCAATGGTGGAAATGGGCATTCGAGCGAGTTGGAAACAGTTTATTGAACAATTTGGAAAGGCACGTATTTACAGAGATGCAGGGACATGCAGACAGTCTTAACCCCTAAGCACAAAAGAACCCCTTGCACATTCTTAACTTATCTAAACACAAGACAGGTGCGCCTCACTCGCTTCGGGGAAAGGAGAGAGAAAGAAAGAAGTCCGTGGCGTGGTTGCCGCCTCTCGCTCACCAGACGCAAGCTGGTGGGCTTATGTTGGTCTGAAGTGGAGGGAAGTAAAGGAAGGGACTGCGGTGTGGGTGTAGGGTGTCAGTGCGGTGTGTCGGAAGAGGTGTGCATCAATATGGACATGCTGTGCCCCAAGGATCTTGTGCTGCCGTTCGTTCTCGTGGTCTCTTTGCCCCAGCGTAATGAGTCTCACTCTGTTTCCTGGCAGGCAGGAAGGCAGCCAGTTGGTCACGTTGCAATCCTTGGTACGCAAGTCAGTGCCGATTGCTGCCATGTCTTGGCTTTTATTGGCCTTGGGCGAGTTGTGGCTTCGGGAGGGGCAAGGGTCGCTCCAAAACTCTCTGACCCCTGTGTGCTGCTTCCCCATTGGCCCTCCTTTTCTGCAGTGTGGCGCCGCATCATTTCGTTGCCACAGTACTCACCATTGGGGACGACAGCACTAATGTGGCTTTGATTGTGGGGTCAATGTAATGTAATGTGGGTATGGTTTGCACTGTGGGAAAGTGAAGGGGGAAGAAGGATGAGAAATATGAGATTGATAGAGGGCTGAATGGTTTGATGGATAAGGGGAGGGAATTACAGAAGTGGATAGAACCTGCTAAACATGCACAACGTCTTTTCCCCATCCCTGTTACGAGGGGAAAGGTAACCTGACAAAACACACTCACTCATGAAATGTCTAACTGAGGGTTCCTTTGTGTTGAGTGTGTCACCCTGGGGTCCTTTTTCCATATCCGCAACAATATGTTACGTACTCCATTGTACGAGATGCTTTTTTGCATCAACAAGCAGGTGCTCAGCATAAACTTGAAAATTAATTCACAATGCTGGTGCTGTGACGTCAATGTGATGTTGACTAACTTAAAACTAGCCTACTTTGTTTTTGAGAGTTTTGAAGCTGTAATGTTGCTGTTTGTGCTTGGGGCACACTCAGTAAGTTGAGATCTTGAGTATATATATATGCATGAGCTTTACGAGAACATTCTGCACACAATTCGCTGGTTACCCTCCACCACCGAAGGTGGTTATATATTCATCCAAGTTTGTCTATCACTTGCGAAAATCGAAGATTTTTCAAATATATTGGTTGGTTGCGTGCATTGTTCTGTCTGTCTCTGTCTTGTTTTTTTGTCTGTTTGTTGCTTACAAAATCAAAGATTTTTCAAGTATATTGGTCAGTCGATTTTGTTATTCTGTCTCAATCGCCTACAGGTCACATTTCTAAACTGATCGTCATGAAACATTACCAAGTTGTGGAGGTAGTCCCAACTGATAATCCTATTGATTTTGAGGTCAAAGGTCATCTTGAGGTCAAACTTTTAAAATCAGCATTTTCCATCCGATTGATTTGAAAGTTGAACAAGATTTGCACAGTCCATCATTGAATTGGGAAAGCAACTATTTTTGAGGTAAAAAGGTCAACTCGAGGTCAAACTTCTAAAATCATAACATTTCATCTGAAAAATCAATTTTCACCCGATTAACCTGAAAATTAAGCAGCAATTGCATAGTGCATCACTGAATTGGGAAAGCAACTATTTTTGAGGTCACCAGGTCAACTCAAGGTCAAACTTCTAAAATAATCAATTTCAATCTGAAAAATAATCAATTTTCATCCGATTGACCTGAGCGTTCAATAAGGTTGTCAATTGTAATCTTTAACAAAATGGACAATTTGATGTATCCATGGCAACCTTTGGAGAGGGGGGTGGATTTTGCAAGTATCGTGCTCTGCACGATGTCTTTTTCTTGTTTTTATGTTTATCGGCCAGAGGTCACAATTTTAAACCGATCTTCACAAAACTTCACCACATGGTGGAGTTCGTCATAAGCAAGAAGCCTATTGTTTTTGAGGTCAATATATGCCGGATTTCTAAAATTGTCAATTTTCATTCGATTGACTTAGAATTTGAAGAGGAGTTACAAATTTGGACATTGAATTCAACCACCAATTATTTTTGAGGTCAAAATAGGTCAAAAGGTCAACATGGAATTTCTAAAATCCTCAATTTTCATCCCATTGACTTGAAATTTGAAGAGAATTTGCATATCAGGTCACTGAATTCAACCACCAAGAGGTCAGCATTGGTCAAAAGGTCAACATTGGCCAAAAAGTTGTCATTTCTAAAATTGTCAATTTTCATCCATTTCACTTGAAGTTTGAAGAGGATTTGTATAATTTGTCATTGAATTCAACCACCAATTATTTTTTGAGTCAAATTTGTTTTTTAGATTTGGCAAGTATCGTGCTATGACATCTTTCTTGTTTGTCTGTGAGCAGCATAATATCTCAATAAGCTATGGATGGATTCGGACAAAACTTGGTGGACAGCCTGGCTGTGTGACAGGATGAATTGATTCGATTTTGGCGAAGATCCGGATCCGAATACGAGAATTTTTAATTTTTTCAAGAGATTCTTCACCATCGGGAGATGGTGCCAAAATGATGTATGGCATGATATCTCAAAAAGTTGTGGATGAGTTCTGACAAAACTTGGTGGATGAATTCGTTAGGTGACGAGAACAAGCTGATTAGATTTTGGTTCAGGTTTTGGATGCAGATCCGGCCTATTAGTGGGATACAAAATGTAAACTGTTCAGTCTGGTGGAGGAATGCGCTCTACCGAGTGCCATGCTCGTTATTTCTTTGTTTATTGTATATTGTGACTCGTGATTCATCTCCATGATGTGTGCTGTTACACGCGTCCCTCCATTTGCAGATGAGGAGCTTCCGGACTATATTATGGTGATGGTTGCAAACAGGAAGTCTCATGAGCAGATGAACAAGGATTTGGGACTTTTCCTTGGCCCCAACACGAACATGTTCACCAGTTGGTGAGCACGTCCTGTTTTGATAAACCTGATTTTTTTTCTCTCTCTCTTTATTCCCAATTCATTTTCAGCTTCTTGGCTTATCTTGACTTGCATTTTTAATTAATCTTTTTCCTCCATGTCCATTTCCCTAGCAGAAGCGTTTATATTTTGACTACTTGTTTAAATGGCGTTGCATTTGTACCTTTAAAGCCGGGCCAGCTTCGCTTTAGCGTTGCACCAGTCACTGCATTGCATCAAATGCAAAACTTCTTTCCAGGATTGATGATGCAAACCCCATGTGACCAGCTTGGAAAAATAAGTTTCTTTTTGTAAACCTGCAAATTGCCTCTGACTGCCACTTCCTGCCTTCGACTCCCTCCTTATTCTATAGAGGCGTCTTCTTTTCAGATTTTTTTTTTTTTTTGCTTGGTCATCTTGCTTACAAACATTCCTAACGCTTGAGTACTTTGGCAAGTCAATTAGAGCTGTGTTTTTGGCCTCTGCTTGCGCAACATTTTGAGATTAAAATTTTTCTTTTTTAATAGTGTAGCCTCTGTTACTTCAAGGATTATTTTCCAGTTTTTGTTGGTCTTGGTAATGTGAGCATCTCCAGAAGTGTTTCCCTCCCTTAGTGTAACTGAAGTTGTGTGCAACGATGGATGAGTTTTGTGACCACGTAATATCCGCTTAACGTAGAGTTAGTCAGGCAACAAAATTCAAAAAACTGTTCAGTAAGGCTTAAGACTTTCTGTTAGGAGAATTGTTGCTTCGTATGCAGCCTGTGGCTGATTGCTTCACTTTCTGGAAGCGTGGCTGTGCCGCTGATGCAGTGCCCCTGTTTACCAGTAAGTTGGTACTCATTTTGCTGACCTCGGAAGGATGACAGGCTGAATCAACCCACCTGGTGTTATTTCAACGGAGGAAAGGGGCTCAAACTCAAGACCCTAAGATCTTAAGCCATCCACCTTAACCGTGAAGCCAACACAAGACTTTGTTAGGAGAGTGAAAAGTGCTTTATGGAACATGCTTTGAAAATGATTGTTATTTCTTTATATTTATTTATTTGCCTTTTGTATATATTATATTTATATTTTTTATATTAATTTATAATATATTATATATATATATATATATAGTTATTTATTTATATTTGTTTATTTATTTTCAAAGCTGTTCATCTGTTCATTGTACACATTATTTTTGAATGACATTTCTGTATTACTCTGTGTAAGTTAATTGTTGGTACAAGGTAATGCAGACGTATGAATATTTTGGGAAGGAGGCCTGAGTTAACTTTGTTTATATGTTGTGTTTTCTCTTCCAGGCTGCATGGAATTCTAGACAGACTGCGATCCCTCACTACACCTGGTTGGTTACACCGCACAATTAATAACAGTTGTCAAAACATGTTATTTATTGTGATGTTTGGATATGATCACAGGCTTACCCGAGAGCCTCGAGGTATCCACACTCACCTATGCACTGTCTAGCCTGGGTTAGAATCTCGACCCAGCTATAAACTGCCATCCTGGTGTTTTGCAGGCAGGGGAGGCATTGGTGTGTGTGCTGTCCCTCGGATGGGCGTTTAGTTTGAGGATCCAGTCCCAGCAGTGGTCGTTGGCGGACAATAAAGGTCCCACAGCACTGTTTTTAGCAAAGAGTCGGCGAGTTATTGCCAGCACCCAGAAGAAATTCCCAATTCCTGCCACTTTCGGTCAATAGTCAGTCTTGACAGGCCGGTTTGTGAAAGACCGTCCAAAAACATTCCCCAGCCGACCCCTTGAGGTGGACTAATTGGGCTCGTTCATGAATATGTAGTCATTGGATGTCATCACAATTTATTTGTGAATGTTGTGCTGAATTTGGTTTTGACCAACAACTGCGAACACAATAATGGTGGGAAGAAAAACGTTCGGAAAGCAATCTGTTTCATCACCCCTCCATTTAAATATTTAATTATTGGGATGAGGACAAAGATGGATTGGTGTTTGAAGGTGGCTTTCGCTGTATAGTTCACATTTCTATGATTCAATAGGCCGTGTGGCATTGATCTCTGCTGGGCTGTACAGTAATTCATTGTGATGCTCTTCCGAGTTGCTTGATTGAACCGGTGGGATAATATTATAGTAGCGGTAACTAAACCCGTTAATGTTCCATGAGCCTAGATCATGTGTAGAAATAAATAAATAGGATTAGACTACAAGATGTTATCCTGGTGCCTTACAGGCAGGCTGTAGAGTGTTGCATCATTCTTATGTCTTTCAGTTGACTGTCCTTCATTCTAATGTTGCTCTAACGCCCCCCCCACCCTTTCCCCTCTCCTATCCCCTTTAAGCATGTTATGCATCGCTTTCTCCCCTCATACTTATTTAAACCCTGGCAAGGGGAGAGGTTGGGGATGTTGTAAGATGTCCACAAATTGCTGGAAGATTTGTGTTTTGATGACGACAGCATTTATTGCAACTGCCAATATATTCTTTTTTCTTTTGAACAACAATAACAACAACAACAAAAATGTTCTCTTTCAGAAATGACCCAGAACAAGGCACGAAAAGAGAAAGGAGAGAGCAGCAGAGAAGGGTATAAAGAAGATGGAAGAGGGAGTGGGAAGGAAGGTCGAAAGACATCTGAGCGCGAACGTGGAAAGGACAGCAGGAGAGATGGTGGGCGTGATAAGGCGAGGAACTGGAGGGATCGGGACAGAAGTGAGTTGTCAAGCTGTACCATTCGGGGAGAGCCTTCGAGAGAGCAATGCAGAGATGTAAAAGATCGAGGAAAAGATTTGAGAAGGGACCCAAAGGAGCTGGTGAAAGTATCGCCAGTCTCGAGTATTCCTGCTGAACTGGACAAGGAGAACCAAATCATGGCCACAACAACTCTGGACAGGCAAGTAGGAACAGGTTCGGGTTTACACAGGGCATGGAGTGGCGAAATGTGTGGTGAATGGGGCAAGATTGTGTTTCAGTATTGATGACTTGTACAGATACGAGGTGCTTCGCTCAATATCACAAGAGTTGTTCCTCAAGAAGGGTTTATCTCCATATAAGGGTGTTGTTATGAAAATGGGGATTTTCGTATTGTTTATTATACCTCGCCGAAGGAGAGGGTATTGCATTTGGGTCCGTTTGTTTGTTTGTTTGTCTGTCTGTCTGTCTGTCTGTCTGTCTGTCTGTTTGTTTGTCCGCAGAGAACTTTAGTGTTTTTCTCTGCAACCGCTTGTCAGATTGAGACGAAATTTTCACCATTCGAGCGTTTACTCATGGATAATGTTTTAATGATAATTACGACATCATAGGTCACGTGGTGTGACAGCGATGTTGGAAAAAGGGGAAAAATTTGGACCTCTGTATCTCTGAAACCGCACCAAGGTAAAAATTGAAACTTAGCACAAGGAAAGTACTCCTCATGGGGAATGTGTGAATTTTTTTTAATGACGTCATAGGTGCCTTCGTTATGACGTCATAATTGCATATGTAGAACTCTACATCCGATCAGTTTGAAAATTTTTGAGTGTCATCTCGGGATAAAATGGTCCACAAAATTTTTTGATCATGTCATCGGTTACGTGATTTGGCAGCCGTATTGTTAAAAAACAAAATCCTTCAAAAATCTTCTTCTCTGAAATGGCTGAACCGGTCATCACTGCCAGCAGTTATTAATTGTGTCTCTTATTAAATCCATAACACACCAGTGCACAAACGTCACACAAAATACATCACACAAAACAAGTCCTGGCGATGGTCTGCAATCTCTGATTGCTTGCTCTTTTTCTTGTTTTTCTTGTTGTAGTGATGACTTGGGTGGTGTCGGATCTGTACTAATTGTTGTAGCAAGATATAATGTGCGTGTGGCAACGAGACCGAGTTACACCCACCCTGAGTTAAGTGTGGTCACTAGGCCAGTGTAAACAAGAAAGAGAGCAATTGGAGATTACAGATCACCACCAACACTTGTTTTGTGTTGTGTATTTTGTGTGTTGTTTGTGTAGTTTTGTGTGGCGTTTGTGTACTGGTGTGTTACGTCATTAATAATAGACATAACGAGAACTACCACTTTATAACTGCTGACAGTGATGAACCGGGTACCAAGACGTCCTGCTTTGATACAACCCCGCTTTGATCGGACACTTGACCCTGACCCATGATGTTTATTATTGTTCCATTGAATTTAGAATGGGATTAAATAAATTCAATTCAAATCAAATGGAAGACCAAATAGGTACCGTACTGCATTGGAGTTATCAGAAGGAACCCAAACAAGTAAAAAGCCAAGTTGAAGTCATCAGGAGGAACTTGGATGGGATTCGCATTTCAGCTGTTACTCCTCCACCCTAAAACCTGTCCAGGCGCAGCCATGTGAGCCTTATTCAGAAAAAGAATAAATCAAAAAGAACCCAGATCAAAAAAAGTCAATCATTCTGGCTGCCAGACCATGCGTCCGATCAGGTTGAAATTTTAAAAAGTATATTCCCCATCACTACAGATTCTCTCAGCGAGGGAGCCTCATGAGTGAAGGAGACCAATGGGCCGACCACATGCCTCGTGGTTGCAGCACGAGGCACGTAGCAGCAGGTTGATCAGCCCCTCAAGGAGATGGGGATGGACCAGGCATCTGTGTGGGGGATGGCCAGCCGGAGGCCCCTGGAGTTCCGGCGGAAAGTGGAAGCAGCGGCGCGCTGCTCTGGCGTATGCTCCCATACCTGACCTGACGAGATCATAATTGTGAAGTTTCACGTCGATTGATGAAGTGGTTCAAGAGAAAGAATTTTTACAAAGATTTTCGCTCAATGCAATATGGCTGCCAGATCATGTGATCTATCAATTATTTGTGAATACCCTGATATCCCCTTAGGCTTGGGGAACATTTGTGTAAAGTTTCCCCTCGATCTGTCCAGCTGTTCTAAGGAAGAAGATTATTTGGTTGTTGGGTAAATCCAATATGGCTGCCAAACCATGTGACCTATGATGTCTTATGTGTGAACGTTTTGTTCCTCATGGATAGGTGGTCATAGTTGTAAAGTTTCGCCTCGATCTGTTCAGCCGGTCATAGTTGTAAAGTTTCGCCTCGATCTGTTCAGCCGTTTCAGAGAAGAAGATGTTTGAAGGTTTCAAAAAACAAACAAACAATATGGTGGCTGTACCCCGTGACCGATGAGGTCATCAATTTTTTTTCGGTGGACCAATTTATCCCCAAATGACCTTCAAAAATTTTCATACTGATTGGATGTAGAATTCTATGTATGCAATTATGACGTCATACAAAAAAAATCACAATTATTCCCCATTCGGAGGACTTGCCATCTGCCGAGTTTCAATTTTTTCCTTGGTGTGGTTTTGGAGATGCAGAGGTCTACAGTTTTTCCTTTTTTCCAACATGGCTGCCACACCCCGTGACCTATGACGTCATAATGATCTTTTAAACATTCTACATGAGTAGTTGCGCTAATGGTGAAAATTTTGTCTGAATCTGCCAAGCGTTTGTGGAGAAAACCACTCATGTTCTGTGAGGACAAACAAACAAATGAAAAACCTCCGTGGAGTGACACTTGGCGAAATGGAACGGCACTCGGTAGAGCGCATACCTCCGCCAGGCCAAACAGCTTAAGGCCCAGTCACACCTTGACGTTTTAGCCAGCAATGGCAACGTATTCAAAATGTATGTAAAACGTGGCTTACGCTGAACTTTGATGTTTTTTTTTTAAGATTCGGACGTATTCATAACGAGTTGGTCGTATGCATAACTATTAGTAACGGACACAGAACGTTTCGTTGTCTTATAGTAACTTATACCAACGAATGCTTAGCCTGTTGTCGGCGTTCACAACCTATGCCCAACGATAGTGTAACTTATGCATAGCGTGCTGCACGTATCGCCGACGATCACGTGGCGTAGCCTATTAAAAGGCTGCCGCACAATGATTCAAATCATAACCGCCGGAGAAATGGAAGTGTCACATCGCAGTCACACCTTGGCGATCTTGCAGCTATGCCGACTCTGAAAAATGCGTCTGAAAACGTGCGCCACGTCGAATACGGATGGGTAAGTTTGGTATACGTGAATAGAACGCTAAGTACGATCATACGTCGTAGTAAGTGGAGTACGTCTTGTACTTTTAAACATGTTAAACATTTTACGACGTACTTGCCGTATGCCTCACACGTTCCGCATGCGATGGGAATAAGTTGTACGACGATATGCGATTGTTGACACGTCGACAAAAGTTACTTGTAAGTTACTCATAAGTCGAACACGTCAATGTAATGGTTAGCGTCAGTGTTCCAGACTCCTTGGTTTATTTTTCTTTTTTTTTTTCTTCGGTATGACGTAATGTTGACACTTCGATTTCTAGTGCGGTATATATAATATAATTAATAGCGCCGCCTCAACAATTTAAATCATAACCGCACTAGAAATCGAAGTGTCAACATGGCCGTCATACCGAAGAAAAAAAAAAACCAGGAGTCTGGAACACTGACGCTGACCATTACATTGACTGTGTTTCGACTTGTGAGTACCTTACAAGTAACGTGTGTCGACGTGTGTCAACCATCGCGTAACGTGCCTACACCACAGTTACTCATAGGTTAGAAATAAGTTTCAGGTACGCTAATTATATTACTCGACGTGTTTCGACTTATGATTAACTTACAATTAACGTGTGTCGTTTGTGTCAACGATCGCATAACGTGCCTACAAATTATGGCCAGCGTAGCGGAACTTGTGAGTCATACGCTGGCATAAGTCGTTAAATTCAAGCATGCTAAATTTGAGGACAACCGCAAAGTACAACGATAAAAGCCAGCGTACTACGACGTATGGCAGTGTTTTTCAGCGTGCTCTCAATTTTCCAAAACTTACCCATAACGTATTCGACGTGTGCCAGCGATTTAGACAAATTTTTCAAAAATCGGCATAAGCTGGCTAAAACGTCAAGGTGTGACTGGGCCTTTACATTTTGTATCCCACTGATATGCGATCTGAATCTGGACCTTAACCAAATGAATCGCTTGTTCGTGTCACCTAACCAACTCATCCACCTTGTTTTGTTCAACTCGTTCAGATGAGTTGGTGGTCATATGGCAGCTTAGCTGCCAGGTAGCTATCATTCTTGAAGCCGACTGTGTCGCTGATGCAGTGCCCCTCTACCAGTCACACACACTGGAACTGGTACTCATTTTGCCAACCTCGGAAGGATGACAGGCTGAGTCAACCCCCTGGTGTATGAATTCACCGGCCGATGGGGCTTGAACTCAGGACCCTAGGATCCCAAGCCGCCACCCTAACCACTGAGCCAACACCAGGCAGATGAGTTCATCAGGGTAGAGTAGTAGCAGCTGAAATGTGAATCGTATCCAGGTTCCTCCTGATGACTTTATCTTTGCTTTTTGCTTGTTTGGGTTCCTTCTGATTTCTCTAATGCAGGACTGTACCTATTTTGGTCTGCCATTTGATTTGAATTTAATTAATTTCAATCCCATTCTAAATTCAAATGAATAACAATAAACGTCATGGGTCAGGGTGAAGTGTCCGATCAAAGCGGGGTTGCGTCAAAGCAGGACGTCTTGGTACCCGGTCATCAATGCCAGCAGTTATAAAGTGGCAGTCCCAGTTATGTTTCTAATTAATTACGTAACACACCAGTATGTAAACACCACACAAAATACACCACACAAAACTACACAAACACCACACAAAACAAGTCCTGTGAGGGTCTGCAATCTCTGATTGCTCTTTTCTTGTTCATTATGCGATGATAAAAATAGAGCACGATCAGAGGCTCGATTTTTTTATATCCTGTCGGAAATAAATAAGTGATAAATAATAAATGCTGTTTGCAATGCCAGTTACGAAGTGTGTCGGTTGGTAAGGTGCCGGATAATGAAGCTTTATCTGTGTGTGATATACACGAAGTCCGTCTAAAAGTAACAGACTGACTTCACAGAAATTTTATTCCAAAAAATATATTTAAATCACAGCTTGTCCCTTCAAATAGTTCCCTCCAATCGCACACACTTGCCATCCTCTTCTTCCACGCTTTGATGCACCCCCGGAAGGCTTCTTCTGGAATCCTCGGAGCTCCATCGTCACGGCCCTTTTGATGCCTCGACATCAGGAAATCAGTCCCCTTGATCACCCCCTTGAGCTTGGGGAATTGGAGAAATCAAAGGGCCAAGTCTGGCGAATACGGGGTTGCTCCAGAGTTGGCACGTTCCTCTCTGCCAGAAACTGTCGGATGCTCAGGGCACTGTGAGCAGGGCGTTGTCATGGTGGAGCACCCACGTTGTTCTCCACAGATCCCCCTCTTGTCCCGGGCTGATCTCATGAGGACCGGAGGATCTCCTTATACATGTATTGATTCACTGTTGACCCTGTGGTAGAAACTCGAAGTGGACGATGCCCTTGATGTCAAAAAACGCGATGGGAATCATCTTGACCTTCGACTTTGACATCCTTGCTTTCTTTGGTCTTGTGATGCCAGACTTTTCACTGACGACTCTGTCGTTTGGTCTCGGATCGTATTCGAATATCCACGATTCATCGCCAGTAATGACTTCCTGAGCAGGTCTGGATTTCTCGAGGCGCTCGATAATGTCTTGACAGACAGTGACTCTTTGCTGTTTCTGGTCCTCAGACAACAGCTTGGGACCATCTTTGCACACACCTTGCGCATTTCGAGATTTTCAGGATGATGCTCCAGACAGTTTCCATGTTGATGGAAAGTCCTCAGCAATCATCTGCTTCACACGCTCGATGTTGTCCGCCGTTCTGCTCGTTGAAGGTCTTCCAGACCGTGGATGGTCTTCAACCTCCTCCCGCCCCTCTTGGAACCTCTTGTGCCATTCAAATGCACGTGAACTGACATCGTTTCTTCCTTGTAGACTTGCGCCAGAATGCGAATGATTCGGAAGTGTTTTCCAAGCTTGGCAAGAAACTTCAGATTGGCTCTCTGCTCACGACTCATAGCGCAACGACTCAGACTAGACAACGTGAAGCACGACCTGTAAAAATCACGCAATGAGCGCAGTCAACCATACCAATCATATATGTTGCTGGAATGTTGCGAAAGACTGTGACGCAACCCGTTCATTCAGGTGATGTAAGTGGAGCACACAGCAAGCTCAGTTCCGTTACTTTTTAGACGGACCTCGTATACTGTCGGACTCTGACATATGCGGTACCCGCGGATCCGTAGTTCATAATATGTGACCTGCTTCTGTATTTGCGGCTGTGTGCTTCACATATTCTCCCTTTTTCACGGGATTTTTGATTTTTTTCCCTTTTGAATCGCGAACCGTCGGGAACCTATCCCCCCTTTTCCCATTGAAACAATGCCCCGACATTCACGGATTCAACATTCGCGGAATTTTTCAGGAACGTATCCCCCGCGAATGTCGCGTTCCGACGGTATATATAATTTACCAACGCAACAGGAAGGCTTTGCAAATCAATATATCATTCCCCGTGATGAGAACACACCTGACATGTAGGGACACCTTTGCTCGGATACGGATGTGTCCATGAAAGACGGGGACTATTGTACATCATAAACGTAATTTTGAAATGGGTCATGAACTGTTCACGGATGGTTGAAGGTTGAAAGGTTTGGCGATTGAAGCAATTTGTCTCTGAACCTTTGACAAAAGTGTTTTTTATAACTGATAAAGTGGCGTTTGATTTTTATCAGAAGCATCAGTGGACTGCAGAAATAATTTTTTTTCATCCGAAGTGGGCGATAAAAATATTAAATGACCAACCTTTATGAGATCTGTAATTTAGAACTTTGGAGCAAATGCTTCATATTTCATGCCGTCTTTTAACACCCCCTTTCTATCTGCACAGGGGCGGCCCTCATGCCTTGGAACATGGAGCATTTGCTCAGCCTTTGAACCTTGTACCCTCAGAATCAGTCATTGACCTGAAGCCTGAACCCGATGATTTTATCGATGATTTTGACTCTGTGAACAAGCTGCAACAGATGGACCGGCCAGTGGACACAACAGTGCCTGTGCAGACGCTCTCGTCTCCGTCTCTGCTGAGTCCTAGCGGCGTGCCCACAGCTACTGGCACCACAAGAGCTGCACCATCTGAAGGAAAGAAAAACCCTGTGAGCCATTTTTACAAAATTCCTCAAACCTGGGAGGTTGGGTGAAGATGTTTGAAAAAAACAATAGCGCCTGGACTCGGCAGCAAAAACTGTGTTTGGATCCGGCTCGATAATTTTGGCAAAACTTTACCGGGTCCTGGATCTGGTGAGAACTCCCAATCGGTTTGCAAATGTCCTTTGTGTGCATTTGATTATTTTGTTGAAATATTTTTGTTTTCCACGATCGATGCTCTTGGAAGAGCTGGAATCGAGCACATGAAAATCAATCTGATGGGGGACGCATGGCCTTAAGCTAAGCTGTGTTGACAGGTATAGCTGGCCAAAATATTGCTTGCATTACAATACAATGATGTCCTACGCAGGAAATTATCATGATTAATTAGTTATTGATAGTGCAAAGTTTATTTCCATTCCTTTCATCCTATAATGTGTACCTAAGAGGTACCGAGTTTCTCGGTAACGCTTTATTCTTCAAGGTTTCTCCTGTCGTATAATAATATGTGTTACCGTTGGAAAAGTAATAATTGATTTACTTGGTTGGAAAGCTAATGATCGATTGCTGGGAACAAAAATTAATTTATTTAGTCACAAAGTTGCGTGATTTATTTATTTATTTATTTATTTATTTATTTTAAAGCCTCTTTATGTTTAAAGAAGAAGTACTCATGGTTTCTTCACGCGGTGGTTCAAATGAAATATTTCTTATTTTACCAAAGCAAGAACCATTATTTTACCATTGGAAGAACATGAAATTCTTATTTTACCATTGGAAGAACATGAAAGGAGCACACAATTATGTAGAGTAATATTTATTGAAGCAGGAGAAAAATTGTGTAAAATACACGGGAGGAGCACACAAACAAGGACAACAGCCACAGCTGTTGTGGTGAGGATGTTGAGGTCGTGGAGAGATTCACTTACCTTGGCAGTGGTATTCATGTCTCTGCTGGC
>CM068961.1:30152278-30169719 GCA_035128595.1 Eptatretus atami | reverse complement strand
GTGGCAGGATTTGCACTCCGGCCACCGTAAAACCCTTTATTCCGCAAAACATTCCAAAAGCATCAAAAAATCTGAAAACCCACTCCATGGGCGTACCTTCTGTGCAGCTGCCCTTCACAGGGCAGCTCACCGGATGACGGGATTGGGACAAAGCCTTCGGGACCCTCAATCTTTGATGATAGGAGGGAAACCACGGGGTAACCTCTCCAGGTCAGATTGCGGTAGTGTGTGTCAGGGTGGTGCGGAGGTGGGGCGTTCCATGTCAAGTGTGCACATTTTTCAGCGAAATTTTGACACATCGTCTCAGATTTCACTCTTTTTTTTGTGCAAGTGTTTGTATCCACGGAAAAACATTATGTGTCAATTTTCAGACCTGGGGGCCCATCGGGCCCATTTTATCCCCCCCCCCCAAATTTGTGGTGCCCCCAGTTGACCCACA
The DNA here is from genome assembly GCA_035128595.1 of Eptatretus atami. NCBI lineage: Eukaryota > Metazoa > Chordata > Myxini > Myxiniformes > Myxinidae > Eptatretus > Eptatretus atami. Next base: position 30,169,280 of record CM068961.1, on the reverse strand, counting down.
ATCTTCAGTGGCCATATCACAGGTTGTAGTGGTCGATTTGAATGATCTTGGTATCAAAGAATGCCTCGTAAAAAGCGAGATCTTTCGAATCACGTAAAGTAAAATCACTCCGAAACTAATTCAAAAAGTTATAGTTTGGGGCGCCCTTTGACCTTGGGACCCTGCCCTCCAGCCAAACCGATGATCCCGATTTTTTCGTGTGAGAATACCCCTTCATATACTCCAACACTCTCAGCATAAATTAAAATTGGATCTCAATGGTTCAAGTGTGATGATGGTTTTATTGTTCGGGGTCCACATATCACTAATTCTTGATTTGACATTGGGCGACGCTTGCTGTCATCGTTCCAATGACGTCACCTGCTGGCAGGTGACTTTATGTCTGAAATTGACAATCATCATCTCTGGACTATTATATTATATAAGATATATATATATATATATAATATTATATATATATATATATATATATATATATCATATTGTTGCGGCTGTGGAAATTCGCAGACCACCATAAAGGACCTTAGAATCAGTTATGACGATAAGTATATGTGTAGTTAGATTCCCCACCGTTGTTTAGAGGAATTTCCGTGTTCACAGGGCTGCGATCCTTTGAGATAGCCGTTTTTCTTTGCTGTCGTTATTTTGGACCAATCATCCCTCAACAACCAAATCGCCACCACCAACAACGCCCCCAAACAACTACACCAAACCACCACCACCTTCGCCCCCTTCACCTCCACAACCCCACCCCGCAAACATCGCCTCACCCCCACTCTCAAACGATGCCCGCCAACAACCAAATCGCCACCACCAACACCCTTCCCAAACCACCACAGCAAACTCCCACCACCTTCGCCTTTTTACCGAACGTCGTGCCATGGGTTGTGAATGGATCCTTTCGAAGAAGAAATCGGATCAGGAATCATTCACGCCCACTTTTCATCCATCCAATGGCTGAGCATCAGGTGGTGTAGCCCCGCCTCCAAACCCGCTGGATCCACAAATTTACATATGCACTCCTCCCCCGGCCTATATATGCGCGAGCACAACGCAGCTCACGGCAGTGTCGGTGGGGCAGAGTTGGGAGACGGAGCAGTGTCGGTGGGGCAGAGTCGGGAGACGGAGCTCGAAGCAGACGGGAAAGGCAGACGGGGCCAATCAACGGAGAGGAAGAGCTCGGAGCTCAGGTCGAAGTTGAGGGCGAGGAGGCGAGTTGCTGAGTGGAGCAGGACGCGGAGGAGGGCTCAGAGGCGAACCAGAGGGCTGAGTGGGGACCGCTGCCGGAGAAGGGCGTAGTGGAGGCCACAGCCAGGAGGAGTTCGCCGGAGCCAGTGTGGTCCAGAGCGTCAACTCGTTGGACGGAGCGTCAGCAATTCCCCTCTCCCTTACCGAGCTCCGCGCTAAGAAAGCGCCGGTAACCCTGTCCGTTCCCCTCCCCACCGTGGTGCCGACGGTGAAACACGTGCCTGCGCGGAGAACGCCGGAGAGAGTCACCGGCCACGCCAGGGGCACGAAGCCAGGCGCAGCTACGCTGACATCGCGGCTTGCCGCCATCGCGCCACGAGGGCGTGGGTAAGACCCTTCGGTCTCGTGGACCTGGCCGCTCATCCAGGTTCCACGTACATTTGGTCCACGGACCTGTCTGCCACCCTTGTCTTGGAGGTGGCTTTTCTTTGCTTTTGTGTAAATGCATGTGGTGGCGCCGTCTTATAAGTAGAATTGTCTAAGTGTGCGTGTGAAATGAAGACACTTTATTCATGGTAAATTCTTCATTTGCTTGCTTTCACTGTGTACGTGCATGATTTACTGTATGGCTGTAAATACGTGCCTTGTCTGCGTGTGAAATAAATGTGCTTGTTGAACTGTTCCCCGTTTCGTTGCGTCCTTTCCCTTGTTTGAAAGTTCCATCTTGCATCACGGAAGGAATTGGTAGAAGGGTGTAAGCACCCAGTAAATAGAATCACATCCGTCGCGGGTGCGATAACACCGCTCGGTTATCACTGAAGCATGGAACGGACCGCTTAAGCGGTTCGTGTCCAAGCCGGCCAGCGGCGAGGTACGATCGCCCGGTTAATTACTCGCGCAGGTACTTAGGTAGGTCGAGTTTGGCGAACAACCTATCCTGCGCGGGTGGCCGATTGGCACGATTGTGGTGTGGTCGAAAGATCCACCCGTGACTAGCTCCTGGCGGTAGTTCCAAGGAGGGTCACGACTGAATTGTCCATTCCGGTGGGCGACGCGGGTCGCGATTTGAGTTACATGGCGATCGCACGCCGGGCGGACCGAAATTCGTAACAATATATATATATATATATATATATATATATTATATATATATATATATATATTATATATATATATATATATATATATATATAATATATTTGCATTATTTGTGAAAAATGATCCTGCCTATGTGTCTATTGATTTTTAAGTGTACATTTTTTGTATAACCATCATCGAATTAAGTTATAAATGGGCTAATCTCAGTTTTTGCATATTTTGCAGTAAGCATGGCGACTGAAGATCGAAAGGAGTTCCGAAATACTGTTGCGATCCGTTCAGCTGCCATAAAATGAAACAACGAAAAGATATTCGCAATGTGTCAAATGATATGTTGATGAAATTTTCTTCAAAGGAAAAAGATGACACACTTTGTACTTCGTGCAGAAAAAAACTTTCTCAGTTGTCACCAGAGCTGATTGAAGAATCATCTTCGACCAGTTCGAAAATATCATCAGAAGGTACTATTGAAGGCATTGCAGAATCTATTTCGACAGATGAGGACGACGAGGTTTTTGAGCGAGAAGCGGAAGTTGACCTATTAAACCAGTCGTTATCGATGATAGGCGAAAGCCATTCGACAAACGAAAGGCAGAAGGAACCAGGTACGTCCTGAAAAGCGAAGTAAAGTGGAAGATTCTGTGCGAAAGAAATTAGAACTAGTTGCTGGACCAAGCACTGCGGAAAAACACAAATACAGTGTCAAAATGTGATGAAAACTGCATGCCAGAGGTGATCAAAAGCCTGAAAGAAATATACGTTGTTTCCAGCCGTTCAGAGCAAATACGTATGCTGACAATATTTGCTAGAATATGAGCATCAGAGGGATGATGAGTGAATTCAGTTGCTCCCAAAGAATGGCTGTTCAAGCCAAAATTTAGAGAAAGAAAATGGTATGAGCTATCGTCTCCAAACCCCAAATAGGGTAAAATATTGCCTGACGAAGTGAAATCTGCCATAACCGAATTTTACCGAAGTGATGATGTCAGCCGAATAATGCCGGGGGAAAAGGACTGTGTGGTGGTCAGGAATGAACATGGAAAGACAAAATTCAAAAGCGCCTGGTACTAAACAATCTCAGAACTGGTCAGAAATTCAAAGAGAAGAACCCTGGCTTGAAAGTTGGATTCGCGAAGGTCGCCATGCTCCATCCCTCGGAGTGTGTCCTGGCCGGTTCAGGCGGTACACATAGTGTATGTGTATGTACGATACATCAAAATGTGAAAATCATGATGTTTGGTTCCAAATGCCACAGATAGCCGAACTTCCTAGCTATCATCATGTGATAGCACGCATAGTTTGTAACCCAGCACAACAGCATGTTATTTCAGAACTTGTGAAAGTTGCCCTTCAATTGAAGACTTCAAAACCGAACTACTGGATGCTTATGAACTAGAGGAATTGATGAAATTCGGTTTAAACGGTGGACATCCACCGACAGATCTGAACTGAGCTCCATGTCCTGCCTTTGCAAGAATTCATTAATCAATTCTGTGAACGCGCGCGTGAAATTAGTGAGACACGACTTCATTGCCAAGGCCCAATCTCAGTTTCTGAAAATAGAAAGACGAAATCGTGAAGGAGAATTTGTCATTATTGGAGACTTCTCAGAGAACTATTCGTTTGTCATACAGGATGCGGCCCAAGGATTCCATTGGAACTGCTCTCAAGCGACAATTCACCCTGGGTTTACTATTTCAATCGGACGATGGCAAATTAAACCACGATTCGTTCACGATTATATCAGAATGCAATACTCACGACGTTGTCTCAGTCCACCTCTTCCAAAGAATGCTCATTGAACACTTGAAATCTAGCTTTGGAAATGTAAAGAAACTTTACTATTTCTCAGAAGGTTGCGCTGGCAATATAAGAATTGCAAAGCCTTCATAAACCTATGTCGTCACAAATCAGAGTATGTATTGACATTTTTTTTGACAGAATGGCATTTTTTGCCACAAGTCATGGCAAGGGCCCTTCAGATGGTGGAGTTACTGTCAAACGAAAAGCACACGTGAGAGCCTGCGTAGACCTTACGACAGTCAAATTATTTCTCCAAAATATCTTTTCGCCTTTGGTGAAATGGTTTGAATGAAATGAAGTTCGTTACGGGATCAAGAGGCGTATGACGAGGAAGAACGAAATCTGGAAAAAGGTTAAAAGGCCAAAACCATATCTGGAACTCAAAACTTCATGCTTTCATCGCTATTTCTGAAACTGCTCTTCAAGTACGCGAATTCAGCCTTAGCGAGGAACACCGTATCGAGTCAGCTATTTCAAAATCTACACCAACTTTTAACAGGAAACTCTCAGGTTATGTCACAGTGCACTATGATGGAAAATGGTGGCTTGCCTGCATCATGTGAAGCCTTTCAGGACACTCATGAAGTGAAGTGAATTTTCTTCATCCAAACAGGCCTGCAAATAGTTTATTTTTTCCTGACATTGAACATCACTGCATTTAGACATTTCTGATATACTTCTTTCTTAGAACCAAAAACTGCTTACAGGTAGAACCTACACAATCAGTAAAAAGAAACACAGCTGTCAAATAAAACATTGGTTGGCAAAAAATCTTGACTATAATATGCGAGGAAAACTCTTACTCATACTTGTATCGCTTCCAGTTCCTGCATGTGCATGTGGAAAATTTATGTACAATATGCTGATATAGTGTATTGGAAATCTTGTGTTCAATATTTTGCATGTCTTGTGCGTATTGTGTGTCCAGCACCCGAGTCCCCGAACAATAAAACCATCATCACACTTGGAAACCCCATTTGAGATTCCCATTTTCATTTATGCTGAGGTGTTGGAGTATATGAAGGGGTATTCTCACACAAAAAAATCGGGACCATCGGTCTGGCTGGGGAGCGGGGGCCCAAGGTCAAAGGGTGCCCCAAACTATAACTTTTTCAATTACTGTTTTGGAGTGATTTTACTTTTACGAGCATTTTGATACCAAGGTCAGTCAAATCGGACCACTACAACCTGTGATACGGCCTCTGGAAGATTGTGGGGCAGCGGGGGGCGCCCAAATTTGGGGGGCCACTAAAATGGGCCCGAATGGGCCCACAGGTCTAAAAGTTGGTATTTTGATTTTTTTCACCCAAGTGAATAAATGACCAACATATGGGGAGAAAATGAGGTATTAGTGTCGGGAGGGTGTGTACATTTGACATGGAATGTCCCAGGTGTCGTCCATCAGACGGCGGCGGTCTCCTTGGGTTAACCTGAGGCGGTCCCTTCGGGTGGGTGCCTGGAATGTCTCTGTTATCGTCTGAGCTCAAGCCTATGGACATCGGTATTGCAGCACTCTCTGAGGTTCGGAAACCTGATAGTGGCGAGGTCATGGTGGGTGGATACACCTACTATTGGTCTGGTTTCTCTGATGATTACCATGCCGAAGGAGTTGCTGTAGCCGTGTCCAATAAGCTGACTCCAATGATAATTGAGGTAACACCGGTGAACGAGCGTATTATGAGATGAAGGATTCATCACTCCTTGGGTGTCATTTCCCTGGTCTCTGTCTGTGCCCCGACTGAGGCATGTGATCTCACCATTAAGGACGCATTCTATGCCAAGCTCGAGTCTGTGGTTGATCAGTGCCCCAGGCGAGATACTCTTCTAGTCTTTGGGGATTTCAATGCATCGACTGGAACTGATAGGGATGGTTGTGAGACGTGTGTTGGTCCCCATGGGTATGGAAATGTGAACCAGAATAGCACCAAGTTCCTTGACTTTGCAAGAAGTCTTGGACGAAGGGTGGCCAGTTCATGGTTTCAGTGCCCACAGACTCATCACTGGACTTGGTATTTCAATGCTGGTGATATGGGAAAGGAGATTGACCATGTGCTTATTGATGGTCACTGGAGGATGATCCAGAACTGCAGGTTCTACCGGAGTGCTCAGTTCCTCAATACCGACCCCAGGCTTGCTGTAATAACTCTTAAGTTGCAGCTTTCCTGGGTCAAAACTAAGATCCAGGATTTCAGTGATGTATTGCATGCTGCTATCTTGTCTGTTCCTGTTTGTGGCGAAGATGTTGAGGTCACAGAAAGGTTCACTTGCCTTGGCAGTGATATTCATGTCTCTGCGTGTTGTGAGCCAGAGGTCAATAGACGTCTGGGTCGGGCCTGGGTGTCATGGATTCACTTGATCATGGGGTGTGGCGCTGTCGGTACCCCTGCAGGAAGACGAGAGTCAGAGTCTTCAGGTCCTTGGTGCTTCCAGTCTTGCTCTACGGATGTGAGACTTGGACTCTGTCCAAGGATCTGAAATGGAGATTTAACTCCTTCGGTTACCAAGTTTCTTCCGAGAATCCTTGGCTATCGCTGGTCCGACTTTGTGTCCAACGAGTGTTTGCTGAGAGAGACTCAGATGAGATTTGTTACCTGTGTAGTTTGTGAGCATCAGCTGCGATTGTATGGACATGTGGCTCGTTTTCCTGACGCTGATCCTCCTTACCGGATTCTCTCAGCGAGGGAGCCTTGTGGGTGCAGGGAGCCAACGGGCCGACCACGTGCCTCGTGGTTGCAGCAGGTTTATCATCATCTCAGGGAGATGGGGATGGGCCAGGCATATGCCTGGGGGATGGCCAGATGGAAGCCCCTTGAGTACCGCCGAAAAGTGGATTCAGAAACTGCTCCCATACCTGTCCTGACCATCACCATAGTCATTTTACAGTTATGCAATGATCATTTGCCAAGCAAAATCCATTGGTTGACATGTGCCATGTTTATTTGTTTCTTTCCAGACCGTCTTTGCCTCCGAACAAGCAAGCAAATAAGAACCTGCTTCTCCGTGCCATCAATGAAGCCCAGCAGTCGATTGCAAACATAAACCGTCTCCAACAAGGCTGGTTATCCTCATCCGTAGATCTATTTTTGAAGGGACACTGGGTTGAAGTCAATGCATACAATTGTGTGAAATTCCTTGCATCAACAATTGCTTACTTAAAAATAACAAATTTGGGGGTCAATTTGTGCTTCCATGTCAGATAAATTTTGAGGAAGATGAAACCCTTGTTGTGCCCAAATATGCTTTTGGACGAGCTTGTTCGTCCACACCACGGGGCTGAATAGTGTAGCGTGTACTGGGTGTGGATGAACAACGAGCATGAATTGCTGCCGGAGTGTGGCCTGGCCGTGATCATCCACCAACCTGCTTTTTTTCAGTTTGGTTTCTGCAAGTTGTAGAAAGTGCCGAGATGTTGTTTTTTTATTTTAACTTTAAAACTCAGACTGGGGTTAAAAGACACTTGGATCATTGATGTCACTGTTCCTGCAGCGTAGGTGGAGCAATGAACGGAAATTTGATTTCTTTCTTTCTATAATTTCTTCCACAACTGCAACTTAATTGTTTTTTCTAATCGGATCGATCAGACCATGGTTTATTCCACAATGGAAATATAATGTATCCTTTTTTATTTATTTTATTTTATTTTATTTTATTTTTGTATGCAATGTCAAGGCTCGTATGTGAGCTAATACACAGAACGTACAACAAGGGGAGCAGGAGACAAGAGGGACGGGAGAGGAAAGGACAAAACAGTGTGGAACAGAGTCATGAGTTCTATGGAAGGGAGAGGGATGGGGCGGGGTACACAGGGTAAACAAGATGGACACTACAGGGACTTCCAGGTCCTTATACGACAGGGGCTTTCAGGAAGGAAAGCAGGGAATTTGAAGGAGGTGGGTTTGGGGTGGATTAACGGGTAGAAAAGATCGTGGTTTTGGATGGGGGAAGATAAGCGATGGTGGTGAACAGCTGTTTTGAAGACCTGGCAGGAAGAGTGGGATTGAAGAGAGTGTGGGAGTTTGCTCCAAAGGCAGGAAAAACAGAGGAATGAAAGAGTGGAGGTGAGCAGTGATTCTTGATTTGGTAGTTTTACCAAATTGGGGTACCAGAAAGGCTGGCGACCTTGAGTGCCTTGCAGAAATTTGGGGGGACCTATCGCAGACAGGGCGGTTGCGGGGGTGAGGACGGAGAGGAACGGTAGAAGACAGAAAGACCACCGACCTGCCTGTCATGAGAGAGAGTGAGAGACCCAAAGACTCAGCCTCATCGCGGGAGATACCAATGATCCTAAATGCCTTTGTTTCCACAGCGTCAAGCCGAGAAAGGTGAGAGGCGGGAGCACCAACCCAGAGGGGAGAGCAGTACTCCATCAGGCTGTGGACGAAAGCTTGTATGTGTCAGGAGCTCAGGTGGGCCGAGGAAGGACTTTGCATGATGGATCATTGGTATGTCAGATGCCAAGGAAGGATGCCCATTCGGAAACTGGCTTTGGAGGCCAGCTTGGAAATGTGGCTTCCGCAAGAAAGATCATGGCAGATCATGAGACCCAGAATCTTGAATGAAAGGACTTCTTCAAGAGCATTGTTTGGAATGTAGATTGGGGGAGTGGTGGGGAGGGGGGGTTCCTGACGGTCCTTTCGGTAGTGAGAATGTGAGATTTGTCAGGATTGAAAGACATGTTTACTTGTTGGGCCAGCTTGTGATTTAATCCAGATCTGCAGAGAGTGAAGAAGCTGCTGCTTGCTGATCTTTGGGATGACAGATGGTACGGCAGAGGGTGGAGTCATCAGCAAAGAGATAAAGAGAATTTTCCAGAGTCAGAGTGATCATTGATGAAAACCAGAAAAAGAACAGGTCCAAGAACGCTGCTTTGAGGAACTCCAGCCTGGACAGGAAGAGGGGATGAGAGAACTCCATGAAGGGTCACACATATGGCTCGCAGACTTAGACAGGAGAGGAAGTCTGCAAGCCATGAGTGCAGATGGCCTTGGATACCATAGGAAGTGAGGTTGTTGAGCAGGGCAGGGAGCCAGACCACATCAAAAGCACACGATGTGTGTAGGGAGATGGCTCTAATTTCCTTTCTGGAATTGGGAATCTCCATCCATTTTTAGGAGAGCAGAAGAAGCATATCCAGGGTTGAGTGGCCTGGTCTGAATCCAAATTGATGATCGGAAATCAAGCCATTGGAGAAGAGGAAGGATTTGATGTCTGAAGCGATGATGGATTCCATAACCTTGCTGATGATTGGGAGAAGGCTGATTGGTCTGTCGTTGCAGGGATTTGTATTTGCACCTTTTTTATGCAGAGCGGTAATGTTTGCTGATTTCCAAGCAGATGGCAGATGACCTTGAGCAAATGATAGTGAGAATAAAACAAAGAGCAGGAGAGCAGGTTTTTAGGACACGTGGGCTGATGCTGTCTTGACCGGTTGTAGCATCTGAGTTGAGGTTTCACAGCAAGCTCTCTACCTTGTCAGGAGAAAAGGACACAGAGTCCAGGAACAGTTGTTTGCGACTGGGTAAGGTGGGTAAAGAAAGCGATGGGTTTGGGACGAGATTTAGAAGCAAACACAGAGTTTAGGCATTCAGCCTTTTCACGTGCAGTTTATCTGTCGGTAAACTAGAGGTAAACTAGTTTATCAAGAGGTAAACCGAAACTTACCCAGGAGTGCCCTTAATAACTTCGACCTCATCTGTTGATTTTGATTCTTCATTTGAGATAGCTCATCTTTTGTCATTCAATTTTCCTGTCCCGCAACAGCACGTAAGCGGCAGTTTGTGGTACCACGAGCGAGGCCACGAGAAGAGTGCAATGCCAAACGTTGGCGGACAGAGGACATGGCCCACGGACTTGGAAACGTGATAACGCACCACGAGGAGAGGATCACGGAGCAGCATGGCACTAAAATGGCAATTCGTGAGCAGGGGATGAGATCTGCCATGAATGTGGGACAACAAGCTGAAGATCATCATGAGCAGAATCTTTATATGGCGCCTGCTACACAGCAAGGTAAAGCAAAGTAACGGTGGAAACGTTTGTGATTTTGATACAAAACAAACGAGCCGTGCATTCATTAACCAAGAAATATGCTTGCAGGTGTTGCCCCATTAATAACAAATATTTGTTCTGGTTCCCTCAGTTTCTCTGTCATGTTATCCTGTTTCATTTTCACTCCCTGGGCACAGGAGTTAGCCAGATTGCAGGTGCAATGGTTGGAGGAAAGGTCAGGGACACACGCTCTTTCATCCTGACCCAGCAGCAGTACCAAAACCAGCACCAAGCCTCAACTATGGTTGCAGACGCTGTGCCGGCTCTGGTCCCAGTCATGGGTCCTGTATCGACCCCTGTCACACTCCAACATCTCAAGACTCATTCAGCAGAGCAAGTATCCAGACCTCTCCCCATGATTGTTGAAGGAGATGGGAATCCCAAAGCAACACGTGTTGTACATGGCAGGTGTGTGGGGTAGGTTAGGTTAGGTACAAGGGGCTGTGCAGGTTGGTTATCGATGATTTAAAATGGTGCTTTAGTATTAGTTATAAATGGAGTTGATTTAAAAAAATAAATCTAAAAACGTTTGTAATTATCAGTAAAAATGTGATTATCATTTTGGGGTGGTGGGTGTACAATGCAGAGATGCTTCATCGTACCAAACGGTGACTCCCAAGTTCATCGTGACGCTGGATGGTGCAATGGAGCAGGAGACGAGCAGCGCTGATATAGACCCGCCTGATGTGGAGATGTGTTTTGACGACCTGGAGTTGATGGAGGAAGATGAGCAGGAAGAGATTGTTGAAGATGAGGGCCAGTTGTTCGTGCAGGCATCCGACGGGAAGTTGGTCCGGCTGCCGACTCTGAAACCCGTCGCTCTTGCCTTGGGAGGCTCTGATTGTGAGTCAGGGGTGGTGTGTAAGCAATCTTATACTTTAATACTGAGTTGGGGAGTTCTTGCGCGATTTTGTGGAGGTAATCAAGGCATCTTAACCTTTACAAACACTTTCGTTGCAGGTGTCACATTGATGACAAAATGTTGAAGTTGTGCATGATACCATTTACAAAACAATCTGACATGAAATTTCAGTGTATTTGTCAATTTTAATCACTTACGATAGTTCTCCTTCTGAGTAGACCGCCATCGTCTATAAGGTAAACGTGTACCAAGTGTCACGGTCCACATCATCACTTTACCTTGAATTCCCGTATCTACCAATGCACACTCCAAAACATTGCTCGTTTGATGTGAGACATCTACGAGCTCGTCAGAGACTGGACCTGCTTGTGAACATTTATCACTCTCTTCGATATATTTGTGAATTTAACAAACAATTGCACTCATTGCTTGTGGTAATTTGAACTCCCAGCATACTTGAACTCCCAACTATTTAAGGTACTGGTAAATCGTCTTCCGTAAAGCCCACAAAGTCCTCGTCTTCTGTGTCATCCTGAAACAGCTGAAGCAGCTCGGAGTCAGCAAGTGTGGGTCTGTCGCAATCCATATCGCTATCACTCTCTTCCTCCTTTTCTCCAGAAATCAGCCCACTGTTTTGTCAAATTTCAGTTTGAATTTGGCCGTGAAATTTTTAACATTTTCTCTTACTTGTACTGACCACAGGGGTATGTTCTGTTACCAGTTAGCTAGCGCTTGCCAAGCCAGCCATTCCTTAGGCCTAAGTCACATTTGCCACGGCGGCCGTGGGGTCTCCAAAATCGACGGCCACGAGCAATTATACGGCGGCCGTAGTATTTCCACGGTCACACAATGTAGCAGTCACATATGTTTTTTTTTTCGGGGAGCCGCACGGCGTATTTACAAATTGTGGAGACCGAAAACGTGGGGGTGCCGTACGTCTTTGATTGATGTCGCACGGTGACCTTAGGGCGTTCCTGCGGCGGCCATAGAATTTTCAAGGCAGACGCAAGGTGCCCGCAGGGGGACCGCAGGGGGCCCTAAGCCGAATGTGCGGCCAGACGGACGGTAACGAATGGGTTAATTTTTTTTTTTTTACCAGTTCTTTGTTTCGGCTTGTCGAATTGCTACGGCGAACGTAGAAATGAAAAAAGTTATTACTCCGCGCTATAATTCCACAGCGACCTTACGACCTGTAAAATATAGCCAAACGGCGTAGGGCCACCCTGAGGCCACCGCAGAAACTCTGCGGCCGCCGCCACGTTTCTGTCAATTCAGAGGGCGTACGGCCGCCGTATCCTCGCCGTAGAGCAAATGTGACTTAGGCCTTATCAACCGTTCTGAATGGAGTGCTTGCTTGAGTGCTTAAGCCACTTGGCGAGCACTCTCCAAGAAACTTGGAACCTGAACACATCCCTGACATTGCACGGCAGGAACTTGTGATGGTATAGACGATTTCCTGGAGTGATATAAAAGTCAACAGCCTGCAGGGTACGGTATTTCTACATTTCTCATGGATGAGCAGCGTGTTTTCCAGTCGCATCAGTACCGGAACCGGAAACCACGCTGGTTTTTATCACACTGGTACAGGAAACCTTAATTATTACAACACCCCTTTCTCAAAATATTAATTTAATGTCTATTGGTTACTTACCGCAGTTGTATTTGAAAAGAGCCGTTCATTGGCCTTGACAACAAAGCCTCGTTGGCTGCTGGAGATATGGAGATGGCGTATCTTTCAGTCATGTGGAGGAAAGCTCGCCCGCGGGTTATACCACGGTGCTTGAAATTTTCTGAGAGCACTTTTTCTCAAGGTGCAGGGTATACTGTGGGGCAGGTAATTTTCATCAAAATACAATAATGGCACCAGCACTGTAGTCTAGTCCCAACAAGCAAAGTGTGAGCGAGTTGCCAGGACATTTTCTTTTACAATATTGTGATGGGGATGTCACCTGTGGATAACCCTGAGAGGACGGCGGGTATTTAAGACCATGATCGCCAGTAACCCCAGACCTTCCAGCAGGATCCCACGCACAGTGTCGTGTTACCATACGCAAAAGCCCAAGAGCGAGCGAGTATCATGCTGGTGCTTACGCAACAAACCCTAGTTAGTTGGCCAAACAAAACCAATGTCACGTAACCACATCTGAGATCGAACTTGGATAACGAATCCGAGCTGGCCAAACGCCTCAGCATTCTTCTGCCGCCATCAGAACGGACAAAATAAATCAGGATACAGTTTCTTGAAGAAATGGCCCTTAGTGGCAGTCATAAAAATGCAAGTATTTACAATGGCAGGCAGGTATTTTCAAGGAGAGAAAACAATGGGATGACATATATGTACACAATTGCAGCAAGTATACATTCCCACTTATCCCCTACACGCAGACCCGCCTTCAGAACCTTATCAATGACTTAACATGCTACAGTACAGTATGCCGGCATCATGCATCCGATGTGGAAAGGAGAGAGGAGGGATGAGTGACAGGCAAAGAATGATGGGATGATTGGTGAAGAAGATGAGATGGGGATAGGACGGATCCCGTGCACACCTTACACTTGTTGATTCTGGCTCCCACATCCTGACTGAAACCGGGACCCTCCGCACTCGCTCCTCCCCCCCACCCCCCATCCTTACACCATGGACCAGTGACATCAATCACGGCACGTATTTAATGCGTCTCCTGGCAGGACGCCTGGGAACCATAGATTAGGCAGAGGATCCAGCGATGGAGCTATCAGACGTGGGAAAGCGAAAGTGTGCAAGGGGGGAAGGTGAAGGAATAAGGAAGAGAGCGAAAGGATGGAGATGGAAGATGCAGGAAAGAATGAATGACGAAGACGAATGGTGTGACGAGAAATTAATCGGCAAAGCACGAAGGAGAGTGAAAGAAAGAACGTGGGCGGAGAAAGCAAAAGGATTGACAGAGAGAAGGATGTTAAGACGGAAGGACGAAAGGAGACTCGCGTTCATGTGAATAATAATAATAATCAGAGAGGAATAATCGTGTGAATAAATGGTTTGTAGAAAAGAATGTGGAATGAGAAAAGTGACACATATGGGATTTGTAACTCCACAATCGCAACACAGATCTATCAACACGGACCATAGATAGTTACACTCAACAGTATAACTTTGAAATAACTGCTTTAACTATGGGAAGATCTCTTTGAGACTCCTCAAAACCACAACTATATTATTTATCTGCTTTATTTGAGCCTTTTGTCAGAACCAACTCCCAGTGTTTTTGCCATTACCAAGCTTTGCTTTTAATTGATGAAATTGGCTGTGTGCATCAACGAAACCTCAGGCATCCTTTCCTCGTCTTTGCAGCGAAGATGCTGGAACAGAATGCGGTGGGGAGAAGAGCGGTCGAGCGATGTCGCTTCTGGCCTGGCTGTGCCAATGGCGACTCTTGTTCTTTCCACCACCCATCACAGCAATGCCGGTATGCACCCTCGAGCTGCTACCAATTATATTTTTTCCCATCCATCTGCCCCGGGCCCTGAAACAGGAAAAAAAACTGACCAATATCTGTCTTTTGAACCCCTAGTTTGTTTCCAAACTGCAAGTTTGGGGATCGTTGTTTGTACATACACCCAAACTGCCGTTTTGATGGCCAGTGCATGAAGACTAACTGCCCATACACCCATGCTAGCCGGAGAGCATACACCATGCCAGCCAAGCCTGGTGAGTAGAAGTGATGGGAAGTGGTGATTTTGAACTGGGAAAGGGTGGAATGAATGGAAAGTGTGATTGAGAGGGAAAAGTTAAACTCACAACACTCCCCCACCTTGTTGAACTCTCAAAATCCAGGCTTACTGCAAAGTTCCACTCCCTTGTTCCTCTTTTCTCCTGCTTGTGGAACCTCCTTTCTCAGATTATCAAACCTATTCCTCCCTTCTTGGCTTCAAGTTGGCAGTGCACCACTATCCTTACCTGCAATCTAATCTACTCATTAACTCCCCAAACCCAACCTTTTTTGCAGGTTACTGTGTTTCTCTCTCTCTCTCTCTCTCTCTCTCTCTCTCCTCCTCTCTCTCTCTCTCTCTCTCTCTCTCTCTCTCTCTCTCTCTCTCTCTCTCTCTCTCTCTCCTCCTCCCTGTCCCTGTCCCTGTCCCTTTCCCTGTCCCTGTCCCTGTCCCTGTCCCTGTCCGTCCCTGTCCCTGTCCCTCTCTCTTCTCCCCTGTCCCTGTCCCTGTCCCTGTCCCTGTCCCTGTCCCTGTCCCTGTCCCTGTCCCTGTCCCTGTCCCTGTCTCCTCTCTCTGTCCCTGTCCCTGTCTCTCTCTCTCCTCTTGTCCCTGTCCCTGTCTCTCCTCTCTCTCTGTCCCTGTCCCTGTCCCTGTCTCCTCTCTCCTGTCCGTCTCTCTTCTCCTCTCTCTCTCTCTCCTCTCTCTCTCTCTCTCTCTCTCTCTTCTCTCTCTCTCTCTCTCTCTCTCCCTCTCATTCATTCCCATCAGTACGTGACTTTTCTGCCTTCCATTAGGTCATTCTTCCATGAGCCTCAATTTTGTATTTAAATTGTAGTGTTGATGTGGCAATATAGCCAGATATGTGACGTGCTACCCTTTTGTGGACTTGGTGCTGTGTGATGTACAGTTGTGGAGCAGCTACGAGTACAGCCGATGCAATGCAAGTTTTTCCCGGAATGCAAGAAACCCGACTGCACTTTCTACCATCCCAAGGTAACTTGGGTAACTTAAACGGAACCTTGAACATTGACCATAATCCACTTGCTCTATTCTATATCTCACACAGCTTTTGACTAACCATCACATTCTTTGATTATAACCCACCAGCCCTGCCGGTACGGCTCCTGCTGTAAGCGTTCGGATTGTTCATTCTTCCACCCTGAAGTCTCCCTGCCGCCACGTGAAGCTTTGCGCTGGGTCAAATCTCAACAGGTATGCTACAAGTTTGGAACGTCTGCCAACTGCCTTTCTGTGGTTAGAATTCTCTTGTGATCCATCCATTTTGCACACCTAATCTTGTATTGTCCTCATGTTTGTATCTCCCAACACACCTTTTGCTATTAATTGGAACCTATCCATATATTTTGTATGTAGCTGCAGGGGTGTGGGGCTGGGGTTAGTGGTATCAATAACAAATGAAAATAGCAAAATTGGAGGGAAGGAGAATGTGATGGGTGTGGTGGTGGGGGGGGAGGGAGAGAAAAGCAGGTTTGCTGGAGAGCAAAGGGAATATATATATAATGTTACGGTTTTGGAAACTTACCCCAGGGGGAGAGCATACATAGACACATAGGATTAGTTATTTCATTTGTCTGTGTAGCCGGTGCTTCACCTATCTGTTCCACTTGGTAGAAGATCACCAGGTGTAGCGCCGAGGGCGTGACCTCTAGTTAGGTTGCCGTGCCAATAGAAAGGTATCGCAGAAACATCGAAGCGTAACCCTACTCAGCCGGTAGTCTATGTCAAGCAGCTACGGCTGTGTAAGAACTCCAGCCCGTTGGACCGCGGAATCATCCGTGCCCGGCGGCCTCAGGACCGGGTGTTCGGGAGAAACTCAAGTGCTTCCTCTTGTGGCGAGCCTTGAACCCCGGGCCGTAACAATATATAACTGTGCAAGGGTTGGTGTTATTTTTCACTCTTGTGGCACGATTCAATATTAAACATTTGTGGGAAGTTAAAAGTGTGCAATATAGTTGGATAAATAATTCAAATTTCTGTGAAAGTTAATTTAATATCACAATTATCTTTCTTTGAAGTACGTATTTAAAATAAATTCGTAAATTGAAAAAGTTTTATTTTTGCTGTACATGTTATATTATCATGTGCTTGGAATATCCACTTACCCCAAAGAAAATATGTAGGAAACAGTTTGTTGATTTTTAAAAACATTTAATTACCTCCGCCACCGAAGGTGAAGGTGGTTATGTTTTCACCCCTTTCTGTCTGTTTGTCTGTTTGATTGTGTACAAGATATCTCAAAAAGTTGTGGACGGATTCGGATGAAATTTTGTGGACAAGTTCGGTGTGTGACAA
>CM068961.1:30098939-30151704 GCA_035128595.1 Eptatretus atami | reverse complement strand
TCAAATGGAGTGACAAAGTGCCAAATGCCCAGGTATTCGCATGTGCTGGCTTTCCTACCATGTACACGCTCCTCAGACAACGCAGGTTGCGCTGGCTCGGCCACGTGTGCCGGATGGAGGACGTGCCGCATACCGAAGGATATCCTTTATGGCGAGCTAGCCTCTGGCAAAAGATCTGTCGGCCGTCCCCAGCTGCGCCACAAGGATGTCTGCAAGCGCGACATGAAAGCTCTGAATATCAACACTGAGAGCTGGAGGACATAGCAGCTGACCGCAGCAGATGGCACAGCATGCTGCAAAGACAACTCAAGGCAGGAGAGGAAAAGATCCAGAACCTGGCTGAAGAAAGGGAGCCAGACGGAAGGCGCGCTCCTGTGGAGAAACACCTGCGACCACCCACACCTGCACCCGATGCGGCAGAGACTGCCACTCCCGAATCGGACTGATCAGCCATGGCCGACGCTGTTTCAGCCGTGACGTCACCACGGCCTCAAACGACAACTAGGGCGCATCACCATCCATGGTCGACATCGACCGACGGATGCCCACTACTACTACTTCACCATTGAGAGATCAGGCGAAACCGATATATAGCACGATATCTCAAAAAGTTGTGGACGGATTCAGACTAAACTTGGTGGACAGGTTGGGTGTGTTGCAAGGACAAATCGATTCGATTTTGGTGAAGATCTGAATCCGGATCTGGATACGAGAATTATTTATTTTTTAAAGTGTTTCTTCCCCATTGAGAGATATGGCCAAAAACGATATAGTACTGTACAGCATGATATTTCAAAAATGTAATGGGCCCGATATGTTCTTGTGGATCAGGCGTTGCGTGGCAGAGGTATGCACTCTACCGAGTGCCCTTCTGGTTGTAATATATTATTGAACTCATCAACACCAGTTACATTCATGTGAATTACAAGAGGCCACAATAAAAGTTGCAAATTAGTGAATATGTGAAATTAGCTTTCATCAGCTTGTTCCCTTATTTGAAAGTCTCTGAGTGGGTTCAGAATGGTGCCATGGAAGCAACTTTCAACAGCACAGCGTGTGAAGATCCAAACTCTGCGAGAAGAAGGGCACACTATGAAGAAATAGATTACAGCTGTTGTGCTCCATCTGTGAGAGTCCGGACATGAGTCCCATCAAGGCCATATGAGATTACCTGGAAACGGAGAAGAACAAAAGGAACCCAATTCACCTTGCAGAATTGTGGAATGTACTACAGAATATTTGGCCAAATATTCCTGCAAGAGTGCTTCAGTCGTATACAGGAAGCATGGGTAAAAGAGTGATGGGACTCGAAAAGGCAAAGGGCGGACACACAAATTATTGAGTGATACTATAAAAGGACACTCTTCTTGGTATTTTCTTGAGTAGTTTGTTTCACAATCATTTATAACGGATGTTAATTTACAATAATAGGCACATATTATCACTGATATGATTTGATGAATTTACCCTAAAGCATTGTTACAGCTGCAGTCAATTCTGGTTACCGAGTTTGAGTCCCGCGGGTCATGTCAAAAGGACCACAGACCCGAGCAAGTTCCCGGGCCTGTTTTCCATGTTACGATACTCATCGGGACTGCAGAATTAATGGGGTGATCCGCCAGTAGGCACTCACGACCTATATAATTGGGCCGAGTGGTCGCAAGCATGGCCTGGTCCGCTTGAGCCGGCTTGTCGAATGACAATGAAATCACCAAATGAGGCAACCACAACAAGCAGAATCCAATCCCGAGACCAGGTATATTTATTTTAAAGTAAATGGCATGGGAGAAGGATTACATGAAGCAATAACAAGAACCAGTATGTAATCAATAAATTGATTACATACTGTGGCTGCCACCTTTTTTACCCACTCCGGAACTGGATCTCTCCAAGGGGTGTCACATACAGCTCAGAGATGCTTATGTGGGAATGTTTTGTTCCTCATGGGTAGGCGGTCACACGTGTAAAGTTTCGCCTCGATCTGTTCAGCCATTTCAGAGAAGATGTTTGAAGGTTTATAAAAAAACAATATGGCTGCCGAATCACGTGACCGATTATGTCATCAATTTTCGTTTTTTTCTGTAGACCAATTTTATCCCAAGATGACCCTCAAAAATTTTCATACCGATCGGATGTAGTGTTCCACATATGCAATTATGACGTCATAACGAAGGCACTTATGACGTCATGAAAAAATCACACTTATTCCCTATGAGGAGTACTTACTGTGTGCTAAGTTTCAATTTTTTCCTTGGTGCGGTTTCGGAGATGCAGAGTTCCAAAGTTTTTCCCGTTTTCCAACATGGCTGCCACACCACGTGACCTATGACGTCATAATTATCATTAAAGCATTCTACATGAGTAGTTGCTTCAATGATGAAAATTTTGTCTCAATCCGACAAGCGGTTTGGGAGAAAAACACGAAAGTTCTGTGCAGACAAAGAAACAAACAAAAAGAAACAGACAGACACACAAATGGACCCAAACTCAATACCCTCTCCTTCGGCGAGGGTAAACATAACATTCAATTGAAATCAAGTTGTTCCTCAAGCCATTTGAGAAGAGGAAGGATTTAATGTCTGAAGCGATGATGGATTCCATAACCTTGCTGATGATTGGGAGAAGGCTGATTGGTCTGAGTTGCAGGGATCTGTTTTTGCACTTTTTTTATGCAGGGCAGTGATGTTTGCTGACCAAGCAGATGGCAGATGACCTTGAGCAAATGAGAGGGTGAATAGAACAGAGAGAGGGGGTGAGTAAGCAGAGGAGCAGGTTTTTTGGACACGTGGGCTGATGCCGTCTGGACCGGTTGGAGAATCTGAGTCGAGGTTTGACAGCAAACTCTCCACTTTGTCAGAGGAAAAGGACACAGAGTCCAGGGACAGTTGGGTTGATTGGGTAAGGTGGGTACAGAAAGCAATGGGTTTGGGACACAAATTTCGATGCAAACACCGAGTTTAGGCATTCAGCCTTTTCACGTGCGGTATCAGCAATGCGGCCATTTGAGGTAAGGAAGGGGATGGAGGGGGAACATACACCAGAAACAGATTTGATTGATGCCACCAGGATTTGGAGGAGGGAGAGAGGTTTGAGAGTTCATACTTCAGCTTAGAAAGAAATTGTTTTCTGTCTCTCCTGAGGGTAGATACACACTTGTTCCGTGCTTTATGGAAGGAACTGAGATTACCCTCAGTTGGGTTTACTTTCCATGAGGCAAAGACAAGTTGTTTCAGGACAACTGCCTCGCCACAAGCTTTAGAGGACCATGGGCGGGAGGAAGGGTAGGACAACTGAAGACGAGATGGGATAAATCTGTGCATGAGAGAGAGAGAGCAAGTTTCTTTGAAAGAAGTTTACCACCTTTAATGCAGCATCTTTTAAACGACCTTATTTGACATGTTACATTTGTGTTCTTGCCTGTTGTTTTTGTCTTTTATGACGTCCTTAAAAAAACAGTAAGTTTCCTATTTGGAATGATTTTCAGTTTTAAATTTTGTTTAACTGTCAGGCAGGCAGACAGAAAAATAACATTATCTCACTGCTTTCTGTTCATGCCCGATCGGGATGAATTCAGAGTCAAAGTACTGCTAAACTACTGGTTTGTTTTCCAATTCATGTTCAAAATAGAAAAAGAGCAATCGGAGATTGCAGACCCTCGCCAGGACTTCTTTTGTCTGGAGTATTTTGTGTGGCGTTTGTGTACTGGTGTGTTACATAATTAATAAGACACATAACTAGAAGTGCCACTTTATTCCTGCTGGCAGTGATGACCGGGTACCAAGACGTCCCGCTTTGACGCAACCCCGCTTTGATTGGACACCTGACCCTGACCCACGACGTTTTTTATATTATTCTTCAATTGAATTCAGAATGGGATTAAAATAAATTAAATTATAATCAAATGTAAGACCAAATAGGTCCAGTCCTGCATTGGAGTAATCAGAAGGAACCCGAACAAGCAAAAAGCAAAGATGAAGTCATCAGGAGGACCCTGGATGGGATTCACATTTCAGCTGCTGCTACTCTACCTTCAAACCCATCCAAGCACAACCAAGTGAGCCAGTTTAAAAAACAAAAAAAACAAACCCATATAAAAAAATTAAATAATTCTGGTTGCCAGACCATGCATCCGATGAAGTTGAAATTTAAAACATGTATTCTACATCACCACTACATCATAAATGTGAACCTTCACGTCGATTGATTAAGCGGTTCCAGAGAAAACATTATTTAATATTTTCTTCAATCCAATATGGCTACCACGCCACGTGACCTATGACGTCATAACTATCATTAAAACATTTCACATGAGTAGTCGCATCAATGGTGAAAATTTCTTCTCAATCCGACAAGCGGTTGTGGCTGAAAAACACAAAAGTTCTGTGCAGACAAACAAACAGACAGATAAACAAATGGACACAAACGCAATACCCTCTCCTTCGGCGAGGGTAAATATAGCATTCAATTGAAATCAAGTTGTCCATTAATCATCCACTGACGTTTGTGGATGGACGGATGGACGAACAGACAGACAGAAGTTAACCTATTGCTGAACCCCGCTCTTTGCTTCGCATGCACAGGGTAACAATATGTTCTAAAATATCATTGTTTTTTGTGCGTTTCACGACATTTTAAATCCTCATTGAGTTTCACAGATACACATGCAATCTGCTTGTGAAGTACAACATGCTGTGTTTTGATTAAACCCGTCAGAGAAGTGACAGGAGGCACGCCTCGTGTTTATAACATTGCATTGTTATTGTGCCCTCCCACAACCACAGTTATCCCAATAAGTCGAACGAGGAAGCAACGTGTTTTCCTTTGCATTCATCCGTGGCGCTCGATCTATCAAAAGCTTGCACCATCACTCCTGCGGTCCAACACCCGATCGCAGAGTGCATTCTCCCGTTTCTGACTCGTTGCAAACTTTGACGTTGATCTCCACAAACTCTGACATCGGTCGTCTCCTGGCGTCGCACCAGTTTGAAGTATTTTAATGCACCTGAAAATAGGAAGTTAGTTTTGAGATTGCAAAGCTGTTGCATCGATGTAAATTATATTATCCAATTGTGAGGAATAGTTATTTTTTCACCCGTGTTAAAAGGTTAATTTGGCATACCCGTTCAGCTGAATGATATATATATTTCAGTTGAACTTTCTTACCCACAGTTCATTATGACGTGTCCGTACCCGTTGTAACAGTTTTTCTAAGAATAATTTGGCTGCATTCACACAACAGCTTGTTAGAGCATTACCTGCTTGACAATCCAATCTTGCTGCTGTTTCCCATAGCAAGCAGCTCGTTAAGTCGTGTGTGCTTTATCTTCTCTTTTTTTTTTTTAAACGACCCTTCGGCAATGACCTGTTTAAAAATGTGCAAAAGTGATTTGGTTCACTTGTTTTTTACCCACTGCCTAAACTTTTGCTTGCATGTTTGGCAATGCACATTGCTCCGCTACTGTCACCTGCCTACAGTGGGGTCCCCGGCCTGTAAGAGATTGTTTGCCCACATCGAGATCTGTTCCAACTTCGAACATCTTTTTGATTTTTGTACTGTGTTTGACACAACTTTCTTATTTCGAAACAGAGTAAACAAATTTGTTGTGGTGGCTCCAGGTCTTTGTCATTATCTTTTACATTTCAAGCTTATTTTCCTGACGGCAATGGAAGTTATAACTTCACCTTTCCACTCTTCAACGGCCTGCTTTGTCGTTCTGTCCTTGGACGGGCGGTGGAATGGCATCATGTCAGGAGGTAAATCGGGTCTTGTGCTTAACATTGTCATTTCAGCATGTCGACTCGGCCATTGTGGTCGCTTCCACTGCGGCTGTTCTGTTCCGAAATGGCAGCGCTGTTCAGCTCCAAATCGTGTTGAAAACAGCTCCTTGATGCAGGTGTCCGATATTGGCTCTTTCTTTTGGATCGATATAAAATTTAACCATTGTAAGTTTAACCCCCTGCCCAATCCCCCACTCCCCCTGCTCGCACCTCCTAAGCCCCGGCAGTCACCCGAGCTGACATCTTCAAAATGGTTACAACACCTGTTTATGCTCGGTTTCATTTAAAATGAGTTTTCAAGATTTGTTTTTCTTGTTTTTTTTTATCTTGACATCTGCACAAGTGTAGAATTACCTTTCTTTTTCTGGAATGTATGCCAGCATGTTTGCCCCTTCCATGCTTACTGTTTATAGGGATTTATGAAACAAGCAATTGAATTAGTTTTCATCCAAATTAAAATAATGACTTCCATCGTATGTTTTATTTAATTTTATTTTAATATATATTATATACATGATCGATACGGTAAAACACCATGGTAAAAAAAAACCAGGCAAACACAAACTACGGTAAAACCTGTACCTTGATATTGGGTAATTTTAATGACAGTTTATTATCAGTAATGGAAAAATAAACTCACAGCCTCAAACTTGTTGGATTCTCAGAAGCTAGTGCATAGTTCATTCACGTGCTTACTCAATTATGGGCATGATGACGTCATAACCCACAGGTTTGTTTGGGTTTCCGGGTTGAAGTGCTCAATGATCAATACCTTCTGAGTTTGAAAGTTTAAACTTATGCGGCTGAAATTGAGTTTCCTGGAAGCAGAGAACGAGCTTGAGTTAGTTGTAATGTTTTTAATATTGTGTTCATAAAGAATTGAGGAACGTACGTTTGAGGTGTGTGCTATGGTATTTTTAAACGTGTTTATATTACGTTTGAGCAGGACCAGCACATTGATCTGTACACTTCATATACAAACATGATGCCCGTGGAAGCCATAGTTAAATGATTTTGTCAAAACAACATGGGTGTCTGAAATTTTCATGTACATCGGTGTTGACACCTCTCTACACTACACAGATGATCACACATGATAGTTTACTTTGGCATAAACATCATTAATAATGTGTGTGCCCTAAACTGACATCAGGGTTAGATATGTAGACTCGGTTAATATGCTCTATGAGTGGTTTCGATTCTGAACCATCAGCCACATGTTGAACCATGAGGTTAAGCTGTTCATCGGATGCTAGCGGTACTCCTCTGATCATCTTCTGGAAGGTCACACACCATGTCCTGAATTTCTCAGGTTTATCGTGAAACACAGAAATCTGATTTGAAACTAAGTTTTGACGAGACAGATAGTTTACATCAGTGATCTTAGTGTTTGTTTTAGAGGAGGGCCACTTTTACCGATAAGACATCAGCGTGAGAGCCGCCACACCTCCTGCAGGACTCCATAATGGCTGCCATTAGCTATTAGGCGCTGCCCTTACGTACTCTTTTTCGTGATGATTAACTGGGCCTCAAGCGTAATTATTTGTATACTGCAACCATATCCTGATGTAGTTGTGTTACTTTTATGATTTGCGTTCGAACACTCATTTGAAACCATTGGATCTGTGGATGCAAATTTCTCCAAAATTAGCATCATGGGTTTATGGGTGATAAGATTAAAATGCTGCCAATTAAACTTAATTGATAATTAACTTGAAAAAGTAAATGTTTTTTTTAGCAAATAGCACAAATTGTTCTAACCTTTAATGAGAAATGTATTCAAATACAACATGTATATTATATCTATGTACTCAAACATGTATTTTGTTTAGCTGAGGGATTCTCATATATAAACAATTATATTGGTGTCTGGTTGGAGGCTCCAGTCTGGCTTCAATGGAATGTTTGTCTCGGTGATACCCAGATGTCTTTTTGCACTCTTATCAACTTCAGATTGTAAATCGTTCCCCAGCCCTTTCAATTCAGCCTGACCTGACCTCCGGACCAAGGAGCCATGTGTGATCCATCCTAGCACCCAAAGGGCTGCAGTCTTGGTGCCATTCTGTCTCGAGGATGATGAAAACATTGTTTCATGATCTTACCCCACCTCCCCTTACCCCTGAATATTAGAAAAGAACTCAAAATCTATGTACTGCAGGATCAGAGGAAGAGTGTGTTGCTTGTTTGTGTTATAGAATCTCCTCTGGTTTTCCACATGCATATGTATTAAAATGGTTCAAATGTACAAGAGGAATTGAATATTCTTCAACAGGTCAATTTGAGAGCATTTATGGCAGATTATGATGGGGGTGTTTTCACATTTGTGTATTATCGGCCGCACTGGAAGCCACCAAGAGCCACCAGTGGCTTCTCGGCCGAGCAATGAAGAATGGGCTTGCATTGTCCTGCATGGCAGTTATCACTGTTGGCATGATTGATAGCTTGACTTCTCAACCCAATAGTGAATGGCTAGACACTGGTAATGTTGTTGCCGGATGTGCGATGTATGTCCTTGCAGCATATGTAGGTACAGCATGGGTGTACATTGGATTTGGTGAGAAATAACCCGATTGGTTGTTGGTTGTAATCCCACTGGACGGCGACATAAGGTCATTGTACATGGTGAGATACTGAGCGGTCGTAACCGGAGCCGAGTTTGTGACCCACGAGCTCATTGTGGGGTACATTAACACAGTGGGGGTCGATGTGCAACCGTGACAGCATAGCATTGGAGAAAGATAATGACATGACATTTGTGTGTAAGGCATTATTTGGTGGCTAATGAGTTTCGGACGATAGACCAGGAGCTGGCATCCTGTTATACTGAACAGACAGAACTTGCCTGTTGGACACGTTTGATGTCAATGAGTTCTCCATCGATGCTGGTGCTGCAATGTTGGTGGCTGGTGAAAGGGGGTCCGTCTGAAATGACACTGGTTCGAGCAATGTAGCTGGGTCAGCACGTACCCGGGTAACCGGTGGAATACCTTCAATATCCTATTCAGATAGAATGGATGGCATTGGAGACATGGTGTCCCTGGGCAACAGCACTCCCACCTTCACCGCAGGTGTAGGTAATCCAGCTACCAAAATATTCTCTAATTGTTCCCAACACAGAATGTCAGTAATCACCTCCAAGTGGGTCCGAGCCACAGCCACATCTTCCTCCCGCTTCAGCTGTTTGAGATATATCTGTTGCTGCGTAGCTTTCAGTTGTTGCTGCATCTGTTGCTGCTTGAGATCACTCTTTTGCTGTGCCTGGTGCTGTGCAGCCATGAAGCATTGCTCTTTGAGTAGCGATCGAGCTTCGTCTGATTTACATCCCATGGCAGCTCTGACAGAGGGCTTGGCTGCTTCTACTTTGGCCTTCAATAAGAGCGAAGACCTGGAAGGGTTGGACAAAGCCTGGGAGCCAGCGACAGACAGCCTACGAAGCAAGCTCGACATGGCTGCTCTTATTCCTCCCGGCGACGAGACGAGCGTGAAGTCAAGTTTTTACTATCTTGGAACTGCTTACGTGTCCAGATTCATTGAAAAAGGATGGTCCAGGCAGCTTACCAACACTTCGAGGTTTAAATCACTTTTTCTTGAATTTAAAACACTCCAAATGCGATGGTAAAAACCGTGCCTTTTCCACAAATGACCACCGTTTTGCCAGACAGGTTCGTGCCGCTCTCGTCCGCTTGCAGCGGAGATGACATGACATAAGGGTGGAGCATGGATATGCATGAGGCAAAACATGGGTGGAGTATAAATATACATCTTACATTCAAACTTGGTTACATCACACCGATGTTTCACCACCCATCCCCTCATTCCCCTCACTACCCTCTCACAATATTTGGCCTGACGCAACCCCACTTGGTTGCGTGAGGTAAAGGAGTCGTCATCCCCATATTCCGCTCTGCTTCTTTCTCGTTTCTTATCATCTCCTTCCCGGAATGAATAATGGTGCCATGTCTGTTGTCTAAGTCAGTTTGTCTTTTCTTTGTGTTCTTTTGCCTTAGATTGCTTTCTGATTGCCTGCCTGTGTAAATAAAGATGGCTGTTGCTTGCTTGCAAATACGTGTTTCATGGTTGCAGCTGCTTGTGTGAGTAAATAAATAGTTGTTACATTTCCAGACCTGCTCGTCCAAGTCCTTTGTTTCATTGATCCGACATAGCGTGTTCATAATCAACAGACGGGAAGTTTTTGCCCCACTGATTGGCTCCGTTAATTAGCAAACGCTGCACTCACGGTTCCACTCGGCCGTAATAAGTACTTGGGTACTCATTGAGGGTGTGGGTCTAGCTCAGGTAGTTGTACCAACGAGTCGGTAATGTGGATGTGAGGACCCTGCTCGGCATAATTGCTTTTGCTGGCGTTCACGGTTGCTTCACAACTGTTGGGTCATGAAATCCGTCTTCTGGGAGCCTCAGGGTCGGTGGTGTGGTCGGGCCCGAGTACGCACCTCATGAGCCCGGCACTTGTGCCAATACTGTAACAATACATACATACATACACACATTCACGTGGTGTAGAAAACGTGGAAAGACATGGGTAAATGAGGGACACCAAATATATTGAAAGCAACACATTCCACACAGGTGTGGCCCATGTGTTAATTGAGCAAATAACATACCCGCATGCTTTGGGCCATGTATAAAATTGCTGCACGGGCCTGGTTGCCTATAATTATGATGAGCATGGCTGCAAGAGGAGACCTGCCAATGCCCACATCCACACAGAACGTGTAGTCGCCCAATGGTTTGATGAGCACGACACTGATGTTATCCATAATATGTCATGGCGTTCTCCGTCACCAGATATGAACCCAATCGAGCATTTATGGGATATTCTGGAACGATGCCGAAGCACCTCCATCAAACAGGTGTGAGTTCATTGACTTTCTTGTGGAAGAATGGTTCGCCATCCCTCCTGCAGAATTCCAGACGCTGGTGTATTCTATGCCACAGCACATGCAGTACATCCGTACGAGCCGCACGTGTTGGCCCAACGCCCGACGATTCGACGAAGTGACTTTACATTGGTGTTACCATTTTTTTGTCCACTACCTGTACATACATACTTACAAACAAACAAACATACATACATATGCATACACATGTATACCACACACAAATACACACACACATACACATATACACATGTATACCGTACATATACATACATACACGTGTATACCGTACACATACATATACATACATACACGTGTATACCGTACACATACATATACATAAACGTACACGTGTATACCTTACACGTACATATACATACACGTGTATACCGTATATACATACATACACGTGTATACCATACATATACATATACACGTGTATACCGTACATATATACATACACGTGTATACCTACATACATACATACACGTGTATATACATACATACACGTGTATACCATACACGTACATACATACATATACATACACGTGTATACCATACACGTACACATACATACATATACATACACGTGTATACCATACACGTACACATACATACATACACATGTATACCGTACACGTACACATACATACATACACATGTATACCGTACACATATATACACGTGTATACCGTACACGTACATATATATATATATACATACACGTGTATACGTACACGTACACACATGTGTATACCGTACACATATACATACACGTGTATACCATACACATACATACATACACGTGTATACCGTACATGTACATACATACCGTACACGTACATACATATACATACACACGTGTATACCGTACACGTACATACATACATATACATACACGTGTATACCATACACGTACACATACATACATACATGTGTATACCGTGCATGTACATACATACATACACGTGTATACCATACACGTACACATACATACATATACCATACACGTACATACATACATACACGTGTATACCGTACATATACATACACGTGTATACCGTACATATACATACATACATATACATACACGTGTATACCGTACATATACATACACATACATACATACACGTGTATACCGTACACATACATACTGTTGCGAATTCGCGCCCGCCGGCGTATGATCGGCCACGTAACTCGAATCGCGGCACGTCTCGCCCACCGGACGGACAATTCTGTCGTGACCCTCTCGGACTAACGCCGGGAGCCAGTCACGGGTGGGCCTTTCGGCCTCACCACGATCGTGCCAATCGGCCACCCGCGTGGGATAGGGTTGTTCGCCAAACTCGACCTACCTAAGTACCCACGCGGATGGTAAACCGGGCGATCGCACCTCGCCGCAGGTCGACTTCGGACACGAACCGCTTAAGCGGTCCATTCCGTGCTATCGGGATAACCGAGCGGTGTTATCGTCGGCCTCGACGGTTCCTTCCAATTAATTATCGGGCGTATTACGCCCACTCGAACCCTTCACGTGAAGCAAGATGGAGACCCAACAAAGGAAAGGACGCAGCGAAACAGGGAACAATTCAACACAAGCAATTTTATTTAGACACACGGAGAGACACATATACAGCAAATGAAACAAAAGAAATAGTGACGCAGCTCTACAACCGACTACGCGCACACGGGCAACACTTAACAGTTCTACTTTACGAAGACAGGCGCCACACACCACACGTTCACACAGAACCCAAAAAGAAAAGAAGAAAGGAAGTCGCGACTTCCCTGGCGCGTCGTCCACTTGGCGACCGCAGCCTCGAGTCCCTCCAGTTTCGAACGATCCTCAGTTTCGAGCTGCCCTGGGTTTCGAACGATCCTCTGGTGAACTCTCTCTCTGTCCACCTCTTTTGTAGGGAGGTCCTTCCCCTCTCTCCGCCCCGCGCCCCGCCCCGTTCGGACGCGTCACATCGCGCGACCGCCATCGGGAGAGGACACGCCACCCCCCTCCCTCTCTCACTTCGGTGGAGAGGGGAACGAGATTCAAGCGGGAAGATGCGGCGCGGGCGTTTTGACGGGAGATGTTTGCGCGGGAGTTTTGGGCGGGAGATCTTGGCGGGAGATGCCCCTTCATGCACTGGTGGCTGCTGCTGCCACTCCGTCCCTCATCCGTCCTGCGGAGATCGTGACCGCACGATGCTCGATGAATGGCGAGTGGTGAAGATGCTGGTAGCGCAGTTGTGGAAGGTGGCATCGTGGCGTGAGTGGAGTGATTGTTGGCGTCGAGGTTGTTGGCATCGAGGTTGTTGGCGTCGTGGTTGTTGGGTCGTGGAGTGAATGGAGTGATCGTGGAGATGTTGGTTGTGGCGATGTTTGTTGTTGTTTTGTGCACCTAACATAAAGAACAGAAAAATGACTAATTCAAAGCGTCACAGCCCGAATGAATCACATAAATTCCCTTTAGACAACGGGTTTGGGCTAACTACACATGTACTTCGAGATATCTCACCTACGGGACCTGAATGGTGGTTGCGAATTTCCACAGCCGTAACACTACCCCCTCCCCTTTTTACAGACTCGTCCCGAGTCGTCAAATTCTCGTGTGCCATCATGTGTAGTTTCTCCCTAGTACGTTTTACCTACGGATCCCTGAGTGCGACATTCATGGTATTCGTGTCCCCAAATAATAACCTGAGGGCTGAGTAACTAACTAAACAAACCCACTCACACGGACAACTTAATAAAATTGCCGGCGCTAAGCCAGACATGCCGGGGCGCACTCATATTTACAATACACAACATCTTAACCTTATAATTTTACACTAAACCATGGCCCAGGATCAATGGACTCTGCAGGAAAAAGAAGAAGTCAACAGAGAACCGGCGCACGGGCCGCCACTGCAGGCCCGTGTTGTAGCTGCCAACGGACAGTTCTTGCAGCTTGCAAACTGTTGCCTTGATCCTGGGCACATGGCAATGAACAGGGGGGGCA
This sequence comes from Eptatretus atami, assembly GCA_035128595.1. Lineage (NCBI taxonomy): Eukaryota > Metazoa > Chordata > Myxini > Myxiniformes > Myxinidae > Eptatretus > Eptatretus atami. Next base: position 30,138,036 of record CM068961.1, on the reverse strand, counting down.
AAGCAAAACTGAACGGGGACAATGAAACATGGGCAGTGGGCATGGCATGGAAAGGTAGGCAGGCAAGGCATGGCATGACAAGGCCGCTGTAGCAAACACAGCCGGCAGATGAACTGGCCGGCACAGGCCTTGCAGTAACACAGCTGCTGACGATCCGGCCGGTACAGGCCTCGTAGCAAAACACAGCCAGCCGATGAAGTGGGCCGGCCTTTGCCTTTCAGTGGAGGTTGGTGGAGGGAGTGCGGTGGTGCTGGCCACTCAGAAGGCGGCTCGGACCTACTACCTGTCTCCCTCCAACCTATCGCCTTTGCCTGTCACTGTCCATACCCATCCCTTAATTTGTCAAAACCCAATTTAGCCCCAATTATTTTTTTGTTGTTTTTATTTTCATTTCTATACTCCCACTATAAATCGTCCCCTAACCCCCTTTACTGTCCTTGTTCGGCTAACCTATTGTCCCTAGCCTACTCCCAACCCTTACGTTCCCTTCCGGAGGGGAATAAGGGAGAGCGTTCTGCGCCGAGGCCCAACGAAGCCTCAGGATGGCCTCCTCAGACTTCAGCGATCTTAACCCAAGGTGGGTCCGCGGCCCACAACGTGAGCGAAAGGATGGATGGTGCGGAGGGGTACACTTCCTATCTACCCTATCCATTTACCTTTAAACTACCCCGGGGCTTTGAACAAGCGCCTCTCGCTTAAACTATTGGTTCTATCAACCCAGATTCCCGTCGCCTGTGTGGTGTCCTCACACTTTTGGGCCTCGCCCCCAATTTTTTTCGTGCCCTTGCACGGTTTCGTGGCTGGGACGCGTGGCTCCCTTGGCAGGCACGACCCTCTGCCGATTCTCTAACGATGGCACCCCGGGCACTACACTGCCTCCGAGCCTACCAGCTCCCTAAACACCGGGGATGCCCTCTCTGGCAACTCCCCTGAAATGCTCACGTGGCAGGCTGGCTTCCCGGGCCCCTTTCCGAGGGTCACCCGTGCCCACAACACTGCCCACGGGCTAATGGCGCCCGGGCCCCGCATCATGCGGGTGCACCCGTGCCCACTACGCTATCCCGGCCCCCCAGGGCCCTTGGCCTACCAGGCCGACTAGCCGGTGCCCGGGTACCCACTCAGTGATACTCACCTTTCGCAGCCACGCTCCCAGCCCGTCAACAGGGCTCCTGCACCCTCCAAATGGGTATCGAGCCTACATTCCACCAACACAACAAAAGACCTCCATTTTTCAATTTCGTTAACCACTAACTCACTTTACACTGACCCCGGGGTCCTTGGGCGGGAGTCACTCCTCCCCCAATCACTCATCGCACATGCATTCCACATTCGCTCCACTCACACAGACCCGCTGGCCTCACTCACTCAACATGTCACAACTCCTCAACTCACACATTGCGATCCTGCCATCCTGCTCACTACATCCCTAACTAACTCGTGCTCCACGTCGTCCCTTAAGCTACAGCACGTTCCATTTAACACTACGTAGCTAAGCTACGTCCCTCTACACATCCAAAGTCTGTCACTGTCCTCGAAATCAAAAAAAATCATTTCCCCACCTAAAGCTCACTACAATCCTCTACCTAACATCCACGGGCCTGAGGACTTACCCTGCCCCATGGAGCGGTCTAACTAAGCTAACCCTTCCCCTAACTAGTGCCATCCTGTGCCCTGGCCAAGGGGATCTTCCACCCCTTGCCCAGGGAATCCTGTTCACTCGAAGCGAGGCTTGCTTTTGTTAATTAATTATTTTTTTTTTTCCAAATTTTGCGCAGCACCAGCGCGGCCATCGCAAGCTCGCGCACTTTGCACTGCCCGTGACGTCATGCAGCTGCACGTGTACCTCGTCCTCTTGGACGGTACATTCGGCAGGGATTCACCCTCCTGCCGGATTCCAACCCACATGCAGCCATGACGTCACCGTGCGCACACAAAAGCAAACCTCGCACTCCGAGAGGCTCCCCACGCGAACACATGTGCTCTGCCCGTTGGAGCTTAACACAAGCTCGCGTGGAGAACCCGTCCGGTCCAAATCCGCTGTCCTGCCTAAACTTTGTCCGTCCGCGGGATCGGCAAATCCACCGCTGGCGTTTCCGGACCGGGCTTCACTCCCGCAAGCGAGCACGTGGCGGCCTCGTGCGTTGCACAGCACGGACCTCGCGCTCGCTGCTGGGTGAACCCGGCACGGTCCCCAAAACAGCTACGGCCGCTACCGGCTTCTGTCTCTCTGTCGCCGTCGTTGTCGCCATTCCACCCCGCACACCTGCGTGTCACGACGCACAGACTCCACTCTATCACACTCACACCGGGAGACGCGGCTGCATGCTCACGCATGCCCACCGTCATCTCCTTACACACAGAGACCTCACACACAAGGTCTCCTCACACTCGGCGCTCACTCACTCGTGCCTTTCCCTTGCACACGTGGCTCCTTCCACACACGGTGCCTCATCCACACACGGCGTGCTGGGGGCACGCACTTCGGCCCACTCGCAGCCTCGCACACCATTTTACTCACACACGCGGTCCCTTTCACACAACGCCTTTCACCCACGCTTTGCGTGCTTTGCAGCACGCATTTCGCCACGCTCGTGTAACCACACCTCAACACACACGCGGGACCAACACGCTGGGATTCGTGACACCACAAGGGGTTCCGGGCCTCTATAACCCCAAGCTCGGCGTGAACCCGTTCGCAGCACTCGCCTCCTCGAACTCGCTCGACCGACCGAACTCACCTGGTCGTGATCAGCTTCAAGGGGGCATACTCCCTCCCTCGTTCCTGGAGGCAGCCATCCAGCTGCTCGACCGGGTCACAACACAGTCCACCAGCTCCCCTCATGGTCTCCACTACCTCCGTGTGTGTGCGTCTCTAACCCCGTCCAATTCACCCTCTATCTCCGTGTCTCTGCCAACTTTCACCTTACCTCCTTGTCTCCACTTTTTTATTTCCTTTGTCGTCACCTCGTGTCTCGTCTCACACGTTTCGGTCACCGTCACCCGATTAGTTTTTCCCTCTCGGTCACCGTCACGCTTCTCGCCCAATACGTCCCCGAATTAATTTGCCTCACCCGCCTCCATTGCGGGCCTGACAACCGTTGCACCCCTCCCAGCTCGTTCGCTCCCACACGTGGCGTCGCCATTACGCACTCCGCTGTTGTTGCCTTCATGCCCGCCTGCAGGCTTCGGCCCATGTTCTGCGTCTCACCCCGCAGTTTTTTATCTTGCCAAAACGAAGTTTTTGCAAGATATGTTAGTCAGTCTGTATGTTTTTTTTTTTTTGATTGTTTGTTTGTTTGTTTGTTTGTCTGTAATGAAAAAAAAATTCTGCAGAGCACAGTTTTCATTGGAAATTTTTGTAACTTCGCATATCAGAGGCCTATGGAGGTCCCTTTCAGGCAAAAAATTTTGAAGGTCAAGGTCAAAGGTCAAGGTCACTTTTTCGCAAATCAGTGTAATCGACAAAACCCTCATTTTTTGAGTAATTTTGATCGGATCGTCTTCAGACTTCATGGGAATATAGTTCATGGTCTGGCATTCAGCTGATTAATTTTTGGTGGCGATTGGCCTTGACTTCATGTGTTTTTTTTGTTGTTTTTTTATTTTTTTTTAATCTGTAATCACGTATAAATCACTCTGCAGATCACAGTTTTCATTGGAAATTTTTGTAACTTCGCATATCAGAGGCCTATAGAGGTCCTTTCAGCGCATAAATTTTGAAGGTCAAGGTCAAAGGTCAAGGTCACTTTGTCGCAAATCAGGGGAGTCGACGAAACCCTTATTTTTTGAATAATTTTGATCGGATTAGTCTTCAAACTTCATGGAAATATAGTTCATGGTGCTCATTCAGCTGATTAATTTTTGGTGGCGATTGGCCTTGACCTTCATGGTTAACGCCTAAGGTCAAACATTTGACCCCAAGGTCAAATTTTCAAGTTTTAGGAACCATATCGTGTAGTACCTAAAATTGAACACCTCGATGAGTGCTTTCTAGATATATCAAGCTTGAGACTTATGACGTGATTTGGTGACGTTTTGAGGCAAACGCATTTTTTCATGGTTACTCTGTAGAACGATTCTCATCGGAATCTCTCGTAGGAGATATTCCTCAAGGAGTCGCTCCTGGTGGATAGCAGCTCTGTTCACTCAGTGTGACCTTAAGAAGTCACACCTGGTCACCTTTTGGCAAGATACGGATCACCCTACGGGTGACATTGGTTTATTTATTTCTTCCTTCATTCCTTGCGCATTTGTTTCCATATTCGTTTTAATTTCGTTTGTGTTTGTTTCCATTTTCGCTTTCATTTCGTTCATTTGTTGCGTATTTCATCCATTTTCCCGTTCATTCCCTTTAATTTCGTTTTTCTTTCGAGTGCTTGTTGCGTATGTCCATCCATTTTCGTTTTCATTTCGTTTATGGCTTGCAAAATCATTTCGAGTGCACTCGGCTGAGCCGATTCGGTCGGATCGGGGTTTTTTGGTGAGAGGGGAAGGGAGATGTCATACACGCGGCGGCCGCCGCACCTATTTCGGGCTCTGGGTTCGTTTGTGGGGGGGATTGCTGTTCCTGCACACCAATGTCCTGCTCGGGGTTTATCCTGGGCCATGGATTCTACATTAAACACATACACATTTCTACCCCGGCACCGCTCGCCTTGAGACGCCATCTTATTTCACGTAATGGGTTAATTTTAAAATCGCTCATAATTTGGAGGGAATCCGGGTCGTCCTCTCACCCTGAACCGATTCCCGTGAATTTAGCTGGAGACCGAGAGTTCGTTTCCCGCTCTCTGACACCAGTGTTGCGAATTCGCGCCGCCGGCGTGCGATCGGCACGTAACTCGAATCGCGGCACGTCTCGCCCACCAGACGGACAATTCTGTCGTGACCCTCTCGGACTAACGCGGGAGCCAGTCACGGGTGGGCCTTTCGGCCTCACCACGATCGTGCCAATCGGCCACCCGCGTGGATAGGGTTGTTCGCAAACTCGACCTACCTAAGTACCCACGCGGATGGTAACACGGGCGTCGCACCTCGCCGCAGGTCGACTTCGGACACGAACCGCTTAAGGGTCCGTTCGTGCTATCGGAATAACCGAGCGGTTTTATCGTCGGCTCGACGGTTCAATTAATTATCGGGCGTATCACGCCCATCGAACCCTTTACGTGAAGCAAGATGGAGACCCAACAAAGAAAGGACGCAGCGAACAGGGGAACAATTCAACACAAGCATTTTATTTACACGACACACGGAGAGCAACATATACAGCAAATGAAACAAAAGAAATAGTGACGCAGCTCTACAACGCGCACACAGGCAACACTTAACAGTTCTACTTTACGAGACACGGCGCCACACACACACGTTCACACAGAACCCAAAAGAAAAGAAGAAAGGAAGTCGCGACTTCCTGTGCGCGTCGTCCACCTTGGCGACCGCAGCCTCGAGTCCTCCAGTTTCGAACGATCCCTCAGTTTCGAGCTGCCCTGGGTTTCGAACGATCCTCTGGTGAACTCTCTCTGTCCATCTTTTTGTAGGGAGGTCCTTCCCCCTCTCTCAGCCCCGCGCCCCGCCCCGTTCGGACGCGTCACATCGCGCACCGCCCATAGGAGAGGAACACGCCACCCCCCTCCTCTCTCACTTCGGTGGAGAGGGGAACGAGATTCAAGCGGGAAATGTTCGCGCGGCGTTTTGGGCAGGAGATGTTTGCGCGGGAGTTTTGGGCGGGAGATCTTGGCGGGAGATGCCCCTTCACGCACTGGTTGTGCTGCTGCCACTCGCTCCTCCATCCGTCCGCGGAGATGCGTGACGCACGATGCTCGATGAATGGCGAGTGGTGAAGATGCTGGTAGCGCAGTTGTGGAAGGTGGCGTCGTGGCGTGAGTGGAGTGATTGTTGGCGTCGAGGTTGTTGGCGTCGTGGTTGTTGGCGTCGTGGAGTGAATGGAGTGATCGTGGAGATGTTGGTTGTGGCGATGTTTGTTGTTGTTTTGTGCACCAACATAACAATAAGAACAGAAAAATGGCTAACTCAAAGCGTCACAGCCCGAATGAATCACATAAATTCCCTCTAGCAAAGGGTTTGGGCTAACTACACATGTACTTCGAGATATTCACCTACGGGACCTGAATGGTGGTTGCGATTTCACACAGCCGTAACAATACATAAAATAACGTGTATACCGTACATATACATACATACACGTGTATACCGTACATATACATACATACACACGTATACATATACGCGCGTGCGCGCAGTTTCATGGTTCTTGGTTGTTGAAGTCGATCACTGGGTGGTGTTGTCGGTCTTCAATGTTTGTGGTTGTTTTCTCATTTGTTGAAGTAAAATCATTTCAGTTAACCTTGGAGTGATCCCATGAAACTTTCGTGGTGTTATTTGCAAATACATACGGAGAATCATGTTTTAGCCGCAAATTAATTCATTATGGAAAATGAAATAGATTCCCGACGTCCGCAGGAAGAGGAAGCCGGTGGTCACGTGACAGGCTCCGCCCACCCGGTTCTTTGAAAAGGCAAAACCGCGATGGCGGAATCGGAGTCTCTTCTGGACGAAAGTGAGTGTTCCCTACTTGGGGCTCGAAACGAAGACCTTCGATCGGTGGTTTTTGTTTGTTTTGTTAGTTTTATTAGTGTATTTATTTATTTCTTTGCAGCTGTATGTGTTTTTTTTCTCGATTACTTTCGATCATTTGTCCATTTGCTGTTAACCGACGGGTTTTACCACAGGGCGGGTAATGAATTGTTAAACGATTAAAACCTTTGGTTTTGTGTTTCTCCACACGAAGTGTGTGCTCTGTGTGCTCGTGTCTTGTTTCGTGCTTGGTGGTGGTTTGCTGCTGTCAGGGTGTTCGTCTTGTTGGTTTTACCTCCATTGACCGGACACCACTGCGCGATTCCCTCTCATTGTCGGCTCGTTCCGGTATTTATTTTTCTCCCCGTTTTTATTCCTTCCCTTAGGTTCGTCTGCTCAAGCTCTGGTGAGTCTGAAAGGTGAGAGTCGGAAGGACGGACCATTTTAATGGATGTTTGTGGGATGTGCTGGTGGTGACCTGGTGGTGACCTGATGGACCTTTGGTGCATTTTCTCTCGTGTCCTGCAGAAGGTAGTTTGTCTGGATCGTGGAACTTGCGGACACCACCTCGGACTACATCTCCAGAGAGCGTGAGTCTCGTTGGAATGTGGAGCGAACCCATTGGTGAAACTGATGACTTCTTTAGATTTATTTATTATTATTATTATTATTTATTTTCTACAAGACAGATACTAACATCAATCTTTATTCTACCATGGTGAATATTTATTTCACAACATGATCGCCACTGCGGTCCACACATTTCTACCAACGTTCAAGTAGTTTTGTGATGCCGTCACGATACACCTGTGCGTCCTGCTGACTTGATCAGCGCTTCACAGCGACCTTGACATCATCGTCTGAAGAAAGGTGGTTCTCTCGTGTTCTCCACCAAGGTGCTCATGATCTCCACCAAGGTGTTCTCATGTTCTCCACCGAGGTGTTCTCGTGTTCTCACCGAGGTGTTCTCATTTCTCCACGAGGTGTTCTATGTTCTCCACCGAGGTGTTCTCATGTTCTCCACCGAGGTGTTCTCATGTTCTCCACCAAGGTGTTCTCGTGTTCTCCACCAAGGTGTTCTCATGATCTCCACCAAGGTGTTCTCATGTTCTCCACCAAGGTGTTCTCGTGTTCTCCACCAAGGTGTTGTCATGTTCTCCACCAAGGTGTTGTCATGTTCTCCACCAAGGTGTTGTCATGTTCTCACCAAGGTGTTCATGTTCTCCACCAAGGTGTTGTCATGTCTCCAAGGTGGTCTCATGATCTCCACCAAGGTGTTGTCATGTTCTCCACCAAGGTGTTCTCGTGTTCTCCACCAAGGTGTTTGTCATGTTCTCCACCAAGGTGTTGTCATGTTCTCTCACCAAGGTGTTGTCATGTTCTCCACCAAGGTGTTGTCATGTTCTCCACAAAGGTGTCTCATGATCTCCACCAAGGTGTTGTCATGTTCTCCACCAAGGTGTTGTCGTGTTCTCCACCAAGGTGTTGTCGTGATCTCACCAAGGTGTTCTCGGTGTTCTCCAGCAAGGTGTTATCATGTTCTCCACCAAGGTTTTGGTCCATTTCTCCACCAAGGGGTTCCTTAAGGTTGGGGGCAGAGATGAAAATTTGACTGAGCCAATTTGGGACTGGTGATCCTTTTGTGGTGGTACCCCCATTGACCGTGCCTCACTCTCAGGATCATAATGGTGCACCCGACTCTCACCTCCAGTCACCGTCGGTCGTCCCCGACTCTCATCACTTGCGCTGGCAACGTGCTGCCGTTTGCCATCTTGGTTAACGTGGTAGTGACGCGTCTCGTATTGGAATCACAAAACTCTGCACCCAGTGACGTTGTATAATAACTAATGTAGGCACCATTCTTTGTTTCATTCCAATATCCTGTTTTGTAGAAAAAGAATGGAGGCATCACTTTTGAGCATTATCTAAGAGTTATTATTACTTTGGGAAATTATTTTTGATTAGATATATAAATCCATCCATCCATTGAGACCATAGTCTGTGCAGAGCGTTGGCGCTGCCTGAGCAGTGTCCTCGGCTGTTGGGCGCAATCGTGGACGGGTTGCCACTCCGACATAGGATACCAGCAAGCTGGCACTCATTTTGCCCACCTTGGAAGGATGACGGGCAGAGTCAACCCCACCTGGTATTAATTCAACAGCCTAGAGGGATTAGAACTCAGGATCCTAGGATCCCAAGCCCACCACCCTAACCTTTATCCCAACACCAGAGATCTATCCTATCTATCTATCTATCTACCTATCTCACTTTTACAAGTGCTTGGAACACTTGAGGGGCCGTGTATCAATGTTGTTTGTTATGCAAAGGACTAATAAGTGAAATTTCAATTACAGGTACTCGTCTGTTTACCTCTGTCACCGAAGGTTGATATAGGTTTTGTTTTCACCCGTCTGTGTGTTTGTCTTTGTTTTGTTTGTGGACGGATTCGGACGAAATTTGGTGGAGAGCTTGGCTGTATGACACCAAACTTATTCGATTTTGGTGAAGATCTGGATGCGGATACTGGAATTTTAAAAAAGTGATTCTTCACCATTGAGAGATCAGGCCAAAAACGATATACTATTGCAAGATGTCTCAAAAACTTATGGACAGATTTGGATGAAACTTGGTGGGCACGTTGGGTGTGTGACAAGGAAGAATTGATTTGATTTTGGTGAAGATCTGAATCCGGATCTCAGAATGTTTTTTTAAATTTTTATTTTTTTCCACCATTGAGTGATGGGGCTAAAACTATTAATATACAGTAACATGCTATTTCAAAAAATTAACAGATTCGGACGAAACTTTGCGGATGAGTTTGTCAGGTGACAATAACAAGCTAATTAGATTTTGGTTCAAGTCCGGATCCAGATGCGGCCTATCAGAGGGATATAAAACAAACTGGTCAGCGTGGCTGAGGTACATGGTCTACCGAGTGCCTTTCTAGTTTGCTCTGCAGTGGGTGATGATGTATGCAAGTTCGTTGGAGCAAAAGGGTTAATACCCAAAACGTTAGCATCTTGTTTCCCACTGCGGTTAGAATACTTAGGTCAATGTTCTGTTTATTCCATCCATTGTCCTACCTGTCTGCCGATTGCAGAATGGCACTAGTTTTCACAAGCAAGATGGGTTTTCCATTCCATTCTGCCTGAAGTGATCTTGATTGGTAGCCAGAGCCTGCTTGGGAAAGACCCATGTCTTCTCCACTGTCCTCCAGGGCTGCATGCTGATTTCTACATCATCCATAGAACCCTTCCTTGGTTATATTCAGCTCGATTATAGCATGCAAGCTATTCTTATGGAGTATGGCACTCCACTTTGGTCTGTTACTGCTGCCTTACATCTTTTATGTCATGACGGTCGAATGCGCGACCTTAACACCCGTATTTCTCAACAGGAGGCAGAAGCACATCTTCTCCGACTGCATTTTCACTGCTTCACGGTCATGTCAGGATGGTGCAGAAATGGTCCACCTACCTTTTTTGAACGGTCTTATCCAGGTTTGATTACCGACCTGACAAACCGTTGGATGAATGCTTCGAAGGAAGGGCGTTGCATCAGTGTGCCCTTGCTTTGATGAGCATTACATTTGGGGCCTGTCCGCTGGCATTAGTTGGTGGAATTATTGAAAGGCAGAGGGGATGGATCTTCAGAGTCGGCTAGATTTTGCTGGCATCCTGAACAAATTGCAAATTCCTGTCCTTATCTGTACGGACATTTCAATCACGATGTAGTTGCACCCTCTCGAAGTTATGCTTCCTGTGCGCTTAACTCTTCATTGATTACGCGCTCGGAGTGCACATGACGCAACTGCTTCACAACCCTTTGTCATCTCAGTCGTCCTCCCCCCTTGTACTCTCTGTTTTTCTCCCTCTCGCTTTTCCGTGCTCCATGTGCGCATCCATTAACTTGCTGTTGCTTTCCCGAGATCGCATCTTTAAGTTCATCTCCACTCATTTGTCTCTGTGTTTGGTGTGGTTTGTTTGTTTTATTTGCATCCATCTTATGGTCTCCTTTCAGGAAGCAGCTCCATCACTTAAGAATGAAGAACTAGTCTCGTAAAGGCTCGTGTCGATCTCGCTCTGACGAAGGGTTCATGCCAGAAAGTTCTCCTTGCTTCGCATGGAAGCTAGCTGACCTCAAATGTTTTGTTGATTTCAGCCACGACTCTGTCTATGTGCTGTGTCTCACAGATGCTCACTGACTTTCTGTTCTTACCAACTTATGGGCCTTTGCTTGCTTGCAGCGTTCTCCTCTCCACCCCCATTGTTGGTTTGTTGACCTTGCAGCCTCAACAGGCTTTCTTCTGAGATGTCAGGCCGGCTTATCGCAAAACAGAAGTGCTGAGTGTCATCCAATAATCGTGAAGTGGTAGAGAATCGTTCTGTATTCCTCCTGAGATTTGTGCTTCATTCTTTAGCATTGTGTCGTGACGAGATAAATATTTAGCTCCACAGAAGGTGGATGGAGGTTATGTTTTGGCCCCTGTTTGTTTGTGGGCAGGATGTATCAAATTAAGGACGGATTCTGACAAAACTTGGTGGACAAGTTGGGTGTGTGACGATGAATCGATAAAATTTTGATGAAAATCTGGATTCGGATCCGATAATTTTTAAAGTGATTCTTTACCATTGAGAGATAGAGCCAAAAACGATTGCGAGCACGATATCTCAGTTATGGACGGATTATGACAAAACTTGGTGGCTGAGTTGGGTAGATGACATGAACAAGCTGATTAGATTTTGGTTAAGGTGCGGATGCAGATCCGGTCTTTTAGTGGGCTACACAATGTAAACTGTTCAACCTGGTGGAGGTATGCGCTCTCGCGAGTGCCGTTCTGGTTCATAATGGTGCGTGACTGTGTGCCAAGGATGTTGTTTTTCGTATATCTGCTACTTGATTTGTTTTATTTTCCCACTGCCACGTAGTCTCTCAAGGTGAGGAAGCGTACGCGGCAGGCTCTCGGGGAGGAGGTTGAAAAACAGGCATCACCGGGGAAGTCTCCGCGTAGAACCAATCGTTTGCCGGTTCCGCATGAGGTGAGGCGAGTATATTTGTGCACGTATGTGTGGGGTTTCTGAAGGCTATCACGTGACGTGACTTGTTAATGGTTTCCTTTGCGATGACGATAAATTGTGAACTGCTGAAGAAATTTTGATTAAACTTGGTTACAAGTGTGTCTTATGATGCAAACGTGAACCGATTTAGATTTTGTGGTCAGAGGTCTATGGTCACGTGACCTGTCATTGAAAATCTTTACCACAATAACATCTGAACCACAAAGGGATTTCAACCAAACCTGGCAAAAGTATGAACTGACTCTCTTTTAGGTTAATCAGGTCAAACAAAGGTCATGCCCTTTGAGAAAATCATTTGGCAGATCTTACCTTGAATTAGAAGCTTGATTCTGATGTTCTCTCTCTTGCACTCTCCTTTAATTGAGATCAAACGTACCGGTGGGGCGGAGGCATGTCCATTGGTATATATTTTCTATTCATTCCCCCCCATCCGAGCACTTCCCTCATCCTTTGTACCCAGATTCAGATCCCACATGCTATAATGTCTGCTTCCTGATGCTCTTGCAATCCGATGCACGTGCAATATTCCTCCATGAGCTTTACACGGATCCTGCATAAACGGTCTGTTAGAACCTCAACCATGCCCCTTCATATAATTGTATTGTGGACCATTGGTAAAGTATGAACAGCAAATAAACCTTCAATTTGCTGCGCACATCCTCTCGCACTGAATGCCCAGCAATGGAAGCTTAACAAAGGATCGCAATCGGTGTCTTCAATGAGGGTTTGGAATGGTATCACCAAAGAGGTTGTGACGATGGGTGCAGTTTTGGAGTTGCTGGAAGAATGTTGCACAATCTGCTTCCCAGCAGTTGAAATGAGGGATCGTCCATTGGTTTGTTTGATTTATCGCAGTCAGTGGCATTGCTGAGGCACCTGCTAGGGGATTGAGTAAATTGGAGAAGATTTGATAATCCCTTGACCTTTTCTGATCCGAAGGAGAAGGTAAAGCATGGTTGGAACGTCGTTCTGGTGAGCTTTATGGGATGGCGCATCCTCAGTCTGTCAGTCCGTCCATCCGTGAAACTTCTTTTGCCAAACTGCTGATGCGATTGCGACCAAACTTGGCTGAAATGATATTTGATATGTTGCAACTCAAGTTTGTTCACGACATTAAAAAAGATCTGGTCCTAGGGGGGTATACAAGGGGTTTTCCCCCCAAAATGGGTATTTGTTTTCTTAAACTACACACAATTCCGATGAAACTTGACCACAATCTTCATCACCCGTGATGTTGCAAAGTTTCTTTTTCACGACATTAATAAAAATCGAGGTCTCCTGGCAGGACCGGATTTATGCAAGGGCAACCAGGGCACTTGCCCTGGGGCCTCCACCACCCAAGGGCTCATTCAGGATTATTTTCATGATGGATGTCTAATGTTTTGTACGCCTTACTTAGCCAGCGGAAAGTGTACACGCAAGTTGCATTCTCGTGTGATGAATTACAGCGTATTAACCAGTGTAGCAAATTTGATACAAAAATTGGGCATTGAATGGATATTTGAGAAGTCTAGTTGGAAATTGTTCTGCTGATATATTCCTCATTCACTTGTTCGAGGGATTCTTTTACTTTGCGTTGGCGGAATCCGATACCAGGAACATATAAAGCGATGCTTCTCGATTCGTTCCATATATTTCCATAACGTGAATTGAATCAAATGTAGCTTGGAAGTTGTAACAGTAATACAATAACTTTTTAACAGTCTAATTGCACGCGTTGCCAATCTTCATTTATCTGGAATCCATTGGTGGTAATAAAAGCCTGCACAAACACTCCTGAAATTATGCATTTTTATCCATTAATTTAATTTGTGGAGCTTGCTATGTTCTTAAAGCAACTATATAGATAGAGAATTGATTCGGGTTGCCACAGAATAGGATACGAGTTTTTGGTGCCATCAGTGAAGAAGGTGGAAAACCATTGATTTACTTCATCAATGATGGCAGAAAGGGCCACCACCACCCATGTGTGACCCGTGGCATCCACCATCATAAATCCTGCGCTGTCTACGGGGATGTTGTCCCCCAAAATAGATATTTAGTTTCTTCTCCGTTACATCTTTTCTGGGTCATCCACGCCAACCAGTGGTTTTCTGCTTATCTTATCCAGCCGCTACCAGGTGAACACCCAGGGGGTATTGCCCCTATTTTTTGTTTGTTTGTTCTGAAGATTCCTTAATCTCTGATATGTTGTTGTCTGGTTAGCAGTATGACATATTTGGTTGTTTGTTTGTGGCCAGGCATCGACCCCAGACAAGCGATGTGCCCAGCGTGTGGGCATTCGTTTGCGCAACCTGCTCAAGTTACCTAAAGCCAACAGGTGGTGCATTTTTGAGTGGTTCTATGCTAATATTGACAGGTGTGTATGTTTTTTTTTTCTTATTTTTCTCGATTTTATTTTCATTTAAATCATAGTCCCTTCTTCCCAATCCAAATGTGTTCCCTCTGGCTATCATTTAAGTGTAATTCTCAACAGCTTGCACAACTGATGTGGTGTTGTACTTAAGTACCCTTTATTTTAGCAAGGGATGGCAGGATAGCTTAAAGGTATGCACAATTGCCTCTGAACCTTCGAGCCTGGGTTTAAATCTCGACTCTTCTACGAACTGTCATCCTGGTGTTTAGTGTGCAGGTCGATTGAACACTGTGCTGTCCCTCCGATGAATGTTAAACTTGGTGTCCTGTCTGCTAGCATTAGTTCGTGAATGTTGGATCTCAGTGTCTTTTGCTAATTGGAGGTGAGTTATTGCCAGTACCTTGGAAAAATTACAAATTTGAACCATGACTACCACTGGGATTGTAAAGTCAAACCACACAGTGAAATCCTTACCACGGGGCTGCTTTGGCGGCTCGCTACGCATCTTCGGGCAGAACACCAGAAATGAGATTTTGGAGAGTTGAGACAAGTTTACTTTACTTGGTTTCAGTTTCACTCGACACCTTCTTTGCTAAGCGTATTTCTTTGCAATGCAGTGTTTGCAATCCATCACCATTAATATGAACCAATCTAGCAGACTGGCTTTTGCATTTTGCTGAACTCAAGATGTAAATTAGGTGGATTATATACACTAGCAGATACCCGTCTACAACGGATATGGTGACAGGACGGATCACAATACTCGGTTATGGTAGTTTCTATGGATGTTTTGCGCCGCATTCAACAACTCTATTCATATTTGTGGCGTGTCTGGGTGCCCATGGTAGCGTTTGACACCGGTCGCTTTAGATTGTTGGCCTTGACACATTGTGCCGGATGAGTAACACCAACGATTTGACATATTCATCGTTTCTACATTACCTCCATCAACAGATTAACAACATGGCAGGATAAAAGTCGTAAATGCCGAGTTGAACAAACGTCCTGAACTCATGGACTTGGTTAAGTAAAGCACGTCGTCTGGGACCCGGCCGTCGGTTTGCCGCCAAACGCTGCTGATTGTGACGTCATCGATTCCCCCTTTGAAAATTCTATCTATATTCGATTTTTTGAATCCGCTATCACCTGCGTAAATACATGGAACACATAATGTGAAGAGTTCGGAAGTATGAACAGAATATGTTCGGAGAAAAGTGTTAGAAGTTCCAGGCGTACGCCCATTATATTATGATTTATATTGTATTATATTATGTATATATTTATATATATTTTATTAATATTTATATTCTATTATATATATTTTTTATTTATTTATATTTATGCATGTGTAATATATAAATTAGGCACACACTGTCGGCCCCACATTTCTGTGGGTTATCGTGTGGCCTGCTACATTTGTGTTTTGCGTATTCACTTTTTAAAAAAAATAATATAATTTTATTTATATGCCTGTATACTTTATTTTATATTTTATATTTTTTTAAATACATTTGACAAGTCTCCTCTATCCACCCAGGAAATTGGAAATTGGCCAACATCACAGCATGACAGGTGCAAAAACGGATCCCCTTAACTAGAGCCCAATTAGCTTACTGTATGTCCAATCATCAGCAAGGCCATAGAATCCATCATAGCAGTTGACATAAAATCATTCCTTTTCTCCAACAGCCTCATCTCAGATCATCAATTTGGATTCAGACCTGGTCACTCGACCTTGGACATGCTGCTTCTACTCTTCCAACAATGGATGGGGGCCCTCAATGTCAGACATGAGATCAGGGCCATCTCTCTGGACATATCTCAAGCTTTTGATATAGTCTGGCATCCTGCCTTGCTCTCCAAAATGTCTGCCTATGGAATCCAAGGCCAACTTCACTCTTGGATTACTGACTTCCTCCCCTCTTGTCAACGTGGGGCTCTCAATGGAATCCTTTCATTTCCACTCCTCCCCCCCCAACCTCCCCGTCATGGCTGGAGTACCCCAAGACAGTGCTCTCGGCCCCATGTTACTCTTAATCTTCAATCTCCATCATTCATCTCACTGACTCTCTGGAAAATCCTCATTCTCCCTCTGATACTAAATGACTCCACTCTCTGCTGTGACATCTCATCCTTTGACAGACAGACAGCAGCCTCTTCCCTCTCCTCTGACCTTGACAAAATCACAAACTGGTCAAACAATTTAATTTTTTTGTTTTGTTATGTATCCATATTGTCAACCCTTTGCATTGTCCCTTACCCCTCATCATTACCTGCATCCCTTGTTTGACCATTTCCATGTACTTTCTCTTCTCCCTCTGCCTTGTTGTTGGTGTTTCCCCCCTTCTCCTGCTGTTCCTTTTGTTTTGTTGTTTCTTGATTTGTTCTGTGTAACCACTCTTCCAAACCAAACCATGTTGCCATGCAAAATAGGTCTATTTGCGATAACATTGGTTCAGTGATACATTTTTTTGCTGATTCCTTCGCATACTGACTTCTTCCTCAGTATCATTATTCTACCAGGTGAGCACCCAGGGGTATTATTGTCCCTATTTTAATAACCTCTAATAGTTAGAGACATGTTTGTGTGATTGTCCACTTTAGTTATTACGAGCAGTGGTTCCCCCAACAACTCTGCATTACCTGGTGCAGTTATAATCCTGTTATTTTGAAGAATTTTTTTGTGGGGGCCTAAACACATCCCTGCACCCACTAAGGAATGGGGTTGGGGATCATTTAATTAATTATTCCTCTCGTCGCTACAAAGGCTTCGGCACTATAGAGTGCTGAAAATGTAAAAGAAATCCCCAAAAATCCAAGTTTTTATTTCAAAATTTTCAATTTTTTATTTTATTGTTTTGCTTGCAACACTCCCTGATACCCATTGATGAACCTCAAGTTTGACGAAGATCTGTGCAGCCATCTCTGAGAAAGATGGTGAGACAGACAATCATCTCTCAAAATTAAGATACCATTGCATGCTCTTCATGAATCTTTTTACACCAGATTATATATTATATATTTAGAGGTTTTTCTGTTTTCTTTTCCCCTTCCCCATGATGTCCCAGGCCATTATTTGAAGGGGACAACGACTTCTGCATATGTCTACACGAATCGTTTCCACAGCTGAAGACTCGGCATTTAACGCGCGTCCAGTGGAGCACAATCCGTAGACTCATGGGAAAGCCAAGACGGTAAGAAATGGTTTGTAATAAGAACGAATGTTGTGGAGCTGCAGATGTAACTTGGCATACAGCCTCATGGATTGACCAGTGGGAAACTCACGCATCATGGTTTGTAACGTACAGATGTTCTGAAGCGTTCTTTGCGGAGGAACGCTCAACTCTGCGACAGAAACGGGAAAAGATCCGCATGCTTCAGCAACAGCAAGTGATGGACTTATCAAATTTCAAGGACCTTCCAGAGGAGATACCTCTTCCACTTGTCATCGGTACAAAGGTCACCGGTATGTTGCTGCACACGAGACACCTATATGCTTCATTCATTGTTTTTTTTTTATTATTTGTTTTTTTTTCGAAACACTGTCTCATGACCTTTCTGTGAATCGTAATGAGTCTGCAGCCACTTATTTGAACCAAAGGCCTCTTTCTATTCTTAATACAAAGGGGGATAGCCCATGTGCTCTTTCACAGCACCTTGTTAAACAATAAGCATTGTCAACTACGTTTGTTATTTTTATTTATTTTATTTCGGTGCTCGTTAATCCATTTGAGCAAAGCCATTGTCTATATGATGGTAATTGCTAGCAGTGCTGTTGACCTCTCAAGCTACTTTTTTCATTGCTAACTTGAGGCCGCGTGTTGTCATTCTGATTGTAAATGTTTTTTGGGGGTGAATATCTAGTTTTTGGTAATGCCTGTTAATCTGACCTCTCCATGCACACCTTTTCCCTCACTTTGCTCTGCTGGGTTGGCAGCGAGACTTCGTGGCATCCACGATGGCCTCTTCATGGGACAGATTGATGCGGTAGATACGTATAATGCCACGTACCGTGTTACCTTTGATCGCACTGGCTTGGGGACACATACAATACATGACGTCGAGGTTGTGGTGAGGAAGCCAGACTGAGAATTTTCATGCCTTGTATTCCATTGTTTTTCATTGATGTGGTGGTATGCATTCATGTTTTTAACATTTCCGTTCTACAGAGCAATCAGCCACAAGACAGCATGCCTATCATGGCTTTCGCACAGAAGCAAAGACCAAGCAAAATTCGAGTGGGCAGTCCCCAGCAGGCCACCATGATCAGCACTCAGTTACCTTCTCCGCAATTGGTGCGTAATCTCTGCACTCCTATGTCAAGCCCATAAAACAAACACACACACACACACACACACACACACACATATATAATCATGACAGTGGTTGTTTAGAAATGCCCCTTTGTAAGGTATCGGCACTGCTGGTTGTAATTTTTTTTTCTTTTAAATGCTGCAATTTTTCCATGCAAAGCTTACAGTAAATGGAGGAATGGGTATTACTGTGGCAAAAGTGTTGCTAGGGTTGAGTGTTTTCTATTATGAGAGTTGGTACGAAAGTATTGCCTCTTATTTTATTTCTCGCTCAATATAATTTTGATTACAATGAAAATTAGAGCGCATACGTTGGCCAGGCTGAACAGCTTGTTTTGTATCCCATAGATAGGCTGGAACTGATTCCGGATCTTAACCAAAATCGAATCTGCTTGTTGTTGTCAACTACCAAACTCGTCCAACAAGTTTTGTCATAACCCAGCCACAACATTTTACGATCATTTTTGGCCAGATCTCTGAATTGTGAAGGATCACTTTCACAATTATAGTATCTAAATCTGGATCTGGATCTTCACCAAGGTCTAATCCATTCGTCCTTCTCACACGCTCAACTTGTCCACCAAATTTCATCTGAATCCGTCCATAACTTTTTAGATGGCCTGCTCTCGACAAACAAATGGGCCAACGTAACCTCCATCCACCTTTGTTGATGGAGGTAATTACAGGGATTATCTACACCAATAAATGTTAATGTGTGTCAGTGTGTCCTCCATAACGACAAAACCATGAAACCGAGCAGCCTGAAACTCTGCATGTATACAAAGGGACCTCCAAGGAAATGCATAAGTGAAAATTGGGTGTCTGGGTTAATTAAAACACCCTTTTTGAAAATAATTAACAGCCATATTTAATTATGAAGCTTGGTGTTGGCTTAATGGTTAGGGTGGTGGGCTTGGGATCCGAGGATCCTGAGTTTAAATCCCACTCGGCTGTTGAATTAATACCAGGTGTGGTTGACTCTGCCTGTAATCCTTCTGAGGTCGGCAAAATGAGTGCAAGCTTGCTGGTATACTGTGTCGGAGTGGCGACCCGTCCAGGATTGTGCCCAATAGCCAAGAAGACTGCTTAGGCAGCACCAATGCTCTGCACAGAGTATGGTCCCAATTAATGGATATTTCATTATATCCTTTATCAGGCACCATCCTTGGCCACCTCACTCTCTGGGGTCTTTAGGCGTATCATTGTTCACCTCGCTGGGGTCTGATGCCGCCATGTTTTTTTGGCATGCTTAACCATGCCGTGACTTTGGAACAGGCCGCAACAATTTATTTCCGATAGTTTTTTTGTTTTGTTTTGTTTTTTTTTCTTCACTTTCCTTGCTCATTATCGAATGCCTGTTCAAAGCTACAAGTCGCTGGGTACATCACAATGCTTATAAAGACCTGGAGAGGCCAGTGTTTGTGGCTTTATTTCATTTCCGAACATGCCTTTACCTAAAATGTCTTAAACTGAGCCGAATTGCAAAATTTAAGCTTCAGAACTGAACTTAGCAGCAGTTCTGACTATAAGAAATGTTCATTTGTCTAATTTGGACATTCGGACAGAGCTATCGCTTGCCAACCATTTAATTGGAGTGCTTAAGCTACTTGCCAAGTACCTGACAGTGGACCGCGACACAGTTCGTGTCCCGATCGGGATGTACAGTCAGCAGTTGCTTCAAGGTAGAGGTGCGTGCGTGCGTGCGTACCTACGTATTTGGATATATGGGTGCCGAGGTGGCAAAGTTTCATCCCGTATCTTGGAGGTTTTAAATTTTAACCTCAGCAGCATATGAGAGATGATATTTTTCGTTGTCCTTGTGTGTTTCTAAAGCAATTGGTTGTTGTTATATGATTGTGTGCTTTCTCTTTGTGAGTTTCTAAGTAAAATGCATTTGATAATACCTGATTTCTGAGTCGTTCGCCCTATTAACGGGTTTTCTCAGTTACAGAGCCCAATTTTTTTTTTTTCCAATTCTCGCATGCGTGCGTTCATAAAGTATCACACATCTTCTGCTAACTACCCCATTCCTCTCTCTCTTTTTCCCATCCTCGCTGCACCCTCTCCTAATACAGTGCAGGATCCTCCCACTCCTCTTTCTCTCTTTGTCTCCGAACGTATCTTGACAGTTATGGCCGGATGGTGGTTATCCGTACGTGTCCAGCCGGTGTTTTTGTCTGGACGGACCCTTCCCTTCATGCTGCCTTCGCTTCCCTTCACGCTGCCTTCCCTTCCTGACCCCTTCCCTTCTCTTGCCCTCCCTTCACGCTGCCTTCCCTTAAGTTGAGGCCTGCAGATTGGGCAACAAAATTTTTGCTTTTGTTACATTTTTGGTATTTCTGCACAAAACAAACCAAACACAGATTGTACAAAACAGTATATATGGCCTAATTATTAATGACTCGCCGAATGTCTGTCTGAACCATGGGCTGTGGCCTCAAATATTCCTGACGTCACCTTCAAATTTTTCAAACCCTTCCATGTTGTCAAATCCGTGCATCTCAAAACCGATTTGCAGACGGTGAAGACGAGCCCGCATTTCAGCATTTGAAGGAGTGCCTTCTACTTCTTCGTTATCATTTTTAGCTCGCCTGTTCGAAGAACAGAGAGCTATAGCGATACCCCCGGCGTGAGCGTGAGCATGTAAAAATGTTAAATTTTTTGTATTACGGGAAAACTCCTCGACGGATTTCGACGAAACTTGGTGGGGGTTAGGTTATGTCCAAGGATCATGCCATTAGATTTTGGACTTGGTCCCCCCCCCCAAAAAAAATTGTTCGAGAATTATTTTTTTTTTTTGCATTTCTACATGTTTAAGTATTTCAACCCCCCCCCCCAAAAAAAATTTAGAGAAATTTTTTTTTTTGCATTTCTACATTTTTAAGTGATTTCCAACCCCCACCCCCCAAAAAAAAATTTAGAGAAAATTTTTTTTTTTTTTGCATTTCTACATGTTTAAGTGATTTCCACCCCCCCCCCCAAAAAAAATGAGAAAAAAATTTTTTTTGCATTTCTACATGTTTAAGTGATTCCAACCCCCACCCCCCCCCCCAAAAAAAAATTGTTAGAGAAAAAATTTTTTTCAACAATTTCGATTTGTTTTTTGCATTTCTACATGTTTTAATTGATTTCCAACCCCCCCCCCCAAAAAAAAAATGTTGGAGAAAAGAACTATAACTCTCAGCACTGTTGACATCATATTTAATGAATAAGATATAAGGTTCACTTGAGTGACCCAGCGTATTGGCGGCGGAGGTTTTGCACTCTCCCTAGTGCTCCCCCTCTAGTTTCCTTTCTAATGTTTTTATTACCACACTATTTTTTATACGCCCGATATATATATCGGGGCGTATTATGTGATACCGGTCGAACGTCCGTCTGTCTGTCGGTCCGTTCCTGTCCGCACTCTAACTCCCAAAGTTTTCAACTTTCACGTTTCATATTTGGTACATAGGTACAGACTGTGGAGCCGTTGTGTCACGACATACCTTCGTCATCTAAAGTGGTTGCCATGGCAACCGGGATGCTGTTTTCCATCCGTTCCTGTCCGCACTCTAACTCCCAAAGTTTTCAACTTTCACATTTCATACTTGGTACATAGGTACAGACTGTGAGACGGTGTGTCATGACATACGTTCGTCATCTAAAGTGGTTGCCATGGCAACCAGGATGCTGTTTTCCATCCGTTCCTGTCCGCCACTCTAACTCCAACACTACATATTACTTTTTCTTTTAGATGCATTTCTCATGGCAAGGCAAGTACCATAAAATTCGGACCATTGAGCGCATCGTTATATAAGCCGCATCCCCTAAATTTTAAAAATCTGGAATTTAGCCACAAAAAAGTGATCGATCTTGCTTTGAGTCTAATCTGAACAGTAGAAACACCCCGACCATCCATGCCTTGGCATTTCCTACCTCTGAAAGCCTTTGTTGACTTTTTGCAGGAGAAAGTTCGCCCTCTGTGAGTTTTGAATTCCTCGTGTGGACCTCTTGTTTCTTCATACCGTACTCTTACCAAATCAATATCTCTCTAAATATATTCTGAGGTGCAAACTCATCACTGAAGAAAGCAGGGAAACGCACAAACAGCCGCGGGATCAGGGAAGACACTTGGAGTGTGGATTGAACTTTTTCTAGCTCAGCTGTGGTTTACCTCGCTCATTCTACATTTTTCAAGTTTCGGTTAACAATGCAAGGTAATAAACGTAAATATAAATACCATATAGATAAATAACGACGTCGATCCAAGTAAGAAAAATAACCTCTCTGCGATGAGTCAGGAAATTAATTGACTTTCTGCAGGAGAGGACTTTTACAGTGAGGTTAATTCACGAAGAGTCAAAACCAGTTTTGAAACCTAATGTGAATCTAAACATAGACTGGAGACTGACGACAACAACTTGATTTGGCCTGAACGCGTCATCGGGAAACCCGCAACATCAGAAGATTTTGTCATGTTCATGTTTTCATTTTTTTTTCCTTTGTTTTTATCTACCACACTTTTTTACTGATTACAATATACAAATACATATATTGCTTTAAAATTATTTGGATCAGACTTCACTGCAATGCTTTAAAAAAAATATTATTAGACTAGTCTTTTAAAAACGATAAATGTATAAACAGGCGAGCATTAGGTGGCTTTGACACCAATTATGGTCAGTGTCGTCGTCATCACAATCCTGACATGATGCATTTGTCATCGATTTCCGAGACAATTCGTTTCAAGACGGCATCATCTTCCTCTTCGTTGTCTTCAAGCATCACCGGAATTTCATCGTCAATGGCAACCCAAGCTTGGAACTCTTCTGCAGCCATTCTCGGAGGAAGATCAACATCTTCCTCAGCTACAGCAAGCTCTTCCTCTTGAGGTTTGGATTGTCCTTTGTTCCAACGATTGACTCTGGTCTCGGAAGAGACCTTGGACCATGCCCCAGACAACATGTGTGTGGCATCAAGCATATTCATTTTCTTTGCAACCTCATTTGCTGTCAGGCGATCACCATTGTCCTCAAGCATGTCTTTGATTGCTCGATGCATCTCATACCTGAAGTAAGCTTTCATGGTCCGAATCATCGTCATATCACATGACTGCATATGTATTGGCGCGGTGCTGGCAGCCAAGGTTAATCCCCGACCCAAATTGTGGTGACGGTCGGTTAACACCGTCAGCCTGGAGGGCTGAACTTCTCCTTGGAGGCCTACAGTGAGACTCTTCGGAGATTAATGTGCGGGAAGGGCGGGGTGCAATGGCGGTGTGACGGTGGTGGGGGGGCACATAAATGGATGCATGGGGTTGGGGGGGGGTGTTTATACTCTATCCCACGACAAATACATGAATACAGTTCCTTTAAAATGAACACATTTAATGAAAATAGACAAATATTACAAAGGACAAGAATAATGTAATAATTTTAAATACGTGAGGTAAATTAACTCTAAGTCGAGGGCCACTTATGCAGGGATTTAAAATGCAGACAAAGGGAAACGAAACAAAAGAAAATCCCTCCTTTACTATGGTACTTAGCTTGGCCCAGTGATGTTCTTTGTGGAACGTGGAATCGAGGCACTTCTGTTTGCACGTGTAGACGTGTGCAAAATGGCGCCGAACCGCAATCTCGTAGCGGGAACAAATGTACGTCGGGCAATTCGTGAGCGGTATTCAACACCAAGGCTCAGAGACCCTGTGCAGCTACTTTGTGCGTCAATCGTCCTCACCGACCCACTCGTTGACACGTGGCTTGGGGTCCGTTCCTCACGACCCAACCAAAAGCCAAAGGCCAGCGTCTTACTTCACCACACGAGCCAAATCGCCTCAACACGAATACAAGGACCGTGCCGTCTTCTTCATGCGTCGAAGGAAAGCCAGCCGTAAAGCCCTGTTCTTACAGGCCATCTAGCTACGTTCTCTCTCGACTGTGTGTGCCCCTCACTCCGCACTCGACCGTTCCTCCTCCCCCTCTTCACTCTCCCTCCTATTTGATCTGCTGCCTCCCACACCCTCTTCTTCTTCATGCATCTCACGTCACGCCCATCAATCCACCACCTCTGGGGCGTTGCCTCGCCCGCTGTCACCCTTGGAGGCGGGGCTTCTACCTGCTTGGCATGTTTTCTTGTTTGTTATCGTGGTTTTGGTTACAAAAACATAGGAAAAAGTCACAAGGGGGCAATTACATACTGGGGGAACTTATTCTTAATCCCTAGCTAATTAACACTGCCCCCCCCCATGTGGTGACGCGTAACACTTGAGCTCACGATTTCCCTACTTAATTACATTGAGATGTCTCCTACACGTTCACGGACCAAACAACTCCATTCAATCCTAAATTCCTCCATCTACCCCCACAACTGTAACAGTATCTTAGGAGAGGAGGAGATTGCGACCAGACTCTGTGCAGAGCGTTGGTGCTGCTTAAGCAGTCTCCTTGGCTATTGGGCACAATCCTCGACGGGTCGCCACTCCGACACAGGATACCAGCATGCTGGCACTCATTTTGCCAACCTCGGAAGGGCGACAGGTCGAGTTAACCCCACCTGGTATTAATTCACCAGCTGAGCGAGATTTCATCTCAGGACCCTAGGATCCAAAGCCCGCCACCGTAACCATTAAGCCAACACCAGGTCTCTTAGGATCCTCCATTCAAGTCCGTATCGTGTCGTTAATTAATACGAGGTGGTTTACGCGTGCTGTCATCCTTCCAAGGTCAGCAAAATGAGTCATTTGAGAAATTAGCAGATTATAAACATTTTGGTTATATTGTTTTAATGACTAATGTGTTTAATGTTGATTGCTCGTCTCATCAAAATGTCTCTGCAGCTCAGTGATGCTTTGGTGTTGCTGGTGTGGCTGGTCAGTGAATAAAGAATGCTGAGATATAAGACTGCATAGCAAAACAAATCTGACATTAAAACGCTTTGCCCTGAATGTGCTGACGTGTGTAGTAATCAAAATGCTGAAATCCCTTCCCTTCAGCCATTACACAGTAGTAATGATGACTGATCAGAAGCCTTGGAGCACAGGCTCAGCTTGCAGAGAGTCATGCGGGCTCACGGTGTACTCCACAATTGCTATACAGAGAAAGGCACTGTGCCTGATGGAAGATTTATTTTCACTAGCAAGTTTCCCGTGCCCGCACCTGACTCTAAGCTGGGTAGGGATGTGGGCGGCAAAAATGCAAATGGTGTCTGTCGAGCTGGGAGCAGCAATTCACATTTTTTGCCATGCCTGATGCAATTTAAATGCTCTAATGGGAGTGAGGAGCTCCATTTGAAACTGTTTGTTCAATTATATGCATCCTTTTGATGCCTAGGGTCTGTAATATAAATTTGTATTGGGTGACCAAGGGCCAGTGGCCAATTGCAAATTAATGAATAGCGAAGGTGGTGGGGTGGGGGGCGGTGGGGGGGAATGATGTGTTCCCATTTGATGGTTTTCATTGAGAAATTTTGGAGTTTCGGTGACGTCCTCGTTTGCTCCATTATCGTACAAGAAGGTGAGTCTTCAGCCGAATCTGTCAGTAGTTGCATGATCATGATATTAGCATGCTGGGAATGACTATCGCAACCTGCAAACTACATTCTCTTTGCACCTTAATCTTGGTGGAGAACCTTTATCATTTATCACTTCATGTTTACTTTGCACAAATGATATAGAATTTTGAATCCTTTTTGCTTAAAAAGGACTTGCTGGCTTTTCTATGTACCCCACAACACCCATGCCATCCTCAGGACAGAGACCCCGTTTTCACACAGGCTTCCTGGCAGTCTCGATTGCTGACGGGAGATAGTCAAGAGACTCTTGGCGGATTTCCAGTGAAATTCCTCATGCAAGTGGTGAGATGTTGCGAAGGACTTGTGTTGTGAACATTCTAACCACATTACCTTTCCTCCTCCCTCCCCCACACCCATTTCCTCCCCACCCTCCGACAAAGTACTTGTGAATATCTGAGAGGTAGATTTATTGAGGTTTCCCCAAAATGCAGGGTTTCTGCTGATGCCAGTTTCATTGCAATGCAAAGACTTCCGATTGTGAAGTCAAATGTACATTAGTGCTACATGAGGCGACCCTTTCGAACACGTAAACCCAATGACGATTTGAATGTCTACAAAATGTTTTGCAATTGACCTTGAGTACTGCACCTGCTTGCATTCATCTCCGAAAACTGATGTGTGTAACCGTAGCAAATTGATGAATGAAAGGATGAAACACAACTTGCTTTTCACAGCCAATCATGAACCCACGGAGGCAAGACCTGGTGGGGAATAATGGGAGATGCAGGTTTTATCGATTGCTGGATGGTGCAGTTTCTGTAATCGATGACACAAAATGGAGAATCTTTTAGAATTATTAGCTTTTGAAATTATTCGTGTTAAAACGGTTTTTCAATCTGGGGGGGGGGGGGGGGGGGGGGGGGTCGTTCGATTTTTCTGTGATATTGATTTCCTGGCTTTGCAGACACGTTTATCCAAGGTCCTTGCGATGAAGAAGAAGTTTGTGAAACAACTTCGGAACATGAATGCTGACGCAGAATGGCAGGTGAGTTGCAAATGGGACACCTGGTGACGGGTCGGCTTGCTCTCTCTCTCTCATTGCACCCTTTTAGCTTCATCTTGCTTTTGGTGGTTTGTAGTGGATGCTCAACTTGCAGATATTAATTTGGTAATGTATAGTTTTGGTGACCTCAGAGGTCACAGACTCTTTTGAGCTGCCGAGGCTGGGTTTGATTCCTGACCCAATTGCAAACTGTCGTCCTGGCGCTTCACATACTGCTTGTTGAATTTCTGAGTGTGCCGTCTTTCAAAGAAGATGTTAATTTGCTTGTGGATGTTGGGGACACCACAGTACCTTTTAAAAATAGTGGGTCATCATGTGCCAGTACTCTGGCGAACTTCTACATTTCCTTGGTTGAGGTCTGCCAGAGTATGGAGCAGTACCACCACCACCACCACCACCAACTGTTAGGCATTGGCAAGTTTGTCTGAGGGCAGTTCAATGATGACGTGGACATTTTTGTCGAACATTGTATACCTTGAAGGAGTTTGACATAGGAAATGGCATAAATGCTGGTGAAAGCATTCTGGGTAAAATTGGATCGCGGCCAGGATAGTTGCGTGTGTTGTGGTACAGGGGTGATTCGTCAAGTTAGTCTCCAGTGACTGTCATCTGGTTTTACATTCTCCTTCACGACTGTCTGCACAATTGGGTGATGAATCTCTTTTATGCAGTTGCCTTTAAATGGTAGAGTGAGGAAAACAAAAAAAAACAAAGTGTGTGAATCGTTAAGTGATCTTAAGCATTTTCACAACAAACCAATTGCCGTCAAACCTTTGGTTGAACAGCTCATTTGGTGGAATTGCCGGGTTATTATTATACATGAACCCACCACCAAAAGAGGTTCACCCTTCAACCGGAAGGCTTGTGGCAATCGTGTTTGGGACCTGAACGGATAGATTTGGGTGAAAACCATCAATGCACGGTATTTCGATGACTTTAGCACATGAAATGAGCGTACGACATTCACATATGCTGGCGCATGGTATAGCGTTGCACGATAGATAATGCTTGCCCTCACGTGGCCAATGTAAATATGGGTTGGGAAGTTTTAAGTTGTCCAGACTGGTCATCTTGTCATTTTCATCTTCTTGACCCACTGTCTCAATTGTATCTACCCAGTTGACAATTGAAGGTGGCACCACGTTGATGAAACGGATGTGTACGTGTAGCTGGAGAATATCTTGAAATAAGTTTTGATAACTTCCCATTTGATTTTTTTAGGTCATCTCGTAGAGATGACCTAATAAAACCAGTCTCGATGTCCTATCTCCGGATAACTCAGAAATGTAGTTTGATTTCTGAGGTTTTCTATCCTTTTTACTCCGGGCTTTCATCTGTACGTTAAACCAAAAGACAAGACGACATCGAAGCCATTCTAAGCCGATCAGAGATCAACATCTACAGAGCTTCAGAGATGACCGTCACCCCCAACCGGGGGTCATTTTTTTTTTTATCGAATTAAGAGTCCATGTCATCCTTGAACTACCCTCAGCTTTACTGCAATGTGTCAGGTTCCAAAACCTGTCCAGGAAAAGGAATGCAAATGCGGTAACGAGGGAGGAAAATGTGTACATGGATTGCCGGTTGACCTTGTGAATTGTTCATTTGAAGAGTGAGCAACACTTGTGCCTGCGCAGCGGACGTTCTCGGAGCCGCTGTGTGTGGAGTTCCAGAAGCGCTACGCCGGTGTGGTTCTCCAACTGGAACGTCTCAATAAGGACCTAAACCGCACGTTGCACGCTGTTCAACAGCACTGCCGCCAGGTCTGAGTCCTCTTAAAGCTCCTCTTGGTGTGGATCGATATCTTTATTGGGTTGAATGTCGTGACTTGCGTAATTAGATGTTTGGATGCATACCAAGCTGATTTTGGAGCCGATGTTGATGCGCTCAGCTGGCACCGGAGCAGGGCTTGCAGCCAATGGATGAACCATTGGAGGTGCAACTGCGATGTAAGGCTGAGGCACAGGAGACAGTACAACAGAGGCAGGCTCAACCAGGTTCTGCTGGACCGCAGAGTGAAGCTTTGACCACACTTGTTGCACGTCTTACTGCCTTGCTACTGCACATCAAGGTGAAGCTTCAGCCATTTCTTATTATAAATTCCTATTTATTGTTATTATTTTCTCTTGTCCATCTGTCTTCCATGCCTTCGTCTTCCTTTTTATTAAACTCCGCATTCTTCTTGTTGTAGTACTTGGCTGAGGGTGACTTGAACTCATTTGAGTTCAAATCCCTGACTGACTCGCTGGAAGAAATCAAAAGCTCGCTTGATCCAAGCAACACCACGTGAGTATCGCTTTGGATAAGATTTCTGGGTATGGGGGAAGTGGGTGCATGCACATTTTGAATTGGTGTTCACATTCCAAATTGTTATCCATCCTTCAGCACTAAATTGTTGGCACATACACTGATGGTGGACAAAGCTGAGATTCTTATGTGGGAACAAGTACTTGTTGAAATGTGACCAGATTAGGTTATTTTCTTTGTTCCCAATTTTGGGGAGGAGGATTTAAAAAACATTTTTTTGTGCTTTTGCCTCTTTACCTTCACCGTCAAAGGTGGATGGAGGTAATGTTTTCACTACTGTCTGTTTGTCTGTTTTGTTTTGTCTGTCTGAGCAGGGTGTCTCAAAACGTTGTGGACCGATTCGGACAAAATTTAGTGGACAGGTTGGGTGTGTGATGAGGACTAATTGATTCGATTTTGGTGAAGATCCGGATCCGGGAATTTTTTTAAGCGATTCTTCACCATTGATGGATTGGGCCAAAAATGATATGTAGCACGATATTCTAAAAGGTTGTGGACGAGTTATGACAAAACTTGGTGGATGAGTCTGTTGGGTGACCAGAACAAGCTGATTAGATTTATTATTATTATTATTTATTTTGGTTAAGGACCGGATGCAGATCCAGCCCGTCAGTGTGATACGACACGTAAACTGTTCAACCTGATGGAGGTATGCGCTGTACTAAGTGCTGCTCTTGTTCATTATGCTCTGCACTCCATTACTTTGAGAGCTTTAAGTTTTCCATCAAGCAGGACAGGACAACCAGGACAGAACCTGCAGAAGTGCTCTTTCTGGAAGTCAGTAATGAGTCAGCTGTTTTTTGTGGTTTTTTTTTTCTGGACGTGATGGTGACATGGTAATTCTTTTGAGATTAGCTCGGTTTCTAGAAGATTGGAAAACAAGTTGTTAAAACTACAACATCAGCCAGATTTTTGAACCCACAACATCTGGAAGGCTAGTGTATTGTCCTTACTGCTAGGCTGCCACCAATTGGACACAGTTTGCCCCTACTGGTTGTGTCCTTATCCCAATGTCTTCCTTCTGTGCGCTGTGAGCAGCTGTTTTGAAAACAATGTGGAGGTGCACGTAGCCCACATACAGAGTGGTCTGAGCCAGATGGGAAACCTCCATGCCTTCTCAGCTTCTGAAGACTGCACGAGGCGCTGATTCCGAAGTGGCCCTGGTGGGACATTACAGGTGAGTGGGCAAGGCAGGGGAGTGGATGTTTCTGAACGTTTAGAAAAAAAAAATTATTATTATTATTTGTCTTTTTAATGAAAATTTTCAATTTTTGTGAAAAAAACAACAAATTGTGACAATTTAATTCCACAAATCCAGACCAAGTGCCCACTCAGTGAGAAAACATGTCCAATCTCAAGAATGAACTTTCAAACTTGTCTCTTTTCCAAAACCTGATGGCAATCTGTCTCTGGAGTATGCTCCCCTTCCCTGACTTCAAATGACACCACAGCCAACTCTGCTTGTGAGAAGGCTGAATGCCTCCAATTCTGTTTGCTTCCAAATTTTGTCTCCAGCCCCTCGCTTCTATGTACCCATTCCTTCTGTCGTACCCAACTGTTTCTGCACTGTCTTTTCTTCTGTCACCGGAGGTGGACGTTGGTTATGTTTTCACCCCCTGTCTATCTCTGTCTGTCTGTCTGTGAACACAATATCTCAAAAGGTTGTGGACAGATTCGGGCAAAACTTGGTAGACAGATTGGGTGTATGACATGGAAGAATTGATTCAATTTTGGTGAAGATCTGAATCTGGATCTGAATTTTTATTTTTAATTTTTAAACAGGATTCTTCCCCTTTGAGGAATGGTGTCAAAAATGATCGATATTACAATTAACTACAGACCAATCAGCAATAAAGTCAAGGAATCTATCATCGCAGTGAACATAAATCTTTCCTATTCTTCAATGGCCTCATCTCAGATCATCAATTCGGATTTGCACCAGGTGATTGCATGGTATCGAACATGTCAGTTCTGCTCCATTTAGACCCGCTTCTAATGGTCAGGCAGAGCGTGCTGTACAGATTATCAAGCAAGAGTTAAGGTGTGTTACTCAAGGTTCGCTTCAAACGTGTTTCACGCATGTTGCTCAATTACAGATCCAGACCACATTCCACAACTGGAGTGCATCTCTACCCAAAGTTTCTGTACCTGTACCCACTGCCAGTCCGCTGTGTTTGTTCATGTCACCTAAATCTGTGCCTGTAACAACTCCTTTGCGTAGGTCCTCCCGTGTATCTAACCATCTAGACCGGTTCGATTTGTAATTGAAGGGGGAGATATTGTGATGTATCACCCTTCCTTGGGTTTGACGTGAGTGCCGTGTGCACATGCGCGACACACGGGGCCAGTAATGGAGCTGAGTGTTGTCAATAAAACCTTTTGTGAAGTTGAATGCATCGTGGTCGGTCTTCTACTCCGCCAACAATGGATGGAGGATCGGGCCAATCTCTCTGGACATATCTCGAGCTTTCCATTCAGTCTGGCACCCAGCCTTGCGCTCCAAACGCTATGCTTGTGGCAGGCAAGGCAATTTTGTTATCTGATGTTTAAGCTGTTAAAATATGGTGCATTCATGTTGAAATGTTAACCGAAAGCTAGTGGGCCACATAAAAGGATGAACATCTTTGGATGGAAAGCTGACCTTTCATTGGGTTCAAGGTCATTTATGAAATTTGTACACATTCAAATACCTTTATGGAAGTGAGGTTTATTCCAATTTTGTGAGTTTGAAAATCTCTTGCACTTGAATTAGCTGCAGTTGCTAGAAATCCCCACAAATTATTTTTGAACCGATCAGATGCTGGTGTTCAGCAAAGCTGCCATCAACATCGGCTTCGAAGTTGAGTTTTAAGTCGTATCACGAGCAGTCGAGAAACGTTTTGAGCCGAGACCCAATCCTGGACGGTTCACCATTCTGACACAGGACGTGAGACCCAGAGTGCAGGAGTTGGTGATTTGTTCCAGATGCGTCTTAAAAAAGACGCGACGGGATGCTTGACACCTGCGGACGGGACGCCCTGTTTAACGTCCATTTGAGGGATGTCACACATATTGATGAACTGGAGCGCATACCTCTGCCAGGCTGAACAGTTTACGTTTTGTATCACACTGATAGGCCAGACCTGAACCAAAATCTCATGTGCTTGTTATCTAACCAACTCATCCACTAGTTTTGTCACAACTTGTCCAATTTTTTTGAAATACTGTTTTTGGGCTCCATCACTCAATGGTGGAATGGCTTAAAAATATAAAGATTTCTTGCATCCGGGTTTGGATCTTGGTCTTCACCAAAATCTAATTGATCGGTCCTCGTCACACACCCAACCTGTCCACCAAGTTTCGTCCAAATCCATCCATAACGTTTTGAAATATTGTATTTTATATCGTTTTTGGTCCTCTCTCAATGGTGAAGAATCACTTCAAAAAAATTGTAGCATCCGGATCTTCACCAAAATCGAATCCATTCATCCTCGTCTCACACACACCCAAACTGTCCACCAAATTTCGGCCGAATCCATCCACGACCTTTTGAGATATCCTGTTCACATGCAGACGAGTGAAAACGTAACCTCCGTCCACCTTCGGTGGTGGTGGTAATCACCCTGCCTGCCAAACAACAGGATGACCATTTATAGCTGGGTCGGGATTCCATTAGCTGTTTCAACAATGTTTTAGTTAATTAAATTTGTTTGAACTGTACTTCTTTTATCGGGAATAACCAGTGCCAAGAATGTCTTTACATCGAGCCTTTAAAAAAAAAAAAAAGTTAGTATTATTATTATTATTATTTTGTTGAACCTTTGAACAGTTTGGTTTTTCCACCCGGCAATACGGCTTTGTTCCTCGAATTGCAATGCCCGCATGTACATGACACAAATGTTTTTGTTTCCGATCCAATGCAATGAAGTTTAGCAAGCATTGTTTTTTGGTGGTGGTGTTGCCCAAAATGTTTCTGGGTGCTGGACTAATTTTGCCTTTCCTACTTCCCATGATCTCTGCCTTCCTCCAAGGATATGAAATGACTGCTTTTCGAGCTGAAGGATCGAACTGCACTGCGGCAACATGCTCCATGTCCATTTTCTCTCGCTCTCTTCCCTTTCCCACTACCCCCTTCCCCCTTGCCCCATTGCACTCTCTCCTTTTATTAACGTTATTGTTCGTCATCTTCACATTGCTGTTTATTGCTCCATTTGTAATTATTGTACATAATGAAATGGTCTCTCAAGATATTTTAAACGTATCAAGTGTAAAGGACATTTTGCTCTGAGTGCTGGTTCTTGATGATGCACGCACGTTCAAGGGTTGTTTTTAACCGGACATGTGTGAAGCTGGTCAATATCTGCTTGATGTCTTTCCCATCTTCCTTCACTACCTTTTTTTTATTATTATTTTATTATATATATATATATTTTAAATTGCCATCAATAATAATCCAAATGTTTTGCATTGTTTAAGTATAAACGAACACCTGTAAATGTGAGGGGCATTTCGGCACATTGTAGGAACGGGATGCGTTGGTTGATGTTGCGCCAACATTTTAATTAAATTTTAAATTTTGTTTATTGGGTATGGACTCGAATTAAGATCCCAGTGCTGAAGCGTCGTTTCATCACAGGATGAGTGGCTATATCAGATGGGTCTGAGTTGTACTGTTTGAAAAAACTCTCGATGTTGCCGTCACCCATGAGGGCTGAGGTTTTTTGGGACCCATCTTGTTGAGCTCCCAACGTGCGCACTTGCCCCTGACTGGTGCATGTCCACATGTTGCGGTGAAAAACGCTGCTTTTGGAAATCGCACGTTCTGTGGATATTCCGGTGGCCTTAACGTGGCAATCCTCGGTGATTATTGCCTCGACCCGGGCAGCAGTTTGTGCGTCGATCGCGTTTGCTGGCAGTAACTTGGGTGAAAGACGTCCAAAGAAAGCAGATGTGTTTAAAGAGCGAGGCAGGAGAAAAAGGGGTAAAAAGGTTGAGATGGGAGGGTTGTGAAATTGAGTGGTGTTGTGGATAGAGCAGCGCAGCAGCTAACTACCATTCGGCATCACCCAATCTAAAGGGATTTTCAGGAAGAACAACAAAACCTGGGGTTGTCTTCAAGAGACTTGCATCAACACTCGGTCATCCACCCATTCGGTTACCGATGTAGAATATGAGGGTGCACCTTCCCAACTCATGGCCACCGTTTGTCGTGAATTGTTTGGAGTTGGCAGCTTCTGTTTTTAAAAGGTTGGCATCCTCTGCTCAATTTTGGTCCAAGATGGTTTTGTTAATCTGACCGATCTAGTTCGCAAATTTAGACTGTTAACTGGATTGGTCAGATTAACAAAACTAAGGGCAGATAAGCAAACGTACAATTAAGTTTTAATGAGAAAAAACAACACTTTTCTCGGGTGCCAATTGATTATCCCGTTTCCAGAACCTTTTTAACGCCTCTCGAAAGATGAAAATGGTTGACAAGGAAACTCCCACAATCAGGGTAACGTTGTGCTTTTGTCCGGAATTTTTTAAACACATCTTGTCTTTTTTTTTTAAGCCTCGCAACATCATTGTTAACCCAAGTTGTGCTTTCACAACCGCCTTGCCTTTGCTGTATTTTCGACCCCCCTCCCCCACCCAGGAGAGTGTGCCGTCTACCTCCTGTTTCATTGCGAGTTTTATTTTTATTTATTTATTTTCCTCCCTCCATCCCCTTCTCCACTTCAATTGCAAGTCAACTCGTTTGCACAACGGAATTTCCAGTTCTTCCATTCCCTCCCCTTCCCTCCCCTTCCTCTCCACCTCAATAAGTTACAAGTCTCGCACCATGTTTGTCTGAATTGTAGTCATTACAACCCTCGTGCGTCTGTCATGGATCTTGTTGTATTGTGAGGACAATTTTAGGAATTGAAGGTGGAGGAAAAGCATGGTTGGAACTGTCTATCAACATTGTGTGCAATGGGGTTGTCCCCCCCCCCCCAAGTTTTTCAATGTTTTGACTTTTCTCATTTACAAATGACAGTTAAAATGTTCCATCGAAATAGTGCCTGTTGAGCTGAACTAAAAATAAATTTAAAAAAAAATGTGGAAACAAACGTACTTTGGTTGTGATTATTTGCTTTTTTAGTTGAGGCTGGCAGTTCTGCAAATGTTCGGCAACGTGTAAGCTGGCTTCGAAACTTTTCCAAAAAGAATGGACAAACTTTACAATGCCAAGTACTTTCCTTGTAAAATGCTTTTGTGGAGTCAACCCTGTGTCAGGCAGGCTGCAGTTGAACAGGAGGGACTGAAACTCACAGCGGTGCAGGCTTGTACATCATAAGTGTGGAACGACCTGCTCCGTCATGGAACACCAATGTAACAACTCGGGTTCCATATTGGGAACTAACCCTTGTTGATGGCTGCCTTAAGATTTTACCGTCTTGAGTTTGAGCCGCTGTCGTGCCGTCGAACAACACCAGATGGGTTGACTCAGCGTGTCATCTTTCTGAGGTCAGCAAAATGACGACCGGCTTCCTGGGAATGGGGCACAGCCATGCTCCCAGCAGCCAAAGGCTCCGCACAAAATAATAATTATGTATTGAACTGTTTGAAAGGTTGACAAATATTTTTGTTGTGGGTTTGAAGAAATAAACCAGGCTGGCGGAATAGCCTGCAGCTGTGTATCCCTGGGTTGGAATCTTGACTTGGATACAAACTGTCGCCCTGGTGTTTCGTGTGTGTGTGTGTGCTGCCGGTTGGAAGGATGTCAGTGAGAGCGTGTACTTGGACTGGGTGTGGCTGGAGAGTGTTTTCCAACCTTTTGAAGATTGTGGAATCCTTGGATTTACACATGTTCTCTGCTCCTTCACCATCTAAGCTTTTAAAATCCAAGCTTACTTACGTACCTCGATCTTATTGAAAAGTGCATTTAATAGCAATAAAATTATTTTTATCCTAATTCTTCAAGATCTATAAACGTTCAACATCCCTTTACCTCCCCCCCCCCAATGGTAGGGTCCAAATCTAAGCGTGGCAACGGCCTCTTCTTCTTCTTCCTCATGACTCATCTCACAAGGTGTGGGTGGAGAGGAATATAATTTATAAATTACGTATGCGTAGAGCGGAAAATGAGGGGGGGGGGGGTTTCATAAAATGAGGATGGGGAAAAACATTTTTGGTGGAGGGGAAGGGGATTACCGATCCACATTGCAAGCACAAAGCGTTACTCCGTGATGCAGCACTACCTGCTGGCAATTTTTCAGTCCGTTTCTGCGATCGCTCGGGAATCAAGTTGAGCCACGAATCGGAGTAGAGTAATGCAAAAAAAAAAAACCTTTGCATGATCTTGGTTTACATGATTTGCATGATCACGTACCGGTTTTACCAACAAGTGTTAAGT
Source organism: Eptatretus atami (assembly GCA_035128595.1). Lineage (NCBI taxonomy): Eukaryota > Metazoa > Chordata > Myxini > Myxiniformes > Myxinidae > Eptatretus > Eptatretus atami. Next base: position 30,101,474 of record CM068961.1, on the reverse strand, counting down.
TTATTTTCATTAAAAAATAAATAAAAAAAAACTTTCAATGAAGCGCACCGAGTGTGACGTCAAACCGTTGTCGGCATTTTTAAACCCCCTCACACGTGACCTCGGCCAACTTGACCGGAAAGACCCTCCACTGTGAGGATGTTTTATTGTGAAGCGGATTCAGAGCCTCGCTTTGTTGCACACCTGAGGCGTGTACCTTGTTTGCAATAAATTACAACAAACAACAACAGCGTCGGAAGCCGGAAGAGCCGGAAGTATTCGTGTCCGGAAGTGACGTTTTGGGAGACGTGGCCGTCATGGCGTCAGATGGGGATCAGGAGGCCCGGGGAGATGAAGGCGCGATGGGCGAGAACGTTCAGCAGGTGGAGCGAGTTCAGGAAGCCGTGAACACCTGGGGATTCCCGCTCTCTGAGCTCTACCATCTGGCGCTGACATTTTACAAAGGTACGAGTACGGCAGGAACGGTGAACGTCCTCCAATCACATCAGTCATCATTCTCCTCACGTTGTCCCCGTTAGTCTTTACCTCCTCCCTTTTGCCTGCTCTCCACTCTCACGTTCTCTCCGTGTGCTCTTCTCCTCCCTGGCAAATCAGAGAAGGAAGGGAAGGCGTTCCACCTGACCTACGATTCCCGCCTCAGTCTCATGGCGCTGTCCAAGCAGGCGTCCGCCGGGCCCTACCAACCTGAGAGCGGCTCCGACGTTGGTTACCTGGACGTGCTGGGGAGCGACCGCAGGTAGGTTCACGGTGCCCTCACGTCGTGTGTCCATTATCTCGACGTTCGAGGGCTTGAGCTTCTCCCTCGATGTTCGATCGATAATGGTGTTTTGTTGTGAAGGAGATTGAAGAGACACCCAGGAATGGTGTCACGCTCACCTGAGGAGACTCAGGAGACTGACGTGGGGGGGGGGGTGTCGTGTATAGCAGGGGCATCCCATGTCAAGTGTACACACCCTCCCGACACTAATACTTCATTTTCTCCCCATATGTTGGTCATTTATTCACTTGGGTGAAAAAAATCAAAATACCAACTTTTAGACCTGTGGGCCAATCGGGGCCCATTTTAGGGGCCCCCCAAATTTGGGGGCCCCCGGCTGCCCCACAATCTTCCAGTGGCCGTATCACAGGTTGTAGTGGTCCGATTTGGCTGATCTTGGTATCAAAATGCTCGTAAAAGTGAGATCTTTCGAATCGCGTAAAGTAAAATCACTCCGAAACAGTAATTCAAAAATTTATAGTTTGGGGTGCCCTTTGACCTTGGGCCCCGCTCCCCAGCCAAACCAATGGTCCCGATTTTTTTCGTGTGAGAATACCCCTTCATATACTCCAACACCTCATATACTTCGTTTGACTGTACCTCCCATACCATCTGAAGGGCCCTTGCCATGACGTGTGGCAAAAAAATGCCATTCTGTGTCAATGCCACACTCTGATTTGTGACGACATAGGTTTATTAAGGCTTTGCTATTCTTATATTGGCCAGCGCAACCGTCTGAGAAATAGTAAAGTTTCTTTACATTTCCAAAGCTAGATTTCAAGTGTTCAATGAGCATTCTTTGGAAGAGGTGGACTGAGACAACGTCGTGAGTATTGCATTCTGATATAATCGTGATCGAATCGTGGTTTAATTTGCCATCGTCCGATTTGAAATAGTAAACACAGGGGTGAATTGTCGCTTGAGAGCAGTTCCAATGGAATCCTTGGGCCGCATCCTGTACGACAAACGAATAGTTCTCTGAGAAGTCTCCAATAATGACAAATTCTCCTTCACCGATTTCGTCTTTCTTATTTTTCAGAAACTGAGATTGGGCCTTGGCAATGAAGTCGTGTCTCACTAATTTCACCGCATGTTCACAGAATTGATTAATGAGTTCTTCCAAAGGCAGGACCATGGAGCTCAGTTCAGATCTGTCGGTGGATGTCCACCGTTTAAACTGAATTTCATCAATATCCTCTAGAGTTCATAAGCACTCAGTAGCTCGGTTTTGAAGTCTTCAATTGATGGGCAACTTTCACAAGTTCTGAAATAACATGCCGGTTGTGCTGGGTTACAAACTATGCGTGCTATCACATGATGATAGCTAGGAAGTTCGGCTATCTGTGGCATTTTGGAACCAAACATCATGAGTTCACATTTTGATGTATCGTACATACACATACACTGTGTGTACCGCCTGAACCGACCAGGACACACTCCGAGGGAGGAGCATGGCGAACTTCGCGAATCCAACTTTCAAGCCAGGGTTCTTCTCTTTGAATTTCTGAAACAGTTCCTTGAGATTGTTTAGTACCAGGCACTTTTGAATTTTGTCTTTTCCATGTTCATTCCTGACCACCACACAGTCCTTTTTTCCCGGCATTATTCGGCTGACTTCATCACTTCAGTAAAATTTGGTTATGGCGGATTTCACTTCGTCAGGCAATATTTACCCTATTTGGGATTTGGAGACGATAGCTCATACCATTTTCTTTCTCTAAATTTTTGGCTTGCACAGCCATTCTTTGGGAGCAACTGAATTCACTCATCATCCGCTC
>CM068961.1:30065254-30081406 GCA_035128595.1 Eptatretus atami | reverse complement strand
TGTCTTTCTATGTGTGAGCGTGATGTGTACGTTGACACAGTCTCGATGGCATTTGAGCTCGATAGGTTCGTCTGCCTGTAATCTCTGTTCAAGCTCTTCATGTATACCATCTTGTCTTGCTTTGCTTGACGATGATACTTCAGCACATCTGGAACAATGTACCAGAGGTTTTCCAGCTTTAGTGCATCGCAGGGACAAGAAGAAAATCTCCTGGATGGACCTCAACCTGACAATAAGGTAATTATAACATCAGTAAACATTCAATTCTTTGTCGTCTATAAAAATTCTCAGGAAACAGGTTCCACCCTGTGACTTTTAAAAATCAATAAACTAGTGCGTGCCCGCACATGCGTGCTGTACGTGCAAAAAAAAAAAAGAAGAATTGTAGTAATCGTGGTCTAGCACCGTGTCCTCATTGGTTGGCAAATAAATGGCCGTAACTTGGGAACCACTTGTCGATTAATATCAAACCTTGAAAAGCATCCACAGGCCCAGCAATATTCCTGGCAAGTTTCAATTAGATCGACCAGTGTTGTCGAGAAACAGCGTCACAGACACACAGACATGCAGAGATTGCTGGAATTGTAGATTGCATATTATTGCTAATTTGCATATTATTGAGCTAAATTTAAATGTTATAAATTTTAAAAGTGGTTATATCATGACCAGAACGCCTAAAACTGGTGTAGACACCTCAACCAGGCTGTTTGGATGCCTACTTTTGGAGATATTAAGAAAAATAGTAATTTTGACAATGGCCACCGCTAATTTGCATATTGATGGATTTCTACAAAAATGTTCAAGGGTGCCAGAGTGGGTGGTGGTGGCATCAAGGGTGGCATCAATCGGAATATTCATTCAGATGGTCTGATCACAAAAATGCAGAAAAACATTGTGCGGACCCTAATGCACGCTTTTCTTGCCAATACTCGGACTAAATGAACTGAGTGATGCCGACATGGATCGGCACTGTGCATCATGCGATGTCTTGCCTGGCACATTACCGACTTCCCTGTCTTGAGGAAAGTGTTGTTTTCAGATGAATTTGCCATCTACTGAAGCTCATGGCCACAAAATGTGGTGTTCTAGTCTAAGGAAAACATTTCACCTATTGTTCCTCCCCCCCCCCCTTTTCTGTCTGCCTGCCTGGCAGTGAAATGAAATTGAAAATCATTCCAAAGAGGAAACTGTTTGTTTTTAAGGATGCCATAAAAGGACATAAACAACAGGCATGAAGAACTAATGTGTAATGTGTTAGATGTGGTGTAAAAGCCACTCCGTCAACAACGCTAAACTTCCGGAATTTTCCTTTCATACGACCTTTAAAATCGGTTTTTATTTCAATTAAGTTATATATATATATATATATGAACACTGTGTGGGGTAAGGTATTCTCCAATCGTGGTCAAAAATATTGGAACCTTTGCACATTTTTCAAATAATGCACCATTTCTTCCAGAAAATTGTTGAGATTAAAAAATCTTTTGGTATCCACACATTGTATATATTTCTTTGGTTTGCAGTGGAATAAAACAAAAAAAGCTGAAAAAATTCCTAAATCTTGGCTTATTCCACATAGAAATCCTAAAATGGCCTAGACAATTATAATATTGGCACCTTTTAGACATTGTTAGAAAGAGATTTCATGCAGGTGATTCTCCTTTACCTAGGAATTGAACTCACCTGTAGTGAGTTGCAGGTGCCTGCAATATAATAATCACTCATTCAAACAGTTTGAATCACGAAAAAGAGTCATTCTGCTGTTTTGTGTCACTGTATGTACCACAATGAGCATGGAGAAAAGAAAGAAAATCAGAAGATTGTCTGAGGAGGTCAGACACAAGATTGTAGCCAAGCATGGACAACCTCAAGGCTACAAGTCCATTTCCAGAGACCTTGATGTTCCTGTGTCCACCGTACACAATGTTATCAGGAAGTTTAAGGACTATGACACTGTCGCCAACCTCCCTGGACGTGGCCGCAAGAGAAAGCTTGATCGAAGAATGCAGTGAAAGATTGTTTGAATGTTGGAGAAAGCACCTCCATCAACTGCCAAACAGATTCAAGCTGACCTTCAGGCACAAGGTATGACAGTTTCAACTCGCACCATCCGTCGCCAACTCAATAAATGGGGTTCTATGGTAGGAGACCCAGGAGGACCCCACTGCTGAGAGACATAAGCCTGATTGTAGTTTGCCAAAACACACCTGAACAAGCCAAAATCCTTCTGGGAGAATGTCCTGTGGACAGATGAGACCAAATTAGAGCTTTTTGGTAAAGCACATCATCCCTATGTTTACAGAAAACAAAATGAAGCCTTCAAGGAAAAGAACACCTTCCTTACAGTCAAACACGGAGGAGGTTTAGTGATGTTTTGTGGTTGCTGTGCTGCCTCTGACACTGGGTGCCTTGAATGTGTGCATAGCATCATGAAATCAGGAGATTACCAGGGAGGCATTTTGGAGCACAATGTTCAACCCAGTGTCAGAAAGCTGGGTCTCCGTCAAAGGTCATGGGTCTTGCAGCAGGTCAATGACCCCACACACACTTCAAATAGCACCCAGGAATGGTTCAAAATAAAACTCTGGACTGTTCTGAAGTGGCCAGCAATGAGTCCAGATCTAAATCCCAATGAACACATGTGGGGAGATATGAAAACAGCATTTAGAAGGAGGCACCCTTCAAATATGGGAGAATTGGAGCAGTTTGCACAAGAAGAGTGGGCCACACTGCCAGTAGAGAGGTGAAGGAAGCTCATTCACGGCTATAGGAAGCGCTTGACTGCAGTTACGTTGTTCAAAGGCTGTGCTCCCAAATATTAAGTCTCGGGTGTGAATAATTTTGTCAATGCCATTTCTTTTTATTTCCTGATTTAATCGGATGTATTAAGTTCTGAATCAAAAACAAAGGTTCTGCAATATTAACAGTGAAATAAATAATTGTGGAGACCAACTCACTTTTGTCAATTTCAACTCATTTTTTAGAGAAAATTGTGTTGTTTGAAAAAAATGTAAGTGTGTCTATTTTTGGCCACGACTGTATGAACTCTCTCGTAAGTACTGTATACTATAACCTGTATATTAAAAGTGTTTAAGAATGAATGCTTTCCTCGGGAGAGCTAAAATGACTTTCAGGCCACCCTGTAGATGCACTTCTTCTAAATATTTTTGCAGTACAAGCACCATTTCCTTCGACTTGTACAATATATGTGTCATATTCTTTTTTAGCTTTCTCCAAATTTGTGCTTTTGAATGCTTTGTACGTTTAATCTGGTGACATGGCAAATGGGATGGCCCATTGAGAAGTGTGTACGTGGTGTTTCGGGGTGTTTAGCATATGTACAAAACATGATTCATGAATAGGAATACATATACAAGTTGAATATATGAATATTTCCACGCAAGTTATTTTCACGGTTTTGTTTATTTTATTTTCCATTAATTATAATGAGAAAACACAGCAGATATACAGTTTCAACCTACTTATTTGAAATAGGGTTACGATCACGTTGACACAACGCAGCATGGATTAGTTGGTGCCTCAATGTGACTTGATTATGGGTCACAACCCAGCCAGCAGGGAAGTTGATGTTCAGGTCACTTCGGTCATTTCTTTATTTATTTTCTCCCTGCATATATCATCCACGATGGTAGCAAGGTTCCAGCTTTAGAGACTGCCAGTGGGATGGTAAGTTGGTGCTTCTCATTGATGCCATATTTGGTAACTTGGTGGGACCCCCTCTTTCCCATAGTTCAATGTCTGCCAGGAATCATACAGATGCCTACCTGGTCCCAGCTGCTAACTCGAATGGCATAGATAGAGTGCAAACCTACGCCAGGCTGAACAGTTTACGTTTTGTATTCCACTGATAGGCTGGATCTGGATCGGGACCTTAACTAAAATCTATTTGGCTTGTTCTCGTCACCTACCCAACTCATCCACCAAGTTTTGTCATGATCCATCCACAACTTTTCGAAATAGCAATGTATCATGTTGTATACAGTATCATTTTTGGCCCCATCTTTGAATGGTGAAACTTTAAAAATTAATAAAAAAATTTGTATCTGGATTTGGAGCCAGATTTTCACCAATATTGAATCGATTCGTCCTTGTCACACTCCCAACCTGTCCACCAAATTTTGTCTGAATCCATCCAAGTCTTTGAGATAAACTGCTCACAGACAGACATGAAAACATCTGTCCACCTTTGGTGGTGGAGGTAATTTGGTTGTTTGTTATGTTGTGCTCTGACACACTTCACAAACCCGGCTTGGATGTCCAGGAAATCTTGTAGTAGCTTATTTACGTCGTTTGTCCCTTTCCTCTTGACGAACCTCAGGCGGATCGGCAAGGATTTGGCCCAAGCCTCAGTGATCTTCTACGTGCCCTAGTACCGTGGCCGTTTGGATTTGTCATGCTTCAGGAGAATTCCTTCAGGAACCGCCATAACAATACGCCGGTTCATGACACCGCCATTGAGCCAGACTTTTTAAATACTATTCAGTCTTTCGCCATGTTCACAGTTTTTCGACAAGGTCTGGATTGTCTTGTCTGGATTCTTTCTTCGTCTTCTTCGCAGCCTTTATACTTCTGACCATCCTCTCATTTACGGGCTGCCCCAGCTGCTTTTGGAATTTTGTGATTGCACGTGCTATACCAATATCCACAGCGATCTAGGCTTGAAGCTGCTCTTTCTAGTTGCTATAATCCTCTTCCTTTTCCTCGCATTTTCAAGCATGGCAGTATTAACTGTCGTTAGTATCCTGTCCGTTTCAGCTGCTTCTCATGTCTCACAATGTTGACACTTCAGCAGGCCAGGACGTTTCAGAGGATTCGTATATTTTATCCATTCCCACAATGACGTCTTGCTCGGCTACGGTTCGGAAGATATGTGGAGTATTTACTTGACGTTTCGACGGGAATGATTTTTGTCTACACTTGGAACACTTACAGCTGACCGACATTTACTCGGATCCATCCCTGCACCTCCCCTTGGACCCCGTCTGTTTGTACACATTTCTCAGCCACATACAGTTCATACCTTATTGTGCAGTCATTCTCCAAAGAATGTCACATGGGTTGACATCTTCATTGAGCGAAAAACCTGGACTCCTCGCTGCTCTGTAACGATGCACTGTTGGAGTGAGCAGCCATATATATATATATATACAGCATGACCATTAGCGCCGCACATGGGGATGTTGCTTTCTAAGTGGTCAACAAATGACTCAAACTTGCTCCTGCAATATCGCACATGATACAGTTATTGTATTACACACATGCACCATCAGAGAAAGTAAAATTCACTTCCTTTACATTTCCTCAAGTGCATATTTTCACAAATGCCAATTCTGGTATTTGTAAAGCTGTCACTTCTTTTTTAAAACCTGACAAGTATCATACTGTATTTGTAGTAATGTTGTTTTAAAAGCTTGTTTCTGTTTTTTTTTTTAATTTATACTTACTCTAGGCTCGTGGAAGAGCTATGACAGAATTAATTAGGGCACAGCATAACAAAAGGAACAACAGGAGAAAGGGGAATACATCAACAACAGGGTGGAAGGGGAAAGTAGATGGAGACGGACAAACAAGGGATGAGGGGTAAGGGAGACGGCAAAGGATGGACAGTATGGATACATCAACGATATTTTGGGAGGTGTGGGGTCTGTGGGATGGTTTAACGGTTGTAGAAAAGATCACGATTTTCAATGAGGGATGCCTTGAGATGGTGGTAAACGGCTGTCTTGAAGACATGGAGGGGAGAATGATATTGAATGGAGTATGGTAGGTGGTTGCACAGGTGGGGAAAAAAAGAAGAATCAATGAGTGGAGGTGAGCAGTGGTTCTGGATCGAGTCGGTTTCATGAGGATGGTGTTGCTGGTGGACTGCGTACGTCCTGCAGATACCTGAGGGGGACAAAACGCGTAGAGGGCAGAGGGTGCAAGTTCAGAAATGAAGCTGAAGAAGACGGAGAGACACCACCGACCTGTTGCCGATGGCAAGCTGATGGGCCCATACACTCGGCTCATTTGCGAGAGATTCCAATGTTATTGAAAGCCTTTGTTTCCACGTCATCGAGCTGAGCAATATGTGAGGCAGGGGAGCCAGCCCAAAGGGGAAAGCAGTTCTCCATCGAGGTGCAGATGAAAGCCTTATAGGTCGATCGGAGTTCAGGTGTGCCAAGGAAGGACTTTGCACGACGGAAGATGCCCAGTTGCCGTCTGGCTTTGGAGACCAACTTTGAAATGTGGCTTGCCCACCAGAGATCATGGCTGAGTGAGACCCATGAGTTTGAGTGACTGAACCTCTTTGGGAGGGTTGTTCAGAAAGTAGATAGAATGATTTGTGGTACGGTGCTTTGTGAGACAGGCAGGCAGATTTCTCAGGACTGAAAGACATAGTCGAAGTGTTTGACCAGTTTGTGATTTTTGTCAAGGTCTAAGGAGAGGGAAGAGGCTGCTGCCTGTCTGTCAGAAGGATGAGAGATGTCACAGCAGAGTGTGGAGTCATCAGCAAAGAGATGAAGAAGATGTTCCAGAGTCAGAGAGATCATTGATGAAGATTAGGAACAAGATTTAGCCTGGAACACTGCCTTGTGATACTCCAGCCTTGACAGGGAAAGGAGAAGAAAGGGTTCCATTGAGAGCCACACGCTGCCTACGAGAGTGTAGGAAGTCGGTCATGCAAGAGTCGAGTTAGCCTTGGATTCCATAGGCACACAGTTTGGAGAGCAGGGCAGGATGCCAGCTGCAGACTGTATCAAAAGCTAGATATATGTCCAGAGAGATGTCCCTGATCATGTCTGATATTGAGGGTCTCCATCCATTGTTGGGAGAGTAGAAGCAGCATGTCCAAGGTAGAATATGCTCTTGTAACCTTATTCACCTGAATGTCAATCGCATATTACAACATTTCCTGCCTCTGTGGTTCAAATCTGTGTTTTATCGACACCCTATTATCTTTCTCTCCCAAGTTACTTGTCTTGTATTTACTAATCTCCTTCTTGTGATCACTGTCTTGTATTCCATTCATCCATTAGGACCATACTCTGTGCAGAGCGTTGGTGCTGCCTAAGCAGTCTCCTTGGCTATTGGGCACAATCCTGGACAGGTCACCACTCCGACACAGCATATCAGAAAGCTGGCACTCATTTTGCCGACCTCGGAAGGATGACAGGCAGTCAACCCCACCTGGTATTAATTCAACAGCAAAGTGGGATTTTAACTCAGGATCCTAGGATCCCAAGCCCACCACCCTAACCATTAAGCCAACACCAGGCTTGATCACATAATATCATAACTTGGTGATGGTTTAATTGTATTATGAAGAAGATAAAGGAAGAGTATATCTAATACTGGCTACCACCAAAGATGGTGCTATTCTGCCACATGTACTTGATATAACATACACTGCATATACAGTATAGCCATGTACGCACACATCTTCTCAATTAGAGATAGATTTGTCATTTTCTAATGTTGCATTAATTGGAGTCACAACTTTAATGGATTGGTCATTTCATTTTTTGGCTCATGGGGTTAAGCCAGTCTTGTGAAATGGCTCAACTTTGATTTTAACTATTAGCCATTTGTAATTTTTTATTAATTGGAGGTACAGCTGTAATGGATGTCATTCCATCTGGGCCAGTCCTTGGAAATGACTCAATAAATGTAGCCACTGGTGTTTTGTAACGAAGAACAATGTCCTTTCTACAGGCGTGAAGAAGCAGAGAGAATGAGACGTGAAGCAGAGGAGGCTGAAAGACGACAGAGGGAAGAAGACGAAAGGAAAAGGATAGAGGAACAGCAAAATAAGTTGCAAGAGGAGGAGAGAATGAGACAGGAGCAGCAGAAGTGAGTCTTGGTGTTGTTTGTCTGTGTCACTTTGCTGTCTCGTGTGGCAATTTCCAGCAACACTATTTCTTGCAAATTTGAGTGAGTGTGCCCATGGAAGATCATTTTTTTTCGATCTTACGGCTGACAAGATCCGGCGGTTGTATAATTGTGCAATAAGCAATCACCTCTTCGCTGTCTCAAAATTCATGGTTGAGCAGACTCGTGCTGGGGCCGTGTGGCCGGGTATTTGTATTCCATCGTTAGTACCATTAATAAAGATCTGGCCAGTAACTTTGGGAGGACTTGGAGAATCATAAAACGTTAAAATATTTGCTGCAATTTTGCAAAAATGGTTTGTATTTTTATGATGACCTCACCACCATCTTCCTCTTCCTCTTCCCCCAACCACCCTACAATCATCATTACCTATCTGACTGCTCTTAGTGCATCCACTTTAAATGCACTACTGAGCCTCGCAATTTTTGAATATTTGTTTCTCATCTCCTCAACGTGTTCATTTTTGTTCTGAAGCATTCCCTGTGGTCCATCATCGATCTTGTTCCACTCGTATCCTTACTTGTCCCCACGTGTCTGTTAAGCAAACTTGTCAACTCATTCCATTGCCCTTCTGAATGTTCTCATCCAATCTTCATTGCCTCCTTTTTTTTTTTCTTTCCTTTATTTGCTTTTTCTCCTGATATCTCAGAGGATCATCCCAAATGATCTGTCACTGGACTTGTAAAAGGTCTAGGATAATATGATAACCAATTTCATCTCGACAGATGTGTATGGTGAATCTAAACTGACTATTTCAGTAAATGTGACTTACACTTATTCATTAAAATTATGACTCCCTTGGGGGTAGGACTCATTCGCTGAGGAGGTTAACGCAGCCACGTCTCACTGCATCGAGGACACTTTAGAAGGAATGTTTCTGTGCTAGGATGAGGAAGTTGCTTACCTGCTGGATGCATTGAAGAGGATGCAGTGGGACCAAGTCCTCTATGTGGGGTGACGGACCATTTGGGTTGACAATAGTATGCATGTTCTCTTCTTTGTCCACTTTTAATTTGCTCCTACAAATGCCTTTCTCTTTCAGTGCCATTCATTCAGCTTTTCTCTCTACCAATCCAGATCTTCCCCTTGGATTGCTCTTCCTCCATATTTTCTCTTTCCAATACTGTATGTGAATTCAGTACTCCAGCCACAAATAAACTAAAACCAGATGAAACGCCCCCTATTATTTACCTCATCTCTTCTGTGAAGCTTTCTTTTTTTTCCAACTTGGTTTTACCGTCTTCTGTGGCTGACTCTGTGGGGTAACAGTGAAAACGTTTGTTCTAAGTCTGGGGAGTCGGCAGTTCAACCGGCCAACGTCCTTGTCCTTCCATCGCTACTTGTACTTGATCTCTTTCGATATATCATCCCTATTCCATTGCTTTTTTTTCACATTGTCCATCATGTAGCAGTTTATATCACAATTACAAGATTCTATCTCTGTCTCTGGTGCACATGATAATAATAATAATAACTAGAACAGAATTTGATAGAGCACATACGTCTGCTTGGCTGAACAGTTTTTAGCTCGCCTGTTCGAAGAACAGAGAGCTATAGCGATACCCCCGGCGTGAGAGTCAGCGTCAGCGTGAAAATGTTAAGCTTTTTTGCAAGTATTTAGAAGCTTGCTATTCATTTAATATGTGTACTAGGATGCTGATATTTGGCATGGAGGTTCCTTTGGGGTATATTATTGATGTAGTGAAAGTGAAATTAAAAAATAATTTCAAATGTTTTAAATTTTTGACCTGTTTTGAACTTAACTTTTTTGTAGCACATCAACGTTAAAGTTTTGGTGCAAGTTATTTTTTAGAAGCTTGCCATTCATTTAATGTGTACTAGGATGCTGATATTTGGCATGGAGGTTCCTTTGGGTATACTATTTGTGTAGTGAAGTTGAAATTAACAAATGATTAAAAATTTTTTTTTTTATTTCAACCAAGATGGTGTCAAAGCCACCCAATGCCCGCCTGTTTATACTAGACGCTTGCCATTCATTTAATATGTGTACTAGTTTACTGATTACAATATACATATATTGCTTTAAAATTATTTGGATCAGACTTCACTGCAATGCTTATAAAAAATACAGCCGAAACCCCATCACAGATGGATTCTGTTCATTCAACCACCCTCACCAGCTGACCCACACTCGAGGGACATGGACTGGACAGGGCGTGCTTGCCCCCGCCTACTCATCCCCCGCCCCTGCCCCATTCCCCCCGCCTCCCACCCCCCGCCTTCAATTTGCTTACCCCACCAAAAATTTAATTACCCCGGCCCCGCCCCCGCCTCTTCACTCCCCGCCCCCGTCTCTTGATTCCCCGCCCCACTGCCCCCGCCCCCGCCCCCTTGTCCACCCCCTCACACTCAACCCCGCCTAATTCATCCCAGCCCCCGCCCACTCATCCCCCGCCCCATTTCCCCCGTCTCCCGCTTTCAATTTGCTTACCCCGCCCAAAAATGTGCTTACCTTGCCCCCCGCCTCTTCACTCCCTGCCCCCGTCTCTTCATCCCCTATCCCATCCGCCTCTTCACTCCTCGCCCCCGTCTCAACGAAAGTGTTTATTCTGCTTCCGAGTTGAAGGTTGACTATTGCCACTATGTGCGATGCACTCTTACAGGTACAAAGTTTCTTTCAGTCCAGGTCACAGTACCGAGAAAAACGTGACGCGACCTCTAGGAGGAGCACAAAATTGGTCCTTCAGTATTAATATATAGAAGATACAATGGTTCTTACATTTTTGTGTCAATTCACATTCCTGAGGTAGTCAGCATGTGCAGAAGAGGGTTTTACATTGCAGACGCTATTTTGGAGGAGTGGAATTGCAACTCTCAGCGGTAACGGTCTGTCGACGACAGACGTAATGACGTCAGCGAATGACCGATGATGTCATGAGCGGTGACGTCACACGTCGCCATGTAAAAGAATGTAAAACGAAAAGTGTTTATTCTGCTTCAAAGTTGAAGGTTGACTATTGCCACTATGTGCGATGCACTCTTACAGGTACGAAGTTTCTTTCAGTCCAGGTTACAGTACCGAGAAAACTGACGCGACCGCTAGGAGGAGCACAAAATTGGTCCTTCAGTATTAATATATAGATTATTATTAGACTAGTCTTTTAAACGATAAATGTATAAACAGGCGAGCATTGGGTGGCTTTGACACCAACTCTCTGGTTACGTTTTGTATCCCACTGATATGCCGAATATGTTTCCAGACCTGAATCAAAATCTAATGAGTTTGTTCTTGTAAATATCATGCAAAATACCGGTTTTGGCCCATCTCTTAATGGTGAAGAATCACTTAAAAAAAATTATTGGATCCGGATTCGGATCTTCGCAAAAATTGATTAAATTTGTCCTTGTCACACAACTAACATGCCCACCAAGTTTTGTCTGAATCTGTCCATATCCTTTTGAGATATCCTGTGATTGTATTGTTTTTGGTCCTATCTCTGAATGGTGAAGAATCACTCTCAGAAATTCTCCGATTCGTATCTGGATCCAGAACTTCACCAAGATCTAATCAATTCGTCCTTGTCATACACCCAACCTGTCCGCCAAATTTCAAATTTCGTCCAAATCCATCCATAACGTTTTGAGATATCCTGCTAACAGATAGGGCTGAAAACAAACCTCCGTCTACTTTCGGTGATGGAGGTAACTCGAGCTGCACTCGGTCGATCACATCCCTACGCCACGCTGAAGAGTTTATGTTTTCTATCCCATTGAGAAGCTAGATCTGGATCCAGACCTGAACCAAAATCTAATCTGCTTGTTTTTCGTCACCAAGCCAACTCATCCACCAAGTTTTGTCATAACCCGGCCAAAACATTTTGAAATATCATGCTCGTATCGTTTTTGGCCCTATCTCTCAATTGTGAAGAATCATTTTAAGAATTGATAAAAATTGTGGTATCTGGTTCCAGAACCGGAGTCTGGACTAGTGGCTCATGGATCTGTTAATGCTGTATTGGAAGGCAAGCTATGCAGTTGATAAAAAATATTGCTTTTAAAACATAAAAGCTCTCCCTTTGTTTCCCTGTCATGTTATCAGGATTTCTCCGAGCATCCTGTGGGTGTTTCAGACCGAGGAAAGGAAGTTGCTTGACTGAACTACTCAACTAGCTCTGAAAATAGGATGCCCCAAAAAATTGGTCAATGTGCTTTTTTAGGATATAAATACTTTATAATTCATCCATTGGGAACTAAAAATTGGCAAACGTGTCTTATAAACCGGTATTATTGCTAGAAGAAAGGCGGGAGTGGTGAATCATTTTATTTATTTCAGTAAAGTGTCCCAGAACCAAGCAACATTATTTAGTTGTGCAAAAATGAATTATTTACAGTATAGGGTCCACAAAATCAAACGACATTATTTAACTAGAGAGTTCATGGAACACCTTACCCCGTGCAGTCTTGAGAAACGAGGACATGGGCGAGGTCTGCGAGTGGAAAATTTGATTGGTCGTGATATAAAATGCCATAATATTTTTGTCCAAGCACTGCTAGTTTTTGGACAGAGACAGACAGACAGACAGAAGTGAACCAATTAATTAACCCTGCTTTTTGCTTCATGTACGTGGGGTAATTATGGTAGAGTGGTCAGAAATAAATTATTTAAATTGTGGAAGTGGGGTGAGAACCTTCATTTTCAAACTACTCACAGAATCTTCTTCTTCTATAGGTGGTAAAATGCATGAATGCATTCTCCCCCCACCCCCATATATATTGATTCTCTTCTTCATCTTGCACTCCCCTCCCAGACAGCAGATAATGTTGGCGTTGAATGCCCAGACTGCAACACAGTTCCAGCAATATGCTGCCCAACAGTTCCCGGGAAACCCAGGACAGCAGCAGCTCCTCATCAGGCAGCTACAGGAGCAACACTACCTGCAATATATACAGCAGCTCTACCAGATGCAGATTGCCCAGCAGGTTTGATCAGGGCCCAATTGTTGTAATTGCATTATGTAATTATGATGGACATTTGAAAGGGATTGAGAATTTGCTGAGAAACTTGAAGTCACAGCTCATCACTATGCTTGACTTGCGGATGGAAACGAGCTTGTGTTGTAAATAGGCCACAAGATATGGCATTTCCATTCCAAGAAGTATAAACCACCACCGAGGGAATAATTTGTTGGATAAACGACGTAATCTCAATTAAAGCAATTTTATCAAATGCCATCAGTGTTTGTTTCTGAAGTGGATTTCTCTCATTTCTACACGAATGTCTCCACCGCTGTCAGATTGGGGAGATTTAAATGAATACTGTAAACCCTTAAATATCATGGGGGTTACGTTCCTGGAAAATATTACGATCGTTAAAACCAAAGGCCTATGGGAAAGGGAGGGGGGGTGGGGTCCACGGACTTAGAGAAACTATTGAGGTAGGTGGACGGCAGCTAAACATAAACACATCACAATTGAAATAAACATGTAAAATAAATACATAGCATGTTAACATGGAAATAAATAAGTAAATAAGAATGTACAAAACACAAGCCATTTTTAATTCCAAAACAGCGAAGTGAGTGAGGGTAAAAATATTATGTATTCTGCTGTAAATATAAACCACACGATTTAGCTTGGGATGAGGATGATGCTGTAAAAAGTGTGGAGTGC
Source organism: Eptatretus atami (assembly GCA_035128595.1). Lineage (NCBI taxonomy): Eukaryota > Metazoa > Chordata > Myxini > Myxiniformes > Myxinidae > Eptatretus > Eptatretus atami. Next base: position 30,067,882 of record CM068961.1, on the reverse strand, counting down.
GGATTCAGCGATCGGAAGAGCAGCATTGGCTTTATAACAAAGTCACCTGCTGCATTGCCACAGGTGAAGGGTAAGACAATCCTTCGCCACTTCGAACCCTGCAGTAGATCTTTCCTGCTTCGACAGGAAGGTATGAGATGGCGTCTTCTTCCAGAATAATCCCGTCTCGTCGGCGATGAAGACCTGCTCCGGCATAAATCCCTTCGCCTCGATTAGTTTCATAAACTGAGGTTAGTGGTTCTCCACAGCATCGTGGTCTGCCAATGCTGCTTCCCCGACTAGTTTGAGGTGGAGGCCGAATCGTCTTTTGAAGTTGTCAAACCTGCCCTTGCTGGCGTGTACTTGTTGGTAGCGGTGGTTGAAGCGCCACACCCCATGCATCCGTGAACCCATGACTCCCAGGCCTGACCCGACGTCCTATTGACCTCTGACTCACAGCCAGCAGAGACATGAATATCACTGCCAAGGGAAGTGAATCTCTACGTGACCTCAATATCCTCGCCACAAGCAGTTACAGACAAGATGGCAGCATCCAAAACGTCATTGAAAGCCTGGATCTTAGTTTTGACCCAGGAAACCCGTAATCCCAGCGGCTCCGACTCCTCATTCAGCACCTCAAGGGCCCCCAAAAGGTTATCTTGAGTTTCCGCAAAGATGACTGCATCATCTGTGAAATCAAGATCACTGAGCTTGACATTCCTAAACGATGCACTGTAGCTTGATCTCTCCGACATCCTCCACAGAATCCAGTCCATACAAGTGCTGAAAAGTGTGGGGGCCAGTACACACCCCTGATGAACTCCTGTAACAACTAGAAATAAGTCAGAGATGGTATCACCACATCTCACAGCACTCTCAGTACCAGAGTGTAGTTCAGAAATCAGATTGATCAGTTTTGGTGGCACCCCACGAATACAAAAAATCCTCCAGAGGGCAACCCGATTCACTGAATCGAAGGCTTTGCAAAGATCAACATAGGCTGTAAGCAGCCCCTGCCAAAACTCTCTTCTGCGTTCAGTGAGGACCCGAAGAACAAGGATACGGTCAATCGATGACCTCTGGTGTAAACCCTGACTGCTCTGGGTGTTGTTGCTCAAGCAGGTGGTGGCGAACCCTATCAAGAATTATCCGAGCAAAGACCTTGCTCGGCACTGAGAGCAGTGTCACCCATTGGTAGTTGCTGCAGTCCTGGCGATCACCCTTCCCTTTCCAGAAAGGGACAACAAGGCTCATCTTCCAGTCAGTTGGGATGATGCCTGTGTTCCACGCAGCGCACAGAACTGCGTGTAATGACACGAGTAACCCAGTTCCACCAGCCTGACCTCCAGTGCCTTCAGAAAGTATTTGCTCACACTCCTCGACTTTTGTCACATTTTATTGTGTTGCAGCCTGAATTTAATATGGATTGAATTATAAAAAAAAAATTGTCACCGATTTGCACAAAATACCCCATAATGACAAATTGAAAACATGTTTTTAGAAATCTTTACAAATTCAAAATGAAAAGCTGAAATGTCTTGCATCAACAAGTATTCAACTCCTTGAGTCGTATGTTGTAGAAGCGCCTTTGGCAGTGATTGCAGCTTCGAGTCTTCTTGAGTATGTCTATCAGCTTTGTCCATCTGGATTTGGGGATTTTCTCCCATTCTTCCTTGCAGATTTGCTTGCAGATCTCCCATTCTTCCTTCCTCAAGTTGGATGGGGAGCATCAGTGAACAGGAATCTTCAAGTCTTTTCACAGATTCTCAATGTGATTCAAGTCTGGGCTTTGACTGGACCACTCAAGGACTTTCACGCTCTTGCTCTGAAGCCATTCCAGTGTTGCTTTGGCTGTATGCTTGGTCATTGTCCTGTTGGAACATAAATCTTAACCACAGTCTAAGCTCTTTTGCACTCTGAAGCAGGTTCTCCTCAAGGATTTCCCCGTATTTGGCTCCATTCATTGTTCCCTCTATCCTTGCAAGTCTCCAAGTCCCTGCAACTGAAAAGCATCCCCATAGCATGATGCTGCCACTACCTTGCTTCATGGTCGGGATGGTGTTGGATGGGTGATGAGTTTTACCTGGTTTCCGCCAGACATAGTGGTTTGCATTCAGGCCAAAGAGTTCAATTTTCATCTTATCATACCGCATAATCTTTTGCCTCATGCTCTCAGTCTTTCACTTGTATTTTGCAAACTCCAGGCGTGCTGTGATGTGCCTTTTTCTCAGCTTCCATCTGGCCACTCTCACATAAAGCTTAGATTTGTGAAGTGCTGCATACATTGTTGACCTTCTGGCAGGTTCTCTCATCTCAGCCAAGAAACTCTGTAGTTCTGGCAGAGTTGTCAATGGTTCTTGGTCACCTCCCTGACCAAGGTCCTTGCTCAGTATGGTCGGACGGCCAGCTCTAGGAAGAGTCTGGGTAGTTCCATATTCTTTCCATTTGCAAATGATGGAGCTCACTGTGCTCTTGAGAACTTTCAACACTCTATAAAGAGTTTTATACCATTCCCCAGATCTATGTCTCCTCACAATTGTATCTCGGAGTTCTACAGACAGTTCCTTGGATTTCATGGTAAAGTTTCTACTCTGACATGCATTGTCAACTGTGGGACCTGATATAGAAAGGTGTGTTTCTTTCTAAATC
>CM068961.1:30031271-30044970 GCA_035128595.1 Eptatretus atami | reverse complement strand
TGCTATTGAATTTCGGCCATGTCGAACATCAAATATGGCCACCAGGCAGCCATCTTGAAAAACGACATTATCGCGAAATATGCCCTAAATTTTTATTTAAAATTTTTGCTGTATAGTTCGAAAGACATGATGACCAAATGGTGTCTTGTTTCCAATTCACCTCCCTCATGATCTGGAATATGTATGACCTTTTTCAATGGTGGGGGATTCCCCATCTCTGATGGGTATGTTTAATTCCTACTAGCATGGAACGCGTCGCTTCACTGACGGTCGTTGAACAACGTAACATATATATTGGATTCGCTATATATGCGAGATATCCCTTATTGTCGGGTGTGTGTGTGAGTGGTGTGTGTGTGTGTGTGTGTGTGTGTGTGTGTGTGTGTGTGTGTGCTGCAACGCGAGGCTCACAGCATGAACCAGCGAACCGATTTCGATGAAACTTTGCCAACATGTGGAATATATACTGGAATGTGCGCATTTGAATTTCGTTGGCTAGCAACCACCCGTTTGCTGTGCAGCGGCCAAAAAACCGCGTACAGTATTTTCAATACTTGTCCTTCAGTTTTGAATGTAGAGAATCGAGACTTGGAATTAAATACTCGATATATTTTAAAAAGTTTACTTGAGCCGATTTTTTGATTGAGGTTTTATTTTTCAAATGGTAGTCCTTCAAAAATCGGGTGTCTATTCACCGTCATTTTTTATGAGGGGCTTAGGAAAGTGGGCGGAGCTTAGGGAAAGTGGACGTGGTTGATGGAAAAGTGGGAGTGGCGTAGGAAAGTGGGAGTGGCGTAGGAAAGTGGGAGTGGCCTAGGAAAAGTGGGAGTGGCGTAGGAAAGGAGTGGCGTAGGAAAGTGAGTGCGTAGGAAAGTGGGAGTGGCGTAGGAAAGTGGGAGTGGCGTAGGAAAGTGGAGTGGCGTAGGAAAGTGGAGTGGCGTAGGGAAGTGGCGCGTGCGCGTAGGGAAGTGGGCGTGGTTGTGGAAAGCGGGCGTGGCTTGTGGAAAGCGGGCGTGCTTTGTGGAAAGCGGGCGTGGCTTGTGGAAAGCGGCGTGGCTTGTGGAAGCGGCGTGGCTTGTGGAAAGCGGGCGTGGCTTATGAAAAATATTGTGGTGGCTCAGGGTGATGGTCAAACAGAGCATGAGAAGTTTATCGGTTTTCCCGTGTGTGGTGTTGTGTGCAAACGCGGAGGCTCCACAGCACAAACCAGCAAAACCGATTTTTTTTCAAATGTTAGTCCTATCAAACAATAGGTGTGTCCTATTTAACCGTCATTTTATGAGAAGTGCCAGTTGGCCAAAATACGCAATAGGAAAAATCTTGCCAGGCAGAGGAACAAATTGTATTGTGAATCAATACGTCCTTGGCAATGAATCTTCGTCGGTGGATTAGTCAGTATGAACAAAAGGATCGTATCCAGCGCTTCGATTCTAGCGAATCCGTCGGCGCCTACGGCTTGTGTGTATATTATATATATATTACATTGAATACAGTTTGTTGACGGTCAATAATTTTCCATAAAATTTTTTATTCCAGAAACATTTTCATTTTGTTACTGCTAATAACCTGGTGTTCATTTTTGGTAACGCACACTCTATTCACAAAAAAATATTGGTGAATTTGTTCTGTGTTCTCAGGGATCACCTGTATGTTGTTTTTATTGTTGTTGTTTTTTTCCCAATTTAAATGCCAAATCTGCAGTCATTAATTGCCACCGCCATGAGGGCCTTGCCAGCAGCTAACATAAATACGCCGTCTTTTTACCACACCACCGTTACATACTAAACCACCCCGATGCCGAGCATCTGGCATTCAGCCCATCACCTTCGACGTCTGATAGATAAATGGGTTTTGTTGTTCAACTCCCTCAGCGAAAGTTAATTGTTGCGGGTTAGTGCTGAACACTGGTCAAGATGATGTGCACGTCTGTAGAGGCCTAACCTAGCCCAGAGTAATGCTTTAATGATGTCGCCAGCGTAAAGAGCATGACAGACAGATGGACGACCGACAGAGAAATCTAGCTACTTAATATGTAGATAATAAAAACAAATAGCCATTTCCTCTGCAAATGAAGTTGCAGTTGCTGCAGCTTCCTGTTGCTTTTGGCTATTCAGCCTCCAACTTGAGCCTGAGTAAGATCATTCAGAAGTTCTCGTGCCAGACTGAAAAGGTCAAGCTGAACGTTCAGAACGACTTGTTTTTGGGATTTTATCTTGCAATTGGCAGTTGTTGATCCCTTGATACATTCCTCTAGAAATGTCTGCTTGTTTTCATTCTTCAGGAAAATAAAGCTAGGAGGGAAGTGTTGTGTTAAAACTTTAATTTATGTTATTCATTGTTTTTGATGTCCGCCGTCCCCCCATTGCTTTCTCCTCATTCTGTAGTGGAAGCTGAGCCGCCTGAATGAGGGGAACGCAATGCGAGATGTCACCAGGGATGTGGTCCTGGTGCTTGTTGTGGTGGTGTGGTGGGTGAGAAACAAAGTGAACGAAAAGCTTGTGCAAGAAAGTGGTTCCGGTGTATCGGCGGCGATTGTCATGTTGAAGTTTATGTGGCAGTCACCAATATCCAGAGGGGTGTCTACCTGCTCAGTTCGACAACCTCCTACTCACTGTGGCGTTCCAAAACTGTATATACTACCGTGTGTATTATACTCGAAACCAGTAGAAGATAATGGATGGCGAGAAGGACTGGCGGGATGTAAAAACATAAAGTTTGCTCTGATTTAAGGGAGGAGGTTCCGGTCGTCCAGGTGTCCGCTCGAGTAAGAGAAGGATACAGGGAGGGTGAGGAGAAATTGGATCTCTCTCCGGTGTTCAGGATGATTTTAAATGGTGACATTTCATGAGTCAATCAGGTTGCCCTTTAGTCATTCTGTATTACTGTTTCAATGTGCTGTTTTGAGGAGCATATGGAGATGATGTATAAAAATATACAGTGGGTTAGTGCCGATTTGCATAATATAATTTTATTTCTAACCCAATTGGTGGTGCGTTTGATTGAAAAGTGTTTTCTTTGTTACGTTTGAGGGAGGGCACGCGTTTTGCCGGTGGGAGATTAGGGGAGATCTGCACTACTCATTGGGAAATCCATAGGGAAACGACTCCCTTTAAAATGTGTGGAATTCTTCAATTGCTTCACCTGCACCCTGCTCGACGAGTTCGCACATGTATACAACTCTATGTGGGCTTCAGACCGTTGGACCTGAGGTTTTTGGCAAGGGATTGGTGGTGGAGCCAAAGGCTTTCGACTTAGTCTGTCCGCTCATTTTGTGTGTTGTGCTTCTTGCAGTCCTAATGCAACACGTGCACTGGCAGGAGGAGGCGACTCTTCAAGCTGAACAGTGCAGTAAATGATCGGACAAGCCAACTTCACATTGTATAGTGGCTGTGACTCTTTTAGTGAACAAGACGTGCGGGGGTAACTTTCAAACACTCGAGAGGCTGGCAAGGTCATTTGAAAGCAGACCTTGTCAAGAATGGAAAAGCGAAACGGCTTTCTGACTTTGGCTCTCATTCATTCCGTAAATGATATTTCTTACACTTGCAATGATCATTGGCATCAGGCAATTTGTGTTGTGAGCATTATTTAAGTTGTTGTTGTTGTTTGTTTTTTTATAAACAAACATTCCCCCACACACGTGCATGTCCACTTTTGTACGAATGTGCTACTGTATGTTTACTGATACTGTTCAACTGAGTGCCAAGACGATGACAGTATGTGAACACTGGTATCGATTTATAAATCGCAAGATGTGTATTAAGTACGTCTGCCCTTCTTGTCGCTGTCGATTAATTGTTTCCTCCACTCTGCGTTGCAAGTCGGGAAGGTTGCTAAATCGCGTAATTTCCATGAAACTGGAGTTTATTTCTGCTTTTTGCTTCCGCGATCGAGCAATGGCTCTTTGGGGTTGCGACTGTTGCTCGATCGTCAACTGACGAGACCGTGTGCTTTGCCCGCCGCTTGTGCTTTGGACCGATGATCGCAGCACGTCGAGTGTTTTTCTTCTTGTTAAATTTGCAAGATCACTTCCAGTCTTGGCAGACACGCATCGAGTCGAAGCATTTGCTTTTGTGCTTTTGAGTGAGCTGTAAAGAATGAAAGAAGAATTAGTGGGCAGGGGAGTGCTTTCACTGACTGTGAAATGCAAGGCACAATTGATTACTAGGGGGGGGGAGGTCGCGTGTTTGTTTTTGGCCTTGCTGTTGTGGTGGGAAGATTCCGGCAGTTTTGACAGTTGATAGAAAGAAACTTCGTGCAAAAGGGTTGCTTACTGAGCCTGTGTTGTGTCTCCATAAATCATACAACCTCTATTATCCATCTTGCCTGAAACGATCTACATGAGGGTGGTTCAATTTTGAACTGTCTTTTGTTTGATAAGAAGACTTCGCTCCTCCCCCTCTCCTCCTCCTCCTCCTCCTCCCCCTCCCACACATGCATAAGGAAGATAGTAATCTATATTTCCTGTTTTAATGCATTGCTGAAAATCAAGATGGTGCGAAAAAGTGGGGATCGAAACCATGGAACAGCCTGCTCAGGGAAATGTCAAGCCTGTTATAATAGACTGTTGCACAGCAAGGTAAGTGATTGTTCTGTCAGAAATCGGTATAAAGAGCACTAATGCTAGGCAAGATTTTTTTTTTTTAAAATTGATAACGGAGGGCTTTAATAATGATTCCTGCACTGGCTATCTACATTCCAAATGGTTGTGTTTACTGAGCAATGTGAAAGATTCAACACTGATGAGAACAAGTGTTGAAAGCAGGAGAATACTTTGAAAAGTAATGTGGGCAACTTTTATTTGTTGTGTTGATATTCATTGTTACAAGGGCGTTTTTTGTATATTGTCGACGGGCTCGTATAAGGGCTAACAAACAATGCCACAGGTAAGGGGCAGAAGACAAGAAGCCGCGGGAGAGGGAAGAAAAAAATGGGTGGAACAAGAGACATAGGGAGAGGAATGGGGCGGGAACACGGGAAAACAAGATGGACATTGACAGGGGCTTTCAGGAAGGAAAGCAGGGAATTTGAAGGAGGTGGGTTGGGGTGGATTAACGGGGGTAGAAAGATCATGTTTGGATGGGGGAAATAAGGGTGGTGAGTGAAACTGTTTTGAAGCGCTGGAGGGAAGAAATGGATTGAACAAAATGAGGGAGTTTTTTTCCAAAGTGGGAAAAAAGAGGAATGAAAGAGTGAAGGTGAGCAGGCTTTCGTGATTTGGTGTTTTAAACCAAAGGTGGTTGCTGCGGGACCTTGAGCGCCCTGCGGAAATATGGGGGGGGAGACGTAATCGCAGAGAGGGGCGGGTGGGGTGGTGAACGGTCGAAGACAGAAGACCACTGACCTGCCTGCGGTGAGAGGGTGAGAGAGTGAGAGGCCGCAACGCTCAGCCTCATCGCAGGAGAACCAATGATCGAAATTGCCTGTGGTTTCACAGCAGTGAACAAGTCAGGATGTAATTATATCTTTGTACGAGGATCTGCAAATCTGGTATTTCTTACACCCGTGCCGAGTCTTAATACTGTTGACTTTTTGAGTTTTTTCCGTCACCAGTATTAGATGCTGAGGCATTAAAAGAAGCATCTTTATTTGGCCGTTTCCACACTAGAGTGGAGTATTTCGGATTAGAAGGCCATTGGCTCTTTCCTCTCCTCGATCCTTCATTTGCACCACGACGCAGTTACACTTAAGTGTGTGTGAACCTTTTGAGGACCTACACTTGCTGGTCTGTCCGCACTTCTATTGCCATTTGTACATGATTACGTAGCCATTTGTCCAGCTTGATGGAAATGAAAGGTGGTCTTTTTTTCTTTTTTGTACACCACCACAAAATGGGGACATTTTGGTTTGGCTTTTTGTCTTATTTATAACTCATAATGGAATGCAAGGAGAATACAATAGGTAAACTAAAGAGCAATTGGAAGATTGCAGATCCTTGCCAGGGACTTGGTTTGTGTGGGTGTGTTTGTGTGGGTGTGGTAGACAACGCATTGATGGCGTGATGTGTCTACAGTGTCGATGAAACGATGACCTTTTTGGTTTTATTGTGTCGATTTAACGTTGCAATCGTATGTTTTTGACATGCGTACGTATTTTGGTGACGTAGACATATTTTTAACAGTACATCCTTTATAGACACACTAGCAAATAGTCATAGTAGGTACTTTATAGATGTATTCGCATTCTTGATGTACATACTCTCGAGGTACATTGTTGAGTAGGAGAATGTGATGTGATATCCTGACGCCCGACCAGGTGGCGTTTGTGGCCTACATGGAGCACATTGTGCAGAGTAAATCACAGACGGAGAAAAGAAAAAGAAGTAGAGAATGCGTGCATAGCACGAGTGATGGTGAAATCTCGAGAAAAACAATAGTTGCTATGGATGAAGAGGTTGGGTAATTTCGTAGAAACGGACATGTCAAGTGTCTTTTACATGATTGACTGGTTTATACAGGAACAAATTTGGTTGAATACATTTTCTAACTGCGGCTTGCGACTTGGAGTGTCCTACATGTTTCGGATGGCCTTTGACCTTCGACGGTTGACTAATTTGTACGCCGCAAATGTTGCTCGATGTGTGTGTCTACGCACACGTACAACATAATCTGTGTGAACCTCCAATTTGATATCTTGAAAAATTATTGAGTTTGCAATCTTCCTACGAGTGCAGCCTGTGGTTTCATCATTGGTTGGGACGCGGCTGTGCTGCTGATGCAGTGTCCCCGGCTTACCAGTACACTTGGTCTCATTTTTGTGACCTCGAAGGATGAGCAGGAGCGTGTCGAGACGCTCGCTGGGTATTTCTCTTTAATTCAGCGCCAACGGGCTTGAACTCAGGACCCTAGGATCCCAAGCTACCAACCCTACACAAAGCCAACACAGCCTGGTTTTTGGCAATAAATAAAATCAGAAATTGTCCGATTTGATTTATAATGGGTGACAGTTGTGTGTCATGGAACCACTGACATGTCAAAATGCAAATTGATCGCTCTTGTGTTGGTGAAACTGATTAGTGACCCATTCTGCAAATTCCGGTTCAAATTTCAAGTCATATAAATTGAGGATTTTTAGAAATTTGTACCTTGAGGTCAATTCTGACCTCGCCTACGAGAAGTTTTCGAACCACACAACCACTGACTTATAAAGCAATGGTTCGAGTAGAACGGAGCGACACAAACTGGAAGAATTCAACAATTACTCTGTGTCAAGTTATTCAAAGCAGATGTCAGGAAAACATGACCTTGCTGTGACTTTGACCTTTAACCCAAAAACCATAGCTTGAAGCACTTGACTCGCTCTCCAAGTTTGTTCAGTTCTTGAATTGCAACTTGTAGGTGACAAACAAACCATCAGACAAAAGAAAGATTTCATGTATAGCCACAATGCTGTACTGCTTTTATCCAAAATAAACAATAGTTACCATGGAAACCAGCAATTTTGTAACTTCTTAAAATTTGACCCATCAAGTGTTTTAACATGATTGAATGTGTGCATGAACAAATTGGGTTGATACGCTTTCGACTGCAGCTCATAGGTGTTTTACATGTGGAGATGGTTTTGACCTGACTTAGTTTTGACCCAAATTTTCCTCATATATAACTCACAACGTACGTACAAATAAGCTTTGTAAGTTTCAATTTGATATGTTGAAAAATTGCTGAGGTATGGTGGTGGTAAATCACGAAAAGGCCATTTGATTATATGGGGTGAAATTGTGTCATGGAAACGCATAACGTGTCAAAAAAGGCAAATCGATGCATTCTGATCTTGGTGAACCAGGTTGTGAGTGATTGATTGATTGTGAATGTCAAGTTGATTAGATAAAAAATGATTTACGTGACTTGATTTTGAGCTAAAACAATAGCTTTCCGTGACCCAATATGTAACCCTATTCAAAATTTTAAGTTGATCTGATGAAAATTGATGATTGTGTGCAACCTTACCTTTGATCCTTTAAGCTTTTGACATCAAAATCGATTTGCTTTCGATTTTGATTGATGAACCCTTCAGTGACGCAATGTGCATCTTTCTGTTCAAGTCCGAGCAAAGTACCCCACCCTCCAGGTGTGTGGAAGATATGCTCATTACTTGGCTGAAATAAGTATAAGTATGTGTAATTGCAAGACCACTCCATAGATGTTTGTGTGGTGTGCGTCTAAAAGGGGTCCAACATGGTCTGGGGGGGGGGGGGGGGGAGGTGTAAAAGTCTAAAGGATCTAAGTGGTCCCCAAAAGAGCATTTGAGGTCTATTAATGGTGTAATTTGGAATCAAAGGTCTAAGCATTCTTAAGGGTGTAAATGGTCTTTCAGGAAGTTTAATGTGTCTAAGTGGTCAAAAGGTGTTATAAAGGTCTAAGAGGATGTTCCAATATCCGTAATTAATTGAAGTACAAATCTCATTAGACATGCATCATGTTCAAACAGTACATAATTAATAGACATACTCACCTGGGTAGAGCAAGGCTTCACTTCACGGAGGGCTTCACTGTCCACCATGTTTTTAGGGTTTACAGAGTTTATAGTATCAGTGAATCCGATGAAAATGATTTATTTGACCGTTGCTCAAAACTTAAAATAATCGCTTCTATTTTTATAACTACCGTCTAACCAGGTGGTAAGTTTTGTGAATATTGAGTAAAAAATATGACCTGTAGGCGATTGACAAATACAGATACACAGAATAACAGACCAACCAATACAATTGGCAAATGTTCGATTTGCAACTAACAAAATCAGGAACAAATATACTTGTGAGGGTGAACCATGGAAGAAATGGGTGAATGTAATGACACGTGTCGGATTACGTATCTCGAGAAGGGATGACACGTATTGCCTACGTAGCATGAGGAGACTATTGTCTTGCGCAGCTCACGGCGGCCAGGTTTAACACGTCTCTCCTACATCCCGCGTTGAAGGCGGGGTTTGTGGGAACGAGCCTGTATTCGGTGCAATGTGTCAATGAGAATGGTTGCTAAACGTGTTGCAAGAGCTTGCTGTAAATTTTACCCTGTTTACCTGGTTAATTGTTGCCTTTGGAGGTGTTACTTTCTGCTGTAAGTACAGCTGGTATGCAATCTATCTTTACGAAGGAAATACTGTTGGAATTTTTTGAGGCTGGTATTGTGCTTTTATTTAATATATATATATTCCCATAGTAGGGACTACTACAGGCCAGAAACCGCTTGCCTCTCTCGACTTATTTTTGGAAGGTTTCGGTGTTTGGAGAGAGCATCGATGGAGATGATTTGAGAAGTAAGATCTGATGATGGATGAATCTCGGAACGTTTTTCGGATTGCCGCAATGGATCGTTTTGGTGTACCTACCGATTGAAATCTTTTGCCCAAATGACATAATTGGCCAATTGTTTTTGGTAACATATTTATTTATCAAGGGTCGTGGTTCCCACAAACTCGAAAGCAGAGCAGTTTTTGCTCACATTTGCACATGCTAAATCTATTTAAGTTTCCTCTGTAATAGGATTCACCTTGCCTCACAATCTTACTGGGTTTGATATCGGAGCCTGCGAATTCTTTTTTGTTCCGTACAAAATAAAAGGAAGAAATTGCTCCATCTGAAGTAAGAAAGCACAAGGAGAGAGGATCATGCCCCGTGTTAACTGGAGATAAAAACAATGATTGCAAACTGTGAAATTGATGTCCAACCGCTCGTGCCATACCATCGGAACTTCTTTTGAACCCATCCCACAACCCCCCCAGCTCCCCAATCCCCAGCTTCATTTCTAGCTTGTGGTACATTGTTCCAAACTTTTCTTTTAATGGGAATCTTGATTATATTAATTTGTGGCTTTGGTCGACTCTGCAGACAATTGTCATCAAATCGAATGGCGCAAACTTGTGGATATTTGAGGTTCTACCCCACAATGAAGAAATGTGCATTAAATGCAAAATATCCTGTCGTTGAGACTCGTCCGCCATCCCGGATGATCACCAGTTCTTTTTCTTGTCCAGAATTCTACAGTTGCAAGAGAATGATTCTCATCAAATCTACATTTTTTCGTTTAACTTCCAAGGTTACCTTATGGTGTCATTTCGATCAAACCAATGCAACATCTTAGCTTGGCACGCTTTTTCTGTTTACCATTCTCTGAAACTTGAAGTAAGAACACAAATCCTTCACACATTCTGGACGGGTCGCCACTCCCAATTGAAGGATTTACTCGAATGGCTCATTCTTCCCATTCAGCTGGTGCTCAATTTGCTGATTATCAGAAGGATGTCAGGCTCAAGTTAATCCTTCCTGGTTTGTTTAAGCAGCACAACAAAGGATCAACTCGACCTTAAGATCTTAAGCCAATCAGCCTCAACCATTTAAGCTAACACTAGGTTTCTGAAATTTAAACCAAGACAATAATGGCAATTTTCATGTTATGATTTATCAACGTCAAGGTTTTCAAAGTTTCCATTAATGAAGACACCCGTGATTTTCAAGCTGCGACTGTATGGGCATGTGGCCTTCGTTTTCCTGACGATGATCCTGGCTCACCAGATTCTCTGGAGCAAGGTAGTCTCGGAGAGTGGAGGAGGCCAATGAGCTGACCACGTGCCTCGTGGTTACAGCAGGTTTGATCGACATCTCTAAGGAAGATGGGAATGGGCGCAGGCATCAGCCTGGGGAAGGCCAGACGGAGGCCCCTGGAGTTATAACCGGTGGGAAGTGGGATGCAAGTGAGACGCGCTGCTTTCGCACATGCCTCCCGAACCTGCCTATTCTCAGAGGTCATGTCATACATGGATTTTTAACAATACACTTTCCAGGTGTTCCAATTCATTCTGTAGCCTTGCTGGAATTCAGCAACATATACCTATGCTGGTTTTATATGATAAAACCCTTCTCGTACATATGGGAGGCTGAAATTACTGTTGATTTTACTTGCCATACACCACTGTATATTGAAAAGAAACGGTTCATGCGCAGCAGCTCCTCTTCAATGATACTTCTGTGGAATGTGCGGCTCAACCGTGCCGATTTCAAATTTTTCTTCGTGTCATGGGAGTTCGAATCTGAGTTCCTACGTTCCTGTTCCCCATCGAAAGAATCGGTTGTTATCTGCATCCTCTTTTGAGGTGAATATCTGCCCGTCTTGCATTCAAAGGGTCATGTATGTTTGTGTTCCAATTTAGGTATGTGTTCTACACAGATTATTTGGAGATGGCTACGGTGGTCATCATGGAGGTGCGTGCACTTCTTTCCCGAATATCACGGGCGTGTGGGCATTTCTAGACTAGAAAGTGATGTCCAATGTTTATTATTGTTTTTCGATAATTGAATATCTTGTTGGTTGGTGTCCTGTTTGCAAATGCAGAATTCCACAGTTCTCCCTTTGCCTTCGACCTTTGCATACATACAGACATACACACAGACATACACCAGATCATATACACAACACATACACACATACACATACAACACACATACACACATTACACACACATACGACACATAACACATACAGACATACACACAATACATACACCACACATAGAGACATACACATACACACAGACGTACACATAACACACACATACACAGCACATAGAGACATACACACACACCATACATACACACATACACAACACCATACAGACATACACACATACATACACACACACATAGATACATACACACATACACAAGCAGACATACACACATACACATTAACACGATACACATACAGACATAACACATACACACAATACACACATACAGACATACATACACAAGACATACACACACATAGAGACACATACACACATACACACATACAGACAATACCACATATCACACAACAGACATACACACATACATACACACACATAAGACATACAACACATAGCAGACACACACATACAGACGATACACACATACAGAACATAACACAGACACACATTACGACAATACACACAGACATACACACATACACAGCACACACACACATACACCACAGCACAGAGACAACACACATACAACACACACACACATACAGACATACACAAACACACATACAGACATACACACATACAAGACACACACATAACACATACAGACAACACACGATACACACATACAGACATACAAGGCATACACACATACACACACACATAGAGACATACACACATACACACACAGACATACACACACACACATACCAACGAACATAGAGACATACACAACATACGACACACATACAGACATACACACATAACACAGATACAGACATACACACATACAACATACACACATACATACACACACACATAGAGACATACACACATACACACAGACATACAACATACACACACACATAGAGACATACACATACAGACACAGACATACACACATACACACACAGACATACACACATACACACATAATACACACTACACATAGATACATACACACATACACAACAGCAGCAATACACACATACACATACACACATACACACATACACATACAGACATACAAACATACACACATACATACACACACATAGAGACATAACACATACACACATACAACACACATAGCACACACACATACATACGAACATACAACACATACAGACATACACACAACAGACATACACACAATACAGAACACATACACAACATACATACAACACACACATAGTGACATACAGACTACAGGCATACACACATACCACATACACACACAGTTCCTACCAGACTCAGCACTACAGCATACACACATACAACACAGACAGACACACACACACATAGAGACATAACACACCATACACAGCATACACACACATACAGCAGAACACACACATACAGACATACAGACATACACAATACTATACACACAACATACAGACAGACACACACATACAGCATACAGACATACACCACTCAGCACACACAGACATACGACATACACACATACATACAACACAGCACACATAGAGGACATATCACACATACACACAGACAGACATACAGACATACAGACATACACACATACACACATACACACATACACACTATACACACATACACACATACACACATACACAACACAGACATACACACATACATACACACAACATAGAGACATACACACTACATAGCACACATACAGACATACACACATACCAAACAGCACATACACAATACACACACATACAACAGACACACACATACAGAACATACACACATACATATACACAACACACAGTACAGACAGCACACAACACATACAAGACATACAGACATACACACTACAGCAATACAGACAGACATACAGACATACACACATACACACATACACACACACAACACATACACACATACATACACCACATAGCAGACATAACACACATACATACACACACACCATAGAGACATACACAGCAGACATACATACATACACTAACACATACAGACAGACATACAGACATACACACATACACACATAACACACACACATACACATCACACATACTAGCACACATAGCAGACATACCACATACAACATCACTACACATTGAGAACATACACACATACACACACACAATATACACATACAGACACACAACATACAGTACAGCAACATATACACAGATACACATACAGACATACACACATACACCTACAGACATACACACATAACATACAGACATAGACATACACACATCAAGACATACCAAATACA
>CM068961.1:30013207-30030149 GCA_035128595.1 Eptatretus atami | reverse complement strand
AATCTTGCCAGGCAGAGGAACAATTGTATGTGAATCAATACGTCTTGGCAATGAATCTTCGTCGGTGGATTAGTCAGTATGAAAAGTATCGTATCCAGCGCTTCGATTCTAGCGAATCCGTCGGCGCCTACGGGCTTGTGTGTATATATATATATATTACATTGATACAGTTTGTTGACGGTCAATATTTTCAAAAAATTTTTTATTCCAGAAACATTTTCATTTTGTTTACTGCTAATAACCTGGTGTTCATTTTTGTAACGCACACTCTTATTCACCAAAAAATATTGTGAATTTGTTCTGTGTTCTCAGGGATCACATGTTATGTTGTTTTTTTTATTGTTTGTTTTTTTTCCAAATTTTAAAATGCAATTCTCAGTCATTAATTGCACACCGCCATGAAGGCCTTGCCTAGCACTAGACATAACGCCGTCTTACTACACCACCGTCATACTAAATCCACCACCCCGATGCCGAGCATCTGGCATTCAGCCCATCACCTTCGGACGTCTGATAGATAAATGGGTTTTGTTGTTCAACTGCCCTCAGCGAAGTAATTGTTGCGGGTTGAGTGCTGAACACTGGTCAAGATGATGTGCACGTCTATAGAGGCCTAACCTAGCACCAGACGTAATGCTTTAATGATGTCCCAGCGTAAAGAGCATGACAGACAGATGGACTGACCGACAGAGAAATCTAGCTACTTTAATATGTAGATATAAAAACAAAAATACATTTCCTCTGCAAATGAAGTTGCAGTTGGCTGCAGCTCTCCTGTTGCTTTTGGCCTATGTCAGCCTCAACTTGAGCCTGAGTAAGACATTCAGAAGTTCTCTGCCAGACTGAAAAGGTCAAGCTGTAAAAGTATCAGAACGACTTGTTTTGGGATTTTATCTTGCAATTGGCAGTTGGGTTGATCCCCTTGATACATTCCTCTAGAAATGTCTCTTATTTTCATTCTTCAGGAAATAAAGCTAGGAGGGAAGTGTTGTGTTAAAAACTTTAATTTCTGTTCATTCATTGTTTTTGATGTCCCCGTCCCCCCATTGCTTTCTCCTCATTCTGTAGTGGAAGCTGAGCCGCCTGATGAGGTGGAACGCAATGGAGATGTCACCACGGATGGTGGTGCTGGTGCTGTTGGTGGTGGTGGTGGTGGAGAACAAAGTGTGAAAGCTTTGGTGCAAGAAGTGGTTCCGGTGTATCGGCGCGATTGTCATGTTGAAGTTTATGCTGGCAGTCACCAATATCCAGGCAGGGGTGTCTACCTGCTCAAGTTCGACAACTCCTACTCACTGTGGCGTTCCAAAACTGTATACTACCGTGTGTATTATACTCGATAAACCAGTAGAAGATAATGGATGGCGAGAAGGACTGGTCGGGATGTAAAAACATAAAGTTGTGCTCTGATTTAAGGGAGGGAGGTTCCGGTCGTCCAGGTGGTCGCTCGAGTAAGAGAAGGACAGGGAGGGTGAGGGAGAAATTGGGATTCTCTCTCCGGTGTTCAGGATGATTTTAAATGGTGACATTCATGAGTCAATGCAGGTTGCCCTTAGTCATTCTGTGATTACTGTTTCAATGTTGCTGTTTTGAGGAGGCATATGGAGATGATGTATAAAATATACAGTGGGATTAGTGCCGATTTTCATAATATAATTTTATTTCTACCCCAAATTGGTGTGCGTTTGATTGAAAGTGTGTTTCTTGGTACGGTTTGAGGGAGGGCACGGTTTGCCGGTGGGAGATTAGGGAGAGATCTTGCACTACTCATTGGGAAATCCATAAGGAAGACTCCCTTTAAAATGTGGTGAATTCTTCAATGCTTCACCTGCACCCTCTCGACGAGTTCGCACATGTATACAACTCTAATGTGGGCTCAGAACCGTTGGACCTGAGGTTTTTGGCAAGGGATTGGGTGGTGGAGCAAAGCTTTTCACTTAGTCTGTCCGCTCATTTTGTGTGTTTGTGCTTCTTGCAGTCCTAAATGCACACGTGTCACTGGCAGGAGGAGGCCGACTCTTCAAGCTGACAGTGCAGTAAATGATCGGACAAGGCCAACTCACATTGTAGTAGTGGCTGTGACTCTTTAGTGAACAAGACATGTCGGGGGTAACTTTCAAACACTCGAGAGGCTGTGCAAGGTCATTTGAAGACATGACCTTTCAAGATGGAAAAGCGAAACGGCTTTCTGACTTTGGCTCGTCATTCATTCCGTAAATGATCATTTCTTACACTTGCAATGATCATTGCATCAGGCATTTGTTGTGAGCATTATTTATTTGTTGTTTGTTTGTTTGTTTTTTTAAACAACATTCCCCCACACACGTGCATGTCCACTTTTGTACGGTAATGTGCTACTGGTATGTTACTGATACTGTTCAACTGGTGCCAAGACGATGGACAGTATGTGAACACTGGTATCGATTTATAAATCCGAGAGATTTGTATTGCAAGTACGTCTGCCTTCTTTGTCTCTGTCGGTTAATTTGTTTCCTCCACTCTGCGTTGCAAGTTCGAAGGTTGCTAAATCGCGTAATTTCCATGAAACTGGAGTTTATTCTGCTTTTGCTTCCGCGTCGAGCAATGGAATGGCTCTTTGGGTTGCGAATCTGTTGCTCGATCGTCAAGGTGAGAGACCGTGGTGCTTTGCCCGCCGCTTGTGCTCTTGGACATGATCGCAGCACGTCGAGTGTTTGTTCTTCTTGTTAAATTTGCAAGATCACTTCCATCGTTGGCGAACACGCATCTGAGTCGAGCATTTGCTTTTATGCTTTTGGGTTGAGCTGTAAAAGGAATGAAAGAATAATTAGGGGCAGGGAGTGCTTTCACTGACTGTGAAAATCAAGCACAATTGATTACTAAGGTCGCGTGTTTGTTTGGCCTTGCTGTTGGTGGTGGGGATGATTCCGGCAGTTTGACAGTTGGTAGAAAGAAACTTCGGTGCAAAAGGTTGGCTTACTGAGCCTGTGTTGTGTCTCCATAAATCATCAACCTCATTATCCATCTGTGCTGAACACGTCTACATGAGGGTGGTTCAAATTTGAACTGGTCTTTTGTTTTGATAAAGAAGACTTCCTCTCCCCCCTCTCCTCCTCCTCCTCCTCCTCCCCCTCCCACACCTGCATAAGGAAGAGTATAATCGTATATTTCCTGTTTTAATGCATTTGCTGAAAATCAAGATGGTGGAAAGTGGGATGACCTGGAACAGGCGCTGTCAGGGAAAATGTCAAGCCTGTTATAATAGACTGGTTGCACAGCAAGGTAGTGATTGTCTGTCAAGAACATCGGTATTAAAGAGCACTATGCAGGCAAGATTTTTTTTAAAATTGATGAACGGAGGCTTTAATAATGATGTCCTGCACTGGCTATCTACATGTCCAAATGGTTTTTTACTGAAGGCATGTGAAAGATTCAACACTGATGGAACAAGTGTTGAAAGCAGGAGAATACTTTGAAAAGTAATGTGGGCAACATTTTATTTGTTGTTGTTGCATATCATTGGTACAAGGGCGTTTTTTTGTATATTGTCGAGGCTCGTATAAGGGCTAACAAACAATGCACAGGTAAGGGGCAGGAGACAAGAGCCGCGGGAGAGGGAAGGAAAAAATGGTGGGGAACAGAGACATAGGGAGAGGAAATGGGGCGGGGAACACGGGGAAAACAAGATGGACATTACAGGGGCTTTCAGGAAGGAAAGCAGGGAATTTGAAGGAGGTGGGTTTGGGGTGGATTAACGGGGGTAGAAAAGATCATGGTTTTGGATGGGGGAAGATAAGGGGTGGTGGTGAACAGCTGTTTTGAAGGCCTGGAGGAAGAATGGGATTGAACAAAATGAGGGAGTTTTTTTTCCAAAGGTGGGAAAAAAGAGGAATGAAAGAGTGAAGGTGAGCAGTGCTTCGTGATTTTGGTTGTTTTACCAGAAGGGGTTGCTGGCGGACCTTGAGCGCCCTGCGGAAATATGGGGGGGGGAGACGTATCGCAGAGAGGGGCGGGTGGGGGTGGTGAGACGGTCGAAGACAGAAAGACCACTGACCTGCCTGCGGTGAGAGGGTGAGAGAGTGAGAGCCCAAAGACTCAGCCTCATCGCAGGAGATACCAATGATCCGAAATGCCTTGGTTTCCACAGCGTGAAAGGTCAGGATGTAATATATCTTTGTACGAGGATCTGCATCTGGTATTTCTTACACGCTGCCGAGTCTAATTACTGTTGCTTTTGAGTTTGTTCCGTCACCATATTAGATGCTGAGCAATTAAAAAGAAGCATTTTATTTTGGCCGTTTCCAGCACTAGAGTGGAGTATTTCGGATTAGAAGGCCATTGGCTTTGCCTCTCTTCGATCCTTCATTTGCACCACGACGCAGTTCCACTTTAAGGTGTGTGAACCTTTTGAGGACCTACACTTGCTGGTCTGTCCGCACTTCTATTGCCATTGGTGTACATGATTACGTAGCCATTTGTACACTTGATGGAAATGAAAGGTGGTCTTTTTCTTTTTCTTTACACCTACAAAATGGTGGACGATTTTGGCTTTGCTTTTTGTCTTTATTTTATAACTCATAATGGAATGCAAGGAATAAAATAGGTAAACTAAAGAGAGCAATTGGAGATTGCAGATCCTTGCCAGGACTTGGTTTGTGTGCTGGTGTGTTTGTGTGGTGTGTAGACGACGCATTGATGTAGGTTTGTTCATACAGTCGATAAACAGACCTTTTTGGTTTTATTGTGTCGATTTACGTTGCAATCGTATGTTTTTGACATGCGTACGTATTTTGGTGACGTAGACATATTTTTTTAACAGTACATCCTTTATAGACACACTAGCAATGTCATAGTAGGTACTTTATAGATGTATTCGCATTCTGATTGTACATACTCTCGAGGTACATTGTTGAAAATGATAATGTAATCCTGACTCCCACCAGGTGGCGTTTGTGGCCTACATGAGCACATTGTGCAGATAAACACAGACGAGAAAGAAAAATGTCGTGCATAGCACGATATTTGTGAAATCCAAATAAACAATAGTTGCTATGGAAGGAAACTGGTTGGTAATTTCGAAAATTCGACCTGTCAAGTGTTTTACATGATTGACTGTTATACAGAACAAATTTGGTTGATACATTTTCTAACTGCGGCTTACTTGATGTCCTACATGTTTCGGATGGCCTTGACCTTGACGGTTGACTAATTTTGACCAAATTTTACTCACTTGTTCTACGCACACGTACAAATAATCTGTGTGAACCTCAATTTGATATCTTGAAAAATTATTGAGGTTTGGCAATCTCTCTATCGAGTGCAGCCTGTGGTTTCATCATTGGTTGGGACGCGGCTGTGCTGCTGATGCAGTGTCCCCCTTACCAGTACACTGGTGCTCATTTTGCTGACCTCGAAAGGATGACAGGCTGTCAACCTCCTGGTGTATTTTTCTTTAATTCAGCGGCCAACGGGGCTTGAACTCAGGACCCTAGGATCCCAAGCCACCACCCTAACCACAAAGCCAACACCAGGCTGGTTTGGCAATAATAAAATCAGAATTTCCATTTGATTTATAATGGGGTGAAGTTGGTGTCATGGAAACCACTGACATGTCAAAATGGCTAAATTGATCGCTCTTGGTGTTGGTGAACTGATTTAGTGACCCATTCTGCAAATTCCGTTCAAATTTCAAGTCATATTAAATTGAGGATTTTAGAAATTTGACCTTGAGGTCAATTCTTGACCTCAACCTCGACGAGAAGTTTTCGACCAACCACTGATTATAAAGCAATGGTCGAGTAGAACGGAGCGACACAAACTGGAAGAATCAACAATGACTCTGTGTCAAGTTATCTCAAAGCAGATGTCAGGAAACATGACCTTGCTGTGACTTTGACCTTTAACCTCAAAAACAATAGGCTTGAAGCACTTGACTCGCTCTCCAAGTTTGTTCAGTTTCTTGAATTGCAACTTTGTAGGTGACAAACAAACCATCAGACAAACAGAAAGATTTCATGTATAGCACAATGCTGTACTTGTTTTATCCAAATAAACAATAGTTACCATGGAAACAGCAATTTTGTAACTTCTAAAATTTGACCCATCAAGTGTTTTACATGATTGAATGGTGTGCATGACAAATTTGGTTGATACGCTTTCGAACTGCAGCCTCATAGGTGTTTTACATGTTGGATGGTTTTGACCTTGGACTTAGTTTGACCAAATTTTCCTCATATATACTACACGTACGTACAAATAAGCTTTGTAAGTTTCAATTTGATATGTTGAAAAATTGCTGAGGTATGGTGGTGGTAAATTCACAAAAAGGCCCATTTGATTATAATGGGGTGAAATTGTTGTCATGGAAACCGATAACGTGTCAAAAAGGCAAAATCGATCATTCTGATTCTTGGTGAACCAGGTCTGTGAGTTGATTGATTGATTGTGAATGTCAAGTTGATTGGATAAAAAATGATTTTACGTGACCTTGATCTTTGAGCTCAAACAATAGGCTTCTGTGACCCAATATGTAAACCCTATTCAAATTTTAAGTTGATCTGATGAAAATTGATGATTGTGTGCAACCTTGACCTTTGATTCTTTAAGCTTTTGACATCAAAATCGATTTGCTTTTCCATTTTGATTGATGAACCCATTCAGTGACGCAATGTGCACTTTCTGTTCAACCGAGCAGAGTACCCACCCTCCAGGTGTGTGGAGATTGCTCATTACTTGCTGAAATAAGTATAGTATGTGTAATTGCAAGACCACTCCATAGATGTTTGTGTGGTGTGCGTCTAAAGGGGTCCAACATGTCTGGGGGGGGGGGGGGGGGAGGTGTAAAAGTCTAAAGGATCTAAGTGGTCCAAAGAGCATTTTGAGGTCTATAATGGTGTATTGGAATCAAAAAGGTCTAAGCATTCTAAAGGGTGTAAATGTCTTCAGGAGTTTAATGTGTCTAACTCGTCAAAAGGTGTTATAAAGGGTCTAAGAGGATGTTCCAATAATCCGTAATTAATTGAAGTACATCGTCAATTAGACATGCATCATGTTCAAACAGTACATAATTAATAGACATACTCACCTGGGTAGAGCAAGGCTTCACTTCAACGAGGGTTCACTGTCCACCCATGTTTTTAGGGTTTACAGAGTTATAGGTATCAAGTGAATCCGATGAAAAATGATTTATTTGACCGATTGACCTCAAAAACTTAAAATAATCGGCTTCTATCTTATCACTACCTCTACCAGGTGGTAAGTTTTGTGAATATTGGAGTAAAAAATATGACCTGTAGGCGATTGACAAACACAGACACACAGAATAACAGACCAACCAATACAATTGCAAATGTTCGATTTTGCAACTAACAAAATCAGGAAACAAATATACTTGTGAGGGTGAACCAGGAAGAATGGGTGAATGTAATGACACGTGGTCGGATTATGTATCTCGAGAAGGGATGACACGTATTGCTACGTAGCATGAGGAGACGATTGTCTTGCGCAGCTCACCGGCCAGGTTTAACACGTCTCTCCCTACATCCGCGTTGAAGGCGGGGTTTGTGGGAACGAGCCTGTATTCGGTGCAATGTGTCAATGAGAATGGTTCTAAACGTCTTGCCAAGAGCTGCTGTAAATTTACCTGTTACCTGGTTAATTGTTGCTTTGGAGGTGTTGACTTTCTGCTGTAAGTACAGCTGGTAATCAATCTCTCTTGTACAGGAAAACTGTTGAATTTTTGAGGCTGGTAGTTGTGCTTTTTATTTTATATATATATATATATATATAATATATATATATATATATATATATATATATATATATATATTTCCCATAGTAGGGACTACTACAGGCCAGAAACCGCTTCGGCCTCTCTACTTCTTTTGGAGGTTTCGGTGTTTGGAGAGAGCATCGATGGAGATGATTTGAGAAGTAAGATCTGATGATGGATGATCTCGGAACGTTTTCGGATTTGCCGCAATGATCGTTTTGTGTACCTACCGATTGAAATCTTTGCCCCAAAATGCCATAATTGCAAAATTGTTTTGGTAACATTATTTATTTATCAAAGGGGTCGTGTTCCCACAAACTCGAAAGCAAGAGCAGTTTTGCTCACTTTGCACATGCTAAATCTATTTAAGTTCCTCTGTAATAGGATTCCACCTTGCCTCACATCTTACTGGTTTGATATCGGAGCCTCGACAATTCTTTTGTTCCCGTACAAAATAAAAGGAAGAAAATTGCTCATCTTGAAGTAAAGAGCAACAAGGAGAGAGGATCATGCCCCGTGTTAACTGGAGATAAAAACAATGATTGCAAACTGTGAAATTGATGTCCAACCGCGTCGTGCCATGCCCATCGGAACTTCTTTTGAACCCACTTCCCACAACCCCCCCACTCCCCAATCCCCAGCTTCATTTCTAGCTTGTGTACATTGTTCCAAACTTTTCTTTTTAATGGAATCTTGATTATATTAATTTGTGGCTTTGGTCGACTTCTCAGAACAATTGTCATAAATCGGAATGGCCAACTTGTGGATATTTGAGGTTCTACCCCACAGATGAAGAATGTGCATTAAATGCAAAAATTATCTGTCGTTGAGACTCGTCCGCCATCCCGGATGAGTCACCAGGTTCTTTTTTCTTTGGTCCAGAATTCTACAGTTGCAAGAGAATGAATTCCTCATCAAATCTACATTTTTCGTTTACTTCCAAGGTTACTTATGGTGTCATTTCGATCAAACAACAATGCAACATCTTACTTGGCACGCTTTTTCTGTTACCATTCTCTGAAACTTAGAAGAAGAACCACTCCTTTCACATTTCTGGACGGGTCGCCACTCCCATGAAGGATACTCGAATGGCTCATTCTTCCCATTCAGCTGGTGCTCATTTTGCTGATATCAGAAGGATGTCAGGCTCAGTTAATCTTCCTGGTGTTGTTTAGCAGCACAACAAAGGATCAAACTCGACCCTAAGATCTTAAGCCAATCACCTCAACCATTAAGCTAACACTAGGTTCCCTGAAATTTAACCAAGCAATAATGGCAATTTCATGTTATGGATTTATCAACGTCAAGGTTTTCAAAGTTTCATTAATAAGACACCGTGAGTTTCAGCTGCGACTGTATGGGCATGTGGCTCGTTTTCCTGACGATGATCCTGGCTCACCAGATTCTCTCAGCAAGGTAGTCTCGAGAGTGGAGGAGGCCAATGAGCTGACCACGTGCCTCGTGGTTACAGCAGGTTGATCGACATCTCAAGGAGATGGGAATGGGCCAGGCATCAGCCTGGGGGAAGGCCAGACGGAGGCCCCTGGAGTACCGGTGGGAAGTGGATGCAGTGACGCGCTGCTTCGCACATGCTCCCAGACCTGACCTATTCTCAGAGGTCATGTCATACATGGATTTTAACAATACACCTTTTCCAGGTGTTCCAATTCATTCTGTAGCCCTTGCTGGAATTCAGCAACATATACCTATGCTGGTTTTATATGATAAAAACCCTTCTCTACATATGGAGGCTGAATTACCTGTTGATTTTACTTGCCATACACCACTGTATATTGAAAAAAACGTTCATGCGCAGCAGCTCTTTCATGATATTCTGTGGAATGTGCGGCTCAACTGTGCCGATTTCAATTTTTCTTCGTGTCATGGAGTTCGATCTGAAGTCTCCCACGTTCCTGTTCCCTCGAAGAATCGGTTGTTATCTGCACCTCTTTTGAGGTGATATCTGCCCGTCTTGCATTCAAGGGTCATGTATGTTGTGTTCCAATTTAGGGTAGTGTTCTACACAGATTATTTGGAGATGGCTACGGTGGTCATCATGGAGGTGCGTGCACTTCTTCCCGATATCACGGGCGTGTGGGCATTTCTCAGAACTAGAAAGTGATGTCCAATGTTTATTATTGTTTTTCGATTAATTGAAATCTTGTTTGGTTGGTGTCATGTTTGCAAATGCAGAATTCCACAGTTCTCCCTTTGCTTCGACCTTTGCATACATACAGACATACACACAGACATACACACAGACATGCATACAACACTACACTCATCACATACACAGACATACAACACATACACAACATACACACATACACACACACATACAACCATACACAACAACCTACACACATACACACATACAGACATACACACACATACAGACATACACACATACATTACACACACACATAGAGACAATACACAAACACACAGACATACACATACACACACACATACCACACATACAACACACTAGAGACATACACACATACAGACAAAGACATACACACATACATACACACATACACACACACACATACAGACATACACACATACATACACACACACATAGATACATACACACATACACACACAGACATACACACATACACATACACACATACACACATACAGACATACACACATACACAGATACACATACAGACATACACACATAACACGACACATACACATACAGACATACAACACATACATACACACACATAGAACAACAACACAACACACATACAGACATACACACACAGACATACCACATACTCAAATAACACATACACACAAACAGACATTACACACATACATCACACACATAGAGAACCATACACTACATTACAGACCACACACATAGCAGACATAAACACCACATAGCAGACAACCAACACTTACATCAGCTACACATACATAGACATACTACACACACCACACACAATACACTACACCTACAGACATACACACATACACACACACACATACAGTACAGGATAGACATTACAACACGACACATAGACGACATACAGCACATACAACACAGACAAACACACATAACCACTACACACATACAGGATCACACACGATACACACATACAGACATAACAGGCAATACACACACATACACACACACCATAGAGACATACACAACATTACACACACACACATATACACAAACACACACATAACACACATCATAGAGACAATACACCACATACAGACACACATACAGACATACACACATACACACAGATACAGACATGCACACATACAGACATAACACACATACATACACACACCCCACATAGAGCATTTTTACACAACATACACACAGACATACAACCATACACAACACACATAGAGACATAACACCATACAGACACAGACATTACACACATACACACACACAGACTACAACACACACACACATACAGAAAATCACCACATACACACATACATACAACACACATAGATACAATACACACATACACACACAGACATACACACATACACATACACACATACACACATACAACATACAGACATAACAGACATACACACATACCATACACCACACATAGAGACATATACACATACACAACATAAACACACACCATACACACACACATAACGATACAGACATACACACATAACACACATACAGACATACAGACATACACACAAACAGACATACAACTCATAACCACAGCATACATAACACACACATAGTGACATAGCAAGTCGATACAGGCATACACACATAACACATACACACACAAGCACCCATACCAGAACACACACATACAGACATACACACATACACACAGACAGACAGCACACACACGCATAGAGACATAGCATCACTACACACATACACACACATACAAGACAGACACACACATACAGACATACACACATACATAACACAACAACACATACAGACAGACATCACATGCATACAAGACATACAGACCTACACACATACACACACACAGACATACAGCAATCAACAATTACATACAACACACACAATAGAGACATACACACATAACACACAGAACAGCATAAGCATCACACATACAAGTTACATATAACCAGCACATACATGCTGTTAGTTTATGCGTACTACGGATTACAGTTTTTGATTTCGATCTGTTGGTGTATGATGGTTCATCGTATGATTTTGGTGTTCTGGTCTTAATGTGTGTGGTGGTATGGTATGTGTGTATGTTCTGTATGGTTGTGTTGTCTGTCTGTATGTAGTGTATTGTGTATGTTTAGTCGTGTGTATGTCGTGTATGTTTGTATGCTGTGATATCGATATGGATGTATGTCAATGTCTACACACATCTATGTAGTGCATACACACAGTAGTCAAGACTAGTATCCATACAGATTACGACACATAGTTCATACACACCAATACACGACATACGACGAGAACCAAGTGTGTACACACGATAGAAGGTACACTCATCGTGGAATACAGCTTGTGAATGCTCTGTATGATGCTGTCTGTGTGTATGTTGTGTATGTCCTTCTAATCGCACATGTTGATGTGTCGATATTACGCATATCGACAGTGTGTATGTCATGTATGCATACTCAGTATCAGTGAGCATCACACAGTATCACAGTACATATCAGCGATGTATAGCTCATGTATGCTACTCATCAGACGATATGTCAGAACATGTAGTCACACGCATTACACTATGCTCATCGCTATGCTACACAGTAGCTAGACGATGCTTAACGACTATCAGGACTAGTTGTGTATGACTCACCTGGTATCAATTGTTACACGACTAGCAGTGTCTGTCCTGGTAAACTAAGCATACAGAGTGTGCTAATGTGTGTTACTGTGTGTATGTCTTCTAATGTGTGTGTGTGTCGATGGGACATCTGTGTGATGTTGGTGTTTAAATGTATCACTGGTATGTAGCTAGCACATAATGTCCAGCATGAATCGAGCGCATCAGCATATCACATGACACACATTTGTACATGACAGCACTCACTACGATGCTGATATTGTGTGTATGCCTTGTAAGAGTAGTCACTGTTATACGATCTCAACCATACACCACACACATATACACAGTACAGACACAGCACACATACAGACACACATATACACAGATATCATCAGTAGTCTCTCTAGTGACAATAGTGTACATGTACTACATACACATACAGACAATATGGGACATAGTATCACGATGTATCGCATGAAACATTAGCACATACGCATACATGATTTGGTTACACACACGTGTATACACGTTATCTATTACTAGTCTGGTACATCAGAGTAGTGTTCATATCACACACATAGCTGTGACTATGTCTGTAGACACATATATAGCTATCGCTACGCTATGAGTAGTACATACGTGTGTGTATCCCGCTGTGACATTTTACAGATCATACATCAGTCGTAATACACAATGTCAGTCTATTGTGGTGTGTATGTATTGACACACTCAGTATCGCAATAAGTAGCTATGTTATATTCGAGTCTAGTCATAGCATGTGGTCAATTAGTGTGTATGTGTGTTATGTGTATGCTCGCTACTGATCTGTGTGGTGTAATGACACACCATGTGTATCGTATCTAATGTGTGTGTTAAACATGTTACATTACGGCATGTGGTACATGCTAGCTGATATTACGATGACTGCATAATGTGGACTCGATGTGTTGTATATCGTCTGAATGCTAGTCAGTGTAGTAATGGTCAGTTGATCATCACGAGTTATCAGCACTAGCTACCTGACTATACAGCATGGTGTAAATGTCTGATTGACTGTGATGTGTGTTATGTGTAAACTAGTGTGCCCTGTAGTGTAATTGGTGTTGTAATGTCCTCATTACTGTAGGTGTGATGTATCAGTATGTGTGTAATAGTCTGTATGTGTTGTAATGTCTGTATCTGTGTATATGTGTGGTTTGCACACAATCTACGGATTACACTAGTGTGTCTGTATGTGTTATGTTCTCTATGTTGTTGTATGTGTGTGTGTGTATGTGGTGTGTGTGTGTATGTGTTGTATGTCTTCTATGTTGTGATGTTGCGCTATACGTGTGTTAGCCTGTATGAGTCTACATATGTGTGTATACAGTGTGTGTGTGTAATGTGTGTATTTGTGGGATGTGTTTGTTACATTGTTGTTTGTCTGATGTGTGGCTAATGTGTGTGAATCGTCTGACTATTGGATGTCGCATGTATCGGGATATGCACACAGTACTGTAATGGGTGTGTATGTCGTAAACTCGATGTCATATGTGTGTATGTAGCTTGTGATGTATGTGCGTGTATGATGCTGTGTGTATGTCTGTATGTCACCTGATGTAGCTGTATAGTGCCTGTAATCAGTGTGAGGTCATTAGTCTGTGATGTGTTGTGTCAACCATCTAGTTATTGATGTGATATATGTTCTATGTTAGTCGTGATTATGGATACTGTGTGTTTACAAATGCTCTGTTTTGTGTGTAATGTGTGCTATATGACACACAATCACACACACATAGAGACATACACACAATACACACACAGACATAACCATACATACACACATACACACACACAGACATACACACCATACTCACATACACAATCACACATACAACACACCATACATAAAAACAACACACTAACATACACACATACACAACAACACAAAGAGACATACACACATACAGACATACACACATACATACACACACATACACACATACAGACATACACACACATACATACACACATCCACATATACACATACACACACAGACATACACCACATACACACACACATACACATACAACATAGACATACACACATACAGACACACAACACATACACACAATACAGACATACACACATGCCAATACACACATATTACACACACACATACACACATAGAACATAACACACATACAACATACACACATACATACACACACACATAGAACATACCACATACACACATCGACATACACACACAACATAGAGACACTACAACACACATACATAGACATACAACATACAGACATACAGACATACACACATACATACACACATAACACACACACAGACATACACACATACATCACATACAGACACCACTACAGACACATACAACTACACACATAACACACACCACAACATACACACACATACATACAACACATACAGACATACAACACACACACAGCACATAGAGACATACAACATACACACACACGACATACACTACACACACATACACACAGACAGAACACACACACATAAACATACACACATACACACACACAGACATACACTACATACACACATACAACACATACACACACACATACAAGTACACACAACCACAATACAGACATACAACATACACACATACATAACACCACATCAGACACACACCATACACACATACAACATAACACACTACACAACATACAGACACAACACATACATACACACATACACACATATACACATACAGACACACACACATACAGACACACATATACACACAATACACAACAGCTATAACACAACAACACACACACACAACACATACACACATACACACACATACAACATACTCACATACACAATACAGACATACACACACACACATACACACACATACACACACACATACAGACATACACACAATACTCACATACAGACACAACCATACAGACATACACACAACATACACACACACACATGAGACATAAAACACCACAACACACACACATAGAACATACACACATAACACACATACCACATACAGACATACACACAACATACAGACATACACACATACATACACACACATACAGACACACCACATACACACATACAGACATACACAAATACACACATACAGACAGACAACAACACACACATACACATACAACACACATACATACACACATATACACATACAGACACACCACATACAACACACATATATCACAGATACACATACAGACATACACACATACACACACCACACATAACACATACACACATACAACATACAAGACATACCACATACACACATACAGACATACACACACACACATACACACACTACACACACACATACGACATACACACATACACACATACACACACACATACAGACAAACACATACTACACACACACACATGAGACATACACACCATACAGCACACACATAGAACACATACAGACACTACACACATACATACACAACTACAGCAAACACAGACATACACATAACACACATACACACACACATACAGACACACATACAGACATCACAGCACACATACAGCAACACATACAACACACAACAGAACAACAAAACAAACATACAACATACACACACATACAGCACATACAGACATACAGCATACAACATCACACAACATACAACACACACACATAGAGACATACAACACATACACACATACAGACTACATACATACACACATACACACATAGAACATACACAACATCAACACACATACAGACATACACAACATACACACACACATACAGACACACAGACATACACAACATACAGAACACACAGACATACACCACATACACACACACATAGCAGACACACATACACACATACAACATACACATACACAACATACAGACACACACCATAGCACATACACACACATACAGACACACACATACAGACATAACACATACACGACATACAGGAATAACAAGCATACACACACAGACATACACAACACACACATAGAGACATACACACATACACACACACGACATACATACATACACACATAACACATAGAGACATAACACACATACAGACACAGCATACAGATCATACACACATACACACACACAGACATACACACATACACACAACACTAGACATACACACATACACACATACATAACACACATACACACATACACACACATATACACATACAGACACACCACAATACAGACACACATATACAGACATAGACCATACACACATACAGACACACACACACTACACACACTACAACATACATACAATACACACATACAACAACTCAGCATACACACATACATACATACACACAACATACACACACCACATAGAGACATACACACCTACACACACAGCATACATA
>CM068961.1:29911497-29940042 GCA_035128595.1 Eptatretus atami | reverse complement strand
ATCCAGATCCAGATTCGGATCTTCACCAAAATCGAAATGATTCGTCCTTGTCACACACCCAACCTGTCCACCAAGTTTCATCCGAATCCGTCCCAAACATTTTGAGATGTTGTGCTTTATATTAGTTTAGTCCTATCTCTCAATGGTGAAGAATGACTTAAAAAAATTATCATATCCGGATCCGGATCCGGATCTTCACAAAAATTGAATCAATTCTTCTTTGTCACACACCCAATATGTCCACCACGTTTCCTCTGAATCCGTCCACAACTTTTTGAGATATCGTGCTATATATCATTTTTGCCCGATCTCGTAATGGTGAAGAATTACTTAAAAAATTATAGTAGTCGGATCTGGATCCGGATCTTCACCAACATCTAATTAGTTCGTCCTTGTCACACACCCAACCTGTCCACAAAATTTCATCCGAATCCGTCCACAACTTTGTGAGACATCCTGTACACAAACAAACAGACAGAAAGGGGGTGAAAACAACCTCCTTCAGCTTCAGTGGCGGAGGTAAAATCTGGACGGGAAAGTCAAAACTGCTGGCCTTACAGAGCAGACGTGCCCCCTAATACACCACTTCTCTTGGACTTCCAGCTGGGTTATTATTGCCTCCGCCACTGAATTGAAGGAGGTTATGTTTTCGTGTGTGTGTGTGTGTGTGTGTGTGTGTGTGTGTGTGTGTGTGTAAGATATCTCAAATAGTTGTGGACGGATCTGGATTAAATTTGGTGGGCTGATTGTGTGTGTGACAAGAACGAACTGAATAGATTTTGGTGAAGATCTGGATCTGGATCCGACCACTAGAAGTTTTTTAAGCGATTCTTCACCATTGAGAGATAGGGCCAAAAACGATATATAGCACGATATCTCAAAAAGTTGTGGACGGATTTAAATGAAACTTGGTGGACAGGTTGGGTGTGTGACCACGAAGAATTGATTTGATTTTGGTGAAGATCTGGATTCGAGAATTATTTAATTTTTAAAGTGATTCTTCACCATTGAGATTTTAGGCCAAAAACGATATATATTGCTTGATATTTCAAAAATGTGTTGGGGCCGATATGTTCTTGTGGATCAGGCATTGTGTAGCGGATGTAATGCGCTCTACCGATTGCCCTTCTAGTTTCATATGTTTTCGTTTGCCCGTATGTCAATCTCGATTAATCTAATCAAAATAACAACATTAGCGCTGACGAGTACAGGTAAGTCACACATGTTTCTCTTAGGTTAGCTTTATATGTATAAACAACATAGTGGAATTTATTAAAGAAAATTTGAATAAGAAGAAGATGACGTTTTGGTCACAAATATAC
The DNA here is from genome assembly GCA_035128595.1 of Eptatretus atami. Lineage (NCBI taxonomy): Eukaryota > Metazoa > Chordata > Myxini > Myxiniformes > Myxinidae > Eptatretus > Eptatretus atami. The sequence continues at coordinate 29,938,720 of CM068961.1, read as the reverse complement.
ATAAATGCAGACATACATACATATATACATACATACATACATACAATGTTTGCTCCATTTTGATACGATACTGCCATCTATGATGTAGTGATGTTACTTTAATGCTTCACATTGGAACACTCATTTGAAACCAATGGGTACATTTTATAGCATTTACGGTGAATTATGATGGGAAGTTTTCACATTTGTGTATTATCTGACACACATCAGGGGCCGCACTTCAGGCCACCAGGGGCCGCCAGTGGCTCACGGGCCATGCAAAGAAGAAAAGAGCTTGAAACCATTTAGACCCCTCTTGACCTTTTTGTCCTTTTAAGACCCTTTCAACACTTTAAACCCCTTTCGACCCTTACACTCCTTGGTCTTTTCCGGATATAAAAGTGTTTAACTGTCCTTTCAATGGACAGCCACGAATGGAACGTTTTTCATCAATTCAGGACCCGCTCATTCGACATAGTTTTCACTGAGTGACTGCCGTTGTGTTATCAGGCCTTTCAGCAGCTACGAGCCCCTAATTTTCCATCGATTCAAACTGAATATCAACTTTATCACGAAATTAACCCCAATTTATGATGTCCCTCCATCAGGAGAAGAGCATCTGTCCCACTTGGGACTATTCATTTCAACGTGCCATGGACAACTCAAGAAAAATAGTTTTCAGTCGAAATCTATAGGAGAATGAAATCCTTCGAGAAGATAAAAGCGAGTTCAGGGTGAGATGCTTGAGAACACCCTCTTGCGAGGAAGGCCACAATCCATAGATGATTTAAAAACAGGAATAACTGACAAAATCAGTTCAATCACTGCAGCTGAATGTGTCGGAGTAATAAACAATTTTTCCAGTCGTATCCAAGTGTGCCTGCAGTGTAGTGGCCGACACCTAGAGAATGTGCTCAAACCTCAATGAAATGAATGACATTAAAGATATCCATCTCAAAGCTTCCCTCGTGATCATGCATCATGTGAAGCAAATGTGTACTGCAGTAAAGGTGGTGTCATTTTAAATATAAATAAATGAAGGTTTATTAAATTTTATGGGTTCTATTTTTTGTGGTTACCCTGTAATATTCAAGCTTGGTTGTGGTATCATCATCATTATGACATTGTGGAAGATGTGGGAAAGCAGTGACATTAAAGCGCCTCCTCCACCTTACCTGGTCCAGGAGTCCCTTGTTTAACTGTGCTATGAAAAAGTTTCACCTCCACTGGAACATTGGTGGTGAAAGGTAGCGATTCGATGCAGCACTGTGGCACAACCTGATGAGGGGTATCATGCAAAAGCTTCTTTTTTTGACACGCAAACCAGCCACACAAACGCCTACGCCAAGGCATTTGAACTGTCAAAAGGCACTCAGCATGGTGTTTATATTTTGTTATCACTGAAAGCCTGTCACACAACCACCGAAATGGGTATTTTGTTGGAATGATACTGGTTCTTACACACAGGATGCCTGGGTGAGCAGATCGTTTAAAGACAGGCAAGTAATGGTGCACATACATCATATTAAGGTTTTGTGACAAAATATGTGACAGTCCAAATGGCTTTTTTAAGCATTTCATTTTACAATACTCACTGGCTTTTCTATGATGGAAATAGGAGCAGGTACCGCTGGTAGGTCTTCATTTTGTTCTTGAGATAAGCTCGTAAAAGACTTCAGCATCTCGGTGTTACTCTGAGAGACGACTGTTCGTTCAACGTCAGGATCCTAGAGGTGGATAGGTGGAAGGATAGGCTCAGAAGGAGCATATTGTAAAATTGTAATGATGAGAAAACGGTTAGTGTGGAAGCAAATAAACCTTCCTTATAGAACCCTCCCCCCCCCCCTTCCCACCCGAAAAAAAATCTAAGAAATCTCTGACATAGTAACAATGTATGGTGGTGTACTGCAGCCCTCTAACCTTTTCCCACGACACATTGGCTGTGGCGTGCAAGGAAGTGTGTACATCAGAGTTACCACTCCTGGAAAATGCTATCATCACAATTGATGCAGCAGATTGCGTTTCACTTCCATTGTGGTGCCACCGTAAATCATCGGGACCCGGAGTTTACGAGGAACAAAATACCCTGGCAGCCTTCAAAATCATGGGGGTTTCGAGTGCCGGAGGGAATGAAATTTATTATTTTGCTTTAACATTCCCCTGCCTAACAAATTATGGGATAAAGTGGAAGGCGATGAAAGGCAGGCAGTTTTGCAGTCAGCCCACCAAATTATGCGATGCAGAGGGAAGGATCTCCATTCTGAATGGTTTAGCGTGGCTCGTGCCTGGAAATGCAATCGTTTTTAGTTATTTCGGTTGGTTGGGCTATCAGCAACGGCAATGGGGAAAATGAACACGACCGTGTGCCCCTCAAAAGCTTTGGCTTACTCGGCAGGCTGGGCAATCACAGGCATGCAGGCCGTTGCAATTCAATTAAGGCTACCTTGATACCTCGTCCGAACATCACACATCATAGAAAACACACCTCAACCATCATTAACCGAGCTCGAATGTGTGGAACAATGATTGTATGGTACACCTGTGTTCAAAATAATAAACTAAAAAGCACAAGATTTGGATGTCGATGAGAAAAGGTCCACAACATTTGAATGTGAGATACTATGAGATCTGTATATGCGGCATTCCCGAGATAATAACTATTTTGCCTTGATAGAAAGCATCGGCAAGAGTTTGATTCTTCACTTACTCAGTTATCACACACCACACAGATGAGACCATACTACATCATCGATAAACATGTCTCACCAGGTGACAGACGATGAAACATTCAAAATAATTTTTAGCCCCTTTTAGACTGATGCTCAATATTGGGGAAACACAACTAATTATGTGTAACAAGAGGCAATGATAAATGACACTGCAGATATAAACTCATAACATGCTGTCAACTTCTGGCATTTCAGAAACAACTTATGGAAATCTGGAGTCACTGGTCCAGTCTCCACTTGCAGACTGAAGTTGAACAACATACTGTAGGTACAAAATGTGTCATTTAGCTTGATCTTCTTCTCCTTCTCTTTATGTGGGGTGAGGTCCAAACAAACAAATCTTCTGCCTTGCCTTGAACATGATACTCCTTAACCAACTCTCTCCACTCCCCAACCACCCTCACACAATCTTCTCATCTCAACTGCAGTCGAAGTTTTTTCCTCCTCCTCCTTCCTCAACTCTCTTTGCCATACTCTTTTCCCCCATCTGCACCAAGTGTCCAGCCCGCTTCAGCCAGCTTTTTACCAAACTCCCCATCAATCTTATTTACAAACCAATCTCCTCTCCTTCTCCAGCTCATCTATCCTCCTATGCATCCTCTTCACTCCCACAATCATCCTGACCCAGTTGTTTTCACAAACATCTTCAATCCATGGATCTCAAATGTCTCCTTCCACTCCCCTAGTAAGTCCTGTATTTCCTGCTTATTCTTAGCCTCAACAGCCAGATTGCCCACACACAACAACCTCTCTAGAATACCTTCCATTTTACCCCCTTGTTTACCAGCTTCATTACCATGATAAACATAAGAGTTTCCCTGCCATGAGACAGAGTATCTCTGTCTCAAACTGATGTTCATGTTGAACTCCTCTGGAGTCACCCACCACGGGAAGGCTATCGCTACAGATGAGAATATGACCCCATCCCTTGAGAACACATTTTTACACTTGTGGCTGTCACTCATAAGTCCTTTCCTTCCCCATCTCGTCAAGCAGAAATGTGGTGTCAAACTTCACAACCACTCACTGGCTTCACTCCAGCCAGAAATCTTGCAGGCTCTGTCATCCCTCCAAGAAGAGTTATGCATGATCGAGGACACGAGAGCCATGTGTATCACCAGCGGCTTCAACTTCAGGCGCAGTACTCCCAATCGTAATACGCCCAGGAAAGCATTTGTGGAAAAGTCCTGTGTTCCATGCAAAACTTCCGGGAGATCCTACAACACAGAATTAGGCTGAGTGCCGTTTCTTACAAACAATGACAAATGATCCATTGGTCAATCTAGACTAATTTCTGGTGAGAACCGATGTGGATGAGGCCATAATGTCTGATGAGTACAATGTCCCTGACCAGGTGTCTGATGATTGTGAGCTTTCAGCCCACCATGTTGAGTGCCCTCTGCCCAGCTATAGAGTGAATATCATCCAATCTCCGGTTTTGAACACATACTACCAGCACCATCCTGTCGCACTAACACTCGACACCGGGACCACGACTATTTTATCCGTGCTTCCACAGCTAATGCCTACAATCTATCAGCCTCTCAGGCCATTCGGCAGGCAGACGGCGTTGCTCCACTCAATGTCATCGGTGAGGTACACCTGCAGAGAAGCCACTCCACCCACCCATGAGATTGTGCAGGAGCAGAGAAAATTTGAGGGCCAGGCCCGAACTGATAAAGCACCATCAAGTAAGGAAAGGACACACGGAGTGTGGTTAAATGGCTATGTAGAATCATTGTCTTCTTATTCTTCGTTTCGAGCTTGATCTTGGTTTCATTCTCTTTCTCTCGCCACGCTCAGAGGCCGAGGGTCTATGCTTTTACCACCCTGGAGTGGCGCGCCCCCGGGCTATATGTCGGGGCAGGTCGAGCAGCCATTGGGTGTATCGTCACAAAACACGCAGACCGTGTGCCCCGCTTGGGGTACAGTATATGGGACAGCCAAGGATGACATGGTCTGCGGTTTGTTCCTCCACGCACACTCATAAGCCGCAGAAGGTGCCACACCCCATCTGTGCATATTTGAGCGGAATCGTCCGACCGCCAGTACGTAGACGGTTTAGTCGTACCCAAGCCAGTCTTGGCAAGGGCATTCCGGTGGAATGGGAACCGACGTCGGGAATGAAAGCGCGGAGTCTGGTGGAGTTCGTCCGCCATTCCGCACTCCAGTTGTGATCCGCCCAGTGGGCCGCACTGATGTTAAGGTCGTTGGCGTTTTTCAGCAACGACTGTGCGGCAGGCACAAAGGGTGTCTCAAATTCAGTAGCCGGGGCTGCTCATTTGATGAAATAGAGAGCTTGAGATGGAGCAAATGATTTGGCTCCAGTGCCCGGCGAGTGAGAGATAGAGTGGCTTCTTCACGGCGAAGCTCAGCGGGTTGGATGCCTGCGAGGTGGAAAGGTTGTCCGTTGGTGTGGGACGCAGGCATCCAGTCACAAACGCAAGGCACCGTTGATGGCGGTGTCGATCTGGTGGGAATGAGCACCTGCGCACCAGACGGGCGCACAGTACTCGGCGTGGAGTAGACCAGGGCTAAGGCTGCTGTACATAACGTGATAGCACCCGCACCCAGTCGGAGCCCACCAGTCGTCTTAGCAGCGCGGCACGGGATGTTAGCTTCTTGCGTGTGACTCCAGGTGTCGGCGGTACGTGAGCGACCTGTCCAATGTTACCCCAATATATTTTGGCTCAGGGCAGAAGGACAGGGTTTTCCATTGATGTTGACGTTTAGCTCACGTTTTGCTTCCCTGTTGTTCAAATGAAAAGCTGCCGACACTGTTTTTGGTTTCGCTGAGCTTCAATCTCCATTTCTGGAGGTATGCCGATAAAGTAGACATGTCCTGGCTCAGAGTCCCCTCTCGTGCTCCCACTCCTTGCCGGGTATACGATCGCCAGGTCGCCGCATAAGCGTACTTTGCGGAGACCGTGTTCGGCAGGTCGTGGGTGTAGATATTGAAGAGGAGGGGGGCCAGGACCGATCCCTGTGGGACGCCGTTCTTAAGGCGTTGTAACCTGCTTCGCTGTCCGTACCGGTGGTGAGGGTGAAGCTTCAGTTGTAGACAAGTTCCATGATCATACGGACCATGTGCCTGTTTGGGGAGCAGGCGGAGCAGCTTGCAGGTGAGGCCGCGGTGCCATACGGTGTCATAGGTGGCTGTGAGATCAAGGAAAACAGCACCGGCCTTCTTTTAGCCTCAAAGCAGTCCTCGATGTCTTGGGTCATAAGAGTGACCTGATATACAGGTAGATTCCCACGCCGAAAACCAGCTTGCTCCGAGGGAGAAGCGGATCTATAATTGGTTCGACGCGGGCATAGATAAGATGCTCGAGGATTTTGAAGGGGACACAAAGGAGAGATATCGGGCGATAACTCTTCTGGTCCCCTGGTGGCTTATGAGGCTTGGGATCGCGACTACTAGGGCTCTTCTCCAGATTTTGGGGATTTTGAGGTGGCGCAAGCAGGAAGAGAGGAATTAGCGTAACCAGGACTTCAATGCAGAGCCAGCATGGAGTATAAGTTCCGGGCAGCTGTGATCGGGGCCCGGAGATTGTGTGGCTTCAGTATTTGGAGGGCGGTGGCGAGCTCATCCGGGGTGAAGTCATCGGAGATACTTTCGCCGTCTGGTGTTTCCGCTCTCCAGAGGTCAGACACCTCTTTGGTCACAAGTCGAGATGACTTGCGGTCCCTCGCTTCGTACACCCCGTTCTTCACCAGCTGGGTCGCAATGGTGTTAGCAGAAACGGGGCACTGGCGAGGGGAGTGTGCTGACCGGCCAGTGAGGTTGTTAATGATAATCCAGGCTTTGCGGCTGGAGTGCGAAAAGTCGATGATGTTGACGGCTTCGGTCCACCGCTCAAGCTTCCTTTGGTCGAGCCGCGTGAGTAGATTGGTGGCGGCTACATTGGAAGCGGTGCCCGGTGGGGCAAAAAGGAAGGAGCAGTAGAGGGTCTCGCACTCAGAATCTCAACACGGCGTATAGTTGTTTTGGCGGCCGCGTGGGATTGCTTTCTTCGCCGCAGATGTTATGGCATTGCAGAAGTGCTGGTAAGCCTCGTCCATATTGATGGTATCGGGTGGTGGTAGAACCGTGATGGATTTGTTTGTAAGGAGGCTGTAGCGATTCCAGTCGGCCTTTCTGAAGTTCCATCGCTTCACCGGTGCTCTTGGGACAGGTGCCACGAGCTTAGGAGCAGTGATAAGTGAGGGTCGATGTTGAGACCGCGGGAACTTCTCAAGCACACAATCATTGGTGAGAGAGGTTAAAGGAAAAAAAGTGTTTTTGATAATGTTAGGTTAGTTAGATAATGTTCCTTCCCCTTCACAACATGTTTGATGTCTGCCAGCGAGCCATGTGAGGATATGCCACCTCGTCGTTTTGGTAAGTGCACGCGTCTTAGCTTCTTCCTGGATGATAGGTTAGTTTAATGGTATTAGAGGGCCCAGGTGCGATATATTTGTTTAGAAGGATTTAGAGGGGCAGGAGCTAGATTATAAGGTAGAGGGATTCGTGTAGCAGTTATGGTTAGAGTAAGGTAGGGCTTACCTGCTCCGGTTCTCAACAATATCCACCATACCTCCTGCCACCTCACACTCTTGCTACCAGCAAGAACTTCTGCTGACTCATTACATCTGCTGGCTTTTGACAACATCTGTGGCAGGCTCGCAGACCAGCTTGACGGCTCACATCACCAGTTACCATGCATTGTCCAGCTTTGCCGCTGGCCTGCCAGCCATGCCACGTGCCTGCCATAGCCATTTGCTGTGTCACTTTGCTGTGGGTCATAAAGGACAAAAGATGCTCCGCTTCAATGCCCATGGGCTGAGTGTTATCATTCTTTATTGGTTCACAAGGACCATTTGCTTATTATTGAAGGCACAAGGCCCTTTTCCTTTGTGATATTGGGTCACATGGGCCGTGGGAGCATTAGATGCTGGAAGGCACGATGGTCACAAAGGACACTTGCAGCGCCAGGACCCAGGGCCCTGATTGGGGGGGGGGGGAATCTGATACCCAGAGGGAGTTGGGGTGGGGGGGGGCGTCAGACTTCATAAACTTCGAAGACTCCAAGAGCAAAAAGAAGAAGAGCGTCTCTTGGTGCATCCACACTCACTCCAACCACATGTTTTACCTCGGACATGTGGCGGGTCTAAGAGGATGTTGATGTTGATGTTGATGTTGATGTTCTTGTCAGGGTTCTTGGTGGGAGTCGATTTTGGAAATGTGCATTCATTGGTCGGATAGCTGCCGGATCATTCCCACATTGGTCGCTTGACTCCACCCCCCACAGCATCGAGACAAAATATGGCCACCATCTTGGTTTTCTGGTGGGCCCACCACATTCGGCTTGTAGGCCTCTCCTGATTATACATTGTCTGGGTTTGTTGCATCTTATTTCCATTGGCTTTGCATCTTGGGTCAAGTGTTAATCTCACGATGAGGGAACCTGAAAAATCTAATCATATGTTGAATGATAGTAAGGTTTAATCAAACCCATCAGAATGCAGGTAAAGTCAGAACATATGGCAATCAAGTGTTATCTTATGTGAATGAATTATGTATGTATGTATGTATGTATGTATATATATTATATACAGTGGGAGAACAAGTATTTGATACACTGCCGATTTTGCAGGTTTTCCTACTTACAAGGCACGTAGAGGTCTGTAATTTTTATCATAGGTACACTTACCTGTGAAAGACGGAATATAAAAACAAAAATCCTGAAAATCACATTGTATGATTTTTAAATAATTAATTTGCATTTTATTGCATGAAATTTGTATTTGATCACCTACCAACCAGAAAGAATTCTGGCTCTCACAGACCTGTTAGTTTTGCCTTTAAGAAGCCCTCCCATTCTCCACTCATTACCTGTATTAACTGCACCTGTTTGAACTCGTTATCTGCATAAAAGACAGCTGTCCACACTCAATCAATCAGACTCCAACCTCTCCACAATGGCAAGACCAGAGAGCTGTCTAAGGACATCAGGGACAAAATTGTAGACTTGCACAAGGCTGGGATGGGCTACAGGACAATAGGCAAGCAGCTTGGTGAGAAGGCAACAACTGTTGGCGCAATTATTAGAAAATGAAGAAGTTCAAGATAACAGTCAATCTCCCTCGGTCTGGGGCTCCATGCGAGATCTCACCTCGTGGAGCCTCAATGATCATGAGAAAGGTGAGGGATCAGCCCAGAACTACACGGCAGGACCTGGTCAATGACCTGAAGAGAGCTGGGACCACAGTATCAAAAGAAAACCATAAGTAACACACTACGCCGTCATGGATTAAAATCCTGCAGCGCACGCAAGGTCCCTCTGCTCAGCCAGCGCATGTCCAGGCCCGTCTGAAGTTTGCCAATGACCATCTGGATGATCCAGAGGAGGAATGGGAGAAGGTCATGTGGTCTGATGAGACCAAAATAGAGCTTTTTGGTTTAAACTCCACTCGCCGTGTTTGGAGGAAGAAGAAGGATGAGTACAACCTCAAGAACACCATCCCAACCGTGAAGCATGGGTGGAAACATCATCTTTGGGGATGCTTTTCTGCAAAGGGGACAGGACGACTGCACCGTATTGAGGGGAGGATGGATGGGGCCATGTATCGCGAGATCTTGGCCAACAACCTCTTCCCTCAACAAGAGCATTGAAGATGGGGCGTGGCTGGGTCTTCCAGCATGACAACGACCCGAAACACACAGCCAGGCAACTAAGGAGTGGCTCCGTAAGAAGCATCTCAAGGTCCTGGAGTGGCCTAGCCAGTCTCCAGACCTGAAACCAATAGAAAATCTTGGAGGAGCTGAAAGTCTGTGTTGCCCAGCAACAGCCCCAAAACCTGAATGATCTGGAGAAGATCTGTCTGGAGGAGTGGGCCAAAATCCCTGCTGCAGTCTGTGCAAACCTGTTTAAGAACTATAGGAAACGTCTGATCTCTGTAATTGCAAACTAAGGTTTCTGTACCAAATATTAAGTTCTGTTTTTCTGATGTATCAAATACTTATTTCATGCAATAAAATGCAAATTAATTATTTAAAAATCATACAATGTGATTTTCAGGATTTTTGTTTTAGATTCCGTCTTTCACAGTTGAAGTGTACCTATGATAAAAATTACAGACCTCTACGTGCTTTGTAAGTGGGAAAACCTGCAAAATCGGCGTGTATCAAATACTTGTTCTCCCCACTGTATATATATATATAATATATATTATATATATATATATATATATATATATATATAATATATATATTATATATATATATATATATATATATACAGGGGCTGCAAAAGTAGGTATACAGTAATGAAAAACAAAATGTATTTTATTGATTATACAAGCATTATCAAAAAATTACAAAAAATAAAAATATTAAAAATGGTAATAATGATTTAATGAATTAAATGAATCCTAGCACACACTATTATAATACTGGTAATACTGGTATAATCCTTACTGTATACCTACTTTTGCAGCCCCCTGTATATATATAAAATAATATATATATATATATATATATATATATATATATATATATAAATATATATTAATAATATAAATTATAATATATATATATATATATATATATATATATATATATACAGCATTACGTAGTTTTTGAACGGTGCCATGTTGGAGTTAAACAACCCATGACCGTGTGATGAATTGGCTCGTTCTGATTTAACCGTGGTGGAGGCTGACATTGTTAAAAGGTGTCGAGTTAATCTTTTAATCACGCATTAAATGTGTTTCCCAATTGTGCTGTTTGTCTTTTAAGAGTGCTTTAAATGTACATTTCCCAATCAGCCCCTTACTGGATTTTCTTGCAGGTTGTGACCACAGTGCGGTCATTGTTGTTGTATATAAATTACATCCATATTTAGAGCTGTTAAGTCTGTACTTTAATGAGTGAATGCATAGGATTAGTGGATAATGCATTAGACTAGGGATGGACATTGTTTATTAATTTTTGCATGCGGATTTTCAGAGTAGGGTGGGGAGTTGTATTATATGGTAGGTAGGGTCGTGCCCGATGCTGCTCCCCCTACTAAACAGAGACTCAGGAGAGTCTGAAGGAGGAAGGTGGGGTAATGCTTAGGAAATGACTCATAGGGGTTAATAATGCTCAGCATAGTGCAGTTGTATATCTTTAATGAATGTAATAGCATAAGCGTAACATAAATAAATGTGACATTAGAAATGCATCGTGAGATTTTAGACGTCGAAGGAAAATTAAAAATGTGTTGCTTATGTAACAGTTCGATGAGATCTCCCTCTCCAAATGTCTGTGTCTAAAAATCCCAACCCTTTTAACACCATTTTTTAATGTCCTCACCTTTGTAAATCTGTATTAAATGTTCTTTAATGTGCTTTGGTAGGCCTTGAGGAATGATCTGGGCAGGAAAGCAACACCTCAGACAGCTCAAGACCAGAGGGAGGGAGCGCCTCATGGGAAATGGGCAGAGGGAGTGCCTGGTTGAAAATTTGGAGATGGGCGGTGCTCCACCCATCAAACAAGCCTTCGGTCCAATACTGAGTGAGAGCGGAGGACGTTACTGCATGAGGTGGGAGTTTTCACCCACACCCCAAAACACAACCTCCTTCTAAATTCCGAGTTTTTCTTTCCTGAGAGTTTCCTTCTGTATCTATATTGTTCATGCCATGCATCCCCCCTTTACCCTCATCCCTCACAACACCAATTATTCGTCCAAGTCTCCCCCTATTTTGTCCTTCAACCCTGCTGTTAGTGTTCCCCCCTTTGTCTACTGTTGCTTTCATTCTGTTGTGTCCTGATCCGTTCAATGTTACAGCTCTTCCACAAGCCTTGACACTATACCAAAAAAATGGTATGTCGAGTTTTCTTATGTATCAGAGTAGTAAAATGTAAAACATCAAAAACTTTTGTACAGCAGCGCACGCGCACACGCGCACACGCGCACACACACGCACACACTACTGAGAACATTTTGCATCCACCAGAATTCAAGACAAATACAGTAGTTAAGCAGGAAATTATGGTGAATGCAGACCTCAAGCATTATAAGAATGATGAAGAATTGAATTTTTGGTTTGTACTACAAAAGCAACATGCCTGGATGCATATGGAGGTAGTGGGCACAGGGGGTGATTGTAGGATATCTAAAGGCAGATTTTGCTTTGGCAAGCTGGTGCTCCCAAGTCTGTGGATTCTTTTCCCTGGTGGGCCAGCAGGGTAAGCAAGGCAGTGACCTTAATTACATCTGCCTGCTGCCAAAACACATGGTGAGAAGGGACACAGTAGATTGGTTGAATTGGCGATTGATGTGAAGAGCTTGCTCACCAGCCACGATGGAAGAAACGTGCATTGGTGGTTTGTTTTCGGTGCTGTTGTGAAAGAAAAGCATGGTGAAAGTGACCGGGAATTTATCATGACCAAAAGATCAAAATATATTTTTGGGGAAAAAAATGGGAGAATATATTTTGGAGCTGTCAAGTCAGCATATTTGTTTCACAAGCTAAGTCTCAATGGTCTGCCACTTCACCATGTGTGAATGATGGTGACACCATCGAACATTCTAAAATCTAAAGAAATGTACAACCTTTACATTTTCCCTGCCAATTGGCTCGCTTTGTACGATACACTTCACTGTGAAGCAGTTTTAAACCAGGATGTTTGCAATTTGTGAGAATGCAATAAAAACATACCTCAACTCTTGTATTTGCTTTCCTCCTTTTTTTTCTGATGCAATGATCCCAAAGCATGAAAAAAGAAAAAAAGAACAACTCTCGATTCTGGGATTCAAAATTGAATGAAATACAACAAGTCATACGAAGTATTAATATATATATGCATGGCTGCACAAAGTGGTACACATACTGTTACACAAAGGCAAATTTTTTTAGGGAAACAGAAATGCGACCCATTAAGTTAATCTGCATTCAAATAGCTAAACCATGTATCAAATAGCTAAATCTAAATTTTTAGACCTGCAGCACGTCCGGTTTTAAATTACCACTGAATATACAACACTGTAAATACACGTTCGAATTTCAAGCTGGCGTCAGCGTTATGTACGGAATCAGATGAAAAAAAAACAACCTAAATATTAATTTTTGGATAAGAAACAGATAATTTTTACTCTGCTTTTTAAACAGGGCTCAATATGTGACAAGAAAAAGAAAAAAAAACAACACATGTTGAGAGAGTCTGATGTTATGAATTACGAAGAAAACACAGACGAGTTCAGTAGCAAAGAAAGCCACACTTGTAAGCGAAAAAATAACGTTAAAACGATCTATTTCTTTCGAACTTTTGAAAATAATCACTTTAAAATGAAAAGAAAAACATAATCTTACCTCTCGGATCCTCACGAGCACCAAAAAAATTCTAGCTGATTGCGTTAAAATGAAGAATTATATTTATCAGACCAAATCGAGTCACCTCGTTCGGCTCGGCATCCTCACGCTGGATTCGACGTTATGCTCCCGCAAAGACACGGACACGAAGACAAACGCTGCGCTCGATTGGCGAATGGAAATGTGTGACACGCTTGCAAGTGCCTTATAATCCATCAATCGGGGAAGTTTGCAAGACGGCAAGATTTTCTAATGCTAGCTATTTGCGTTTGACGAGAGATGATGATTCGTACATAACGGACTGACATGAAAATCAAGACGGATAAGCTTGCGGTCCGAATTTATTTTTTCTGATCACAATTTTATCTAATTTTTCTGCCGTTAGAATAATTCAAGAATAAGGGAGATGGAATTAAAAATCATAAGAAACATTATCAACACTGGACTCCTATTTTTTCTCGATGCAGTGGACACGAAGCGTTATGCTACGAATCCATTATTTCATCAGATAGGTAGATGCCAGAAAATTCGAATAGGAGACAGAACATCATCAAAGCATAAAAGAGCAAAAAAGTTCACATTCTGAGTCACACACTCAAAATAACTGTCATAAGAAACGTACCAGTAAATAATTTACCATCAAACTGTAACATTTCTAAGGTTACAATACCAATATACTGTTGCTTTAATTCATCTTTATTAAAACAGGGAAATGGAGAGTATGATATTGCCGGTTTCTACAGGTTCCCAAGATGTCCACATTCATTATATGACCACTGATGGTTTGTCTAAGTACCTCATAATAGTTTTATGTGGAATTTCCCACAAACATACCACAGCATACCCACTTGTGAGCCATGCACATATTATATACATATATATATACATATATATACATAATATAATTACATACATTATATACAGATACATTATATATATATAACATATATATGCTATAATACATATACACATACAACATATATACATATATATATATATAACATATATAGATATACATACACACTGTTATATATATATATAATTATATATATATACATACATATAATATATATACATATACATATATATATACTATATATATATATATATATAAATATATATATATACATACATATCCATCGATCTCCATTGGGACTAATACTCTGTACAAAGCGTCGGCTGCTGCCAAAGCAGTTCCTTGGCTATTAGTCCATTTGCCATCCTTATGAGTTCAATAGCGGACCTTGCAATTGTCTATATACAGGGAGTTTTAAAGTGATTAGCTATCCCATGCGGTCTCTGAGCAATTCAGCTTGGTTGTCCTCGGACCAACTTTGTGGCAATTTTTTTAAATATGCAAATTAGGGGCCACCATTACCGAAAAAACCTATTTTCTTCAATATCTTTGCAACTATGCATGATAATGCTACAAAATGCTGTCTCGACTACGTTTTTCATGGTCTAGGATTGCGATAAAGCATATAAAAGTTATCACATGTATTTATTTTGTCTGTAGTAAAGTAATTGCCACCATTACCCAAAAACCTATTTTCTGCAATATCTTTGCAACTATGCATTCGTAATGTCACAAACATGGTGTCTAGACTATGTTTTCATTGTCATGATTACGATAAAGACATTTAAAAAGTTTTCACATGTATATATTTTGCCTGAATGTAAATTGTTTGCCGCAATTGAAGAAAAAATGTTTTTCTTCGAAATCTTTTCAATGAATCATGTTAACGTCACAAATGATATGTCTATATACATGTTTTAATGGGTCAACGGTAAAAATAAACACATCACCACTACATGTTTGTCATTTAATTGAATTGCCAAGTATAGGCCATGTTAGTTCTTATTTGCATGGCATATCTCCAATGCCATTTTTCATGGATATCTCCAAAGACTTGATTCGAATCTATTGTCTATGCCCATATAATAATAACACAAGCATCGATAGAATCTCACTTTTAACACTGTTGCACAAAATAGGATACACATATAGTTCTTAATGAATAGCTACCAGAAAATGATCGTGGAATATTCAATGATCCTTCATCAGCGCCCCAATGCACCCCAAAAAAGGACATGGTGATGTGCATTGCACCGGGACGAAGGATGACATCCTTAAACCACTTGATCTTCTGGGCATCATGTACAAGCTGCATATCAATGGACAGATTAGCATAATCCATGCCCAGCTCACGCAGTGACTCTTTAGTCGAGCAGGGGATGCGAGGACTGGTATCAGCGTGCGAGGGTGGTGCGTCTATGAGCGGACCAAAGAGGTACCACCGTTGACAGGCTTGGTTGCAGATTGTTGGTGCTCCCTGGCGAGCTGATTATTGAATCCATACCACTCCATGCTTTGGACTGAGAAAGTGAACTCAGCCAAATGGTCGTCTTTGAGCTGAGCATGCGCGGAGCTCTCCTATCTGACACAAGTCTCGCGCTCACGATATGTCCGATGATGGTTCACCGGAACAGCAGGAGGGTGTTATCATCTCGGCCAGTATTATGTGCTTGCAGGGAATGGACCGTCATATGCTGGAGACCGTGTGCAGCTGTGTTTGCGCAGACGTGGATCACAAGGTTCTATTAATCCAGGTCGGAGCATTACCCTACAGCTCTATGATGCCATGCCGATTCTGCTGGTACTCATGAAGCATGACGTGGGTCTCCCTCGGCGTCACATTGGAGTTTGAAACCAGGAGGTCAAGAATATTGTCTGAACCACCCAAAGATTTGGCCCACACTCTCATTTCCAAAGCATTGGCCTGATGTTAGCACTGGCTCTTTAATCCGCGCAAATTTGCAGCTGATTTGCGGAAACGTATATCTCGTTCATATAGACACTATGAAATGTGTGAACATTTAGCGCACTAATAAATTATATACATATACATACATATATAGTACTATATGACTAACATATATATATAATATACATAAACATACATATATATAGTATATATCATAAACATTACATATATAATAAACATACATATATATATACTAAACATACATATTATACATACATAAACATACTATACAATCCCCATAACCAGTATTACATAAACATATACATATACTGTATATTATATATCATATTGTTAGAATTTGGAATTCGATTGCACACAACATACAGTTCTTTAGGTCAGCTATGTACGATTGAGTGCTTGTTTCCCTAGATAGCTCACCTTTCATTGTTTTAAATGTTCGGAAATCATTTAGATGCCGCGCGGATGCAATTTAATAGTTATGGGCAACGAACATGGAGACATCCTCCTCCTCTTCTGCGGCGAGAGGAAGAAGAACCCTGCACATCCCCGTGATTCATTGCATGTCACAACTCCCTCCCAACCGTGGTATTGAGCGGGGATGAGCACTGAGGGCATGAGTCAGCGAGTCACGCCGGGCGTGGGGGAGTGGGGGGGCCGGAAGAAGGATAAGATGAGATCCTATCTTTGTTCTTGCAGTAAGTAAGCTTTTTGCTTCGGCATGTAGAGTAGTCGTTCAGCAGACCTTCGGGTCCTGCTTGGCTTTGGGTTTAGGGGTTGAGCGTTCGGAAGCTTTTGCTTCGGCTGCTCAGTTGAGCTTCGGCTGGGATCCTGGCTCGGGAGGAGGCTTTTTTGGCTTTGGTGGTTCAGTGAGCTTTCGGTTTCTGCTTGGCTTGTGGAGAGCTTTTTGCTGGATCGAGCTGCTTTGCTTGAAGAGAGTTTTGAGCTGGTCGCTTGGCTCGAGCTGCGAGTGGTTGGCTTCCTTTCTTGGTTAGTGGAGCCTTTGTTCTCCATTTTGTTCCCGGCTTGGTGCGTCATCGACTCTTTCTTGGAGGTGGTTCCTGGGGAACTGGCGCATTCGACGGGAAGATGAGCGCCTCGTCTCTACTCACGTGTTAGAGAAGTTGCGGGAGGGATCGCTGGGAGCCGGGAAGGAGCTGGCTCACGCGATTGGTCAGCTCGCTCTCGCTGGAGCCCGGTCGAAAACAACTTGGAAGACCGTACACGACGGTGGAGAGGTTCGAAGATAGGCTGCTGGGTACAGCTCACCTGTCCTCGAGCTGGAGCCTCGTGTTATTAAAGCCTCTGCCACCATTTCTTGGTGTGTGTGTGTGTCCGTACGTGCGTGTCGTGGGCCCGTCCAATAAGTAGGAAATTGTTTAAGTGCTTTTGTTGCTTGTATGAATGTTTGCATGCATTTCGTTAAAGTCAGTATGAGAGTTTGTCTTACGGCTTCCCTACTTCCATTATTATTAAATAAATACCCCAATTGTTATAATGTGTTCAGCTCGTACGGTCGATCTTTTTCATTGATTGAGCATTTTCGTGTGTTGGGAGTGTAGAAAGCCGTTTGGTTGCCGTAAAAGTTGGGCATTTGGACGACGGTTTCGGCGATTAAGCGCTGGAATCGCGCACGGACAGGCTCGCCTGGCGGTGCCGTAGCGAGAGTCCGTGATTGCGTGGAATACCCCGTAGTTTTGATTCACGTGGTATTTAGGATACTTTGAAATATTTGGCAATCGACCCTACACTCCACGTGATCTTGCCGTTGCGCATTTCGGTATCTGTACAGGACCGTCCGCTGGAGTTATCAGGCGGCGTATCTTATTGCTCGGCGATCGTCGGGCTCGACTTTCGCTGCGGTCCCGCAGAAGCGGTCGCCTTTGGTGCGACCCGGCACCGTAACATATACATACATACATACTATATATATATTAGTTACATATATAATACAATATAACAATCATTACATTGTACAGTATGGTAGTATGTGTTGTATTATATATCATTACAGTATATTTCAATACATATACATTATGTAATATATACATCTATCATACTGTATATATAGTATAGCATATATCAACTAACATATATTACAATATAGCATATATACATATACGATTACAATATATATACATAATCATACACATATACATGACAACTATAGCATATACATACGCATATTATCATATGATACATAACAAAACAACTATATAACATATATATGTATGTATATGTGTATATATACACTATATTATAAATACTATCAATACATACATACACATATATATGTACATATACATATATACAAATAACATAATATATATATCATATATATAACATATACATACATATATTATATATTATAAAATATATATACATATAATATATATATATACATATTATATATATACATAACATATTATAAATATATAGTACACATACATACTTATTCTATCATACATATATACAAAAACTATACATATAATATGCATAAACATATATATATATATTAGAATATATATATGTACAGTTATATACAAAACATATATTACATAAAAATATAAGATAATACTATACATACTACATATATATCATATATATACAGTACAAATATATATATATTATACGATACATAACAGTACAGTATATATATACAGTAATTATAATACATAATATAATATACATAACATAATACTATATATATTATATACTATACATACTTACATATATAGACTATTACATATACATAGTAACCATTTATACCATCATAATATATATATATATAATCATAAATATATATATAATACATAATATACATATATATATACAGTATACATCTACATATATAATAATACACATACATCCATACATATATAATATATATATATAAAATCATTATACAACACCATACATTCATATATATGTATTAACTGTAATATATAACATATATTCATACATATATTATATAATTATATACATAATTATATATATTATAATATACATATACACATATATTATAATACTGATCCCTACATATATATATACACATACATCCATACATATATATATTATATATATAGCAGTACATATTATAAATACACATACATTATATATGTATGTATATGTGTAATATATACATAGTATGAACGCATACATATAATAGTACATATAATCATACATACACATAATGACATACATGTTACATACATATATACATATTATATATACATATATAGTTATATATATATTATAAAAAAATATATAAAATATCATACATATAATACATAAAACTATTATATCATAATATATATACATAATATCATATATATTATACATAAACATTCATATATATATACTAAAACATACTATAATACTATATTATACTACATATTATATATATATATATATATATATATAGATATATATATATACATAGCATATATACATACATTACATATATATATATATATATATGATAATACTCTACATATAAAGTATATATACATGTAATAAACATACATATATATATACACATACATACATATATAATATAATAATACTACACATAGACTATAACATATATCATATATATATATATATCACCATACATACATATAATAATACACATACATATTATTATACATAATATAGACATATATACTAAATCATAATATATATATAACATTACATATATATATATACTACATACATATACATACATATTATACAATAGTACATAATATACACAAACATATATATAGTATTATATATATATATATATATATATATATATAACACACATACATATATAGTCACTCGAAAAAATTTACGAGACCACTGGCAATATTCATATGTTTTCTGGTTTCTATTTATAGGTATGGTTTTGAGTAAGAATGACATTTTTGTTTTATCTATGAAACTACTGACACCATTTTCTTCCAAATTCCGAAATAAAATATTGTCATTTAGGCATTTATTTGCTAGAACAATTACAACTGGTCGAAAATAAAACAAAGATTCAGTGTTTTCAACTTGTCAAAATATGACAACAAAACCAAGTTCATATTTCATTTTTAAACACACACATATAATGTTTTAACTTAGCGGAGGTTCAGAATCAAATATTTTGTTGAACTAACCCTGATTTTCAATCACAGCTTTCATGTTCTTGGCATGCTTCTCCACAGTCTTTTATCTTTGCTGTTGGGGGACTTTTATGCCACTAAAGGCGCAAAAAATTCAAGCAGCTCGGCTTTGTTTGATGGCATGGATACATCCATTCCTCTCTGATCACATTCAGAGGTTTTCAATGGGGTTCAGGTTCTGCGAGATTGGGCTGGCAGTAAGTGTCTTGATCTGATCGTTCTCCATCCACACCTTGATTGACCGGCTGTGTGGCATTGGAGCATTGTCCTGCTGAAAAAACAATCCTCAGATGTTGGGGAACAGTTGTCGAGAGAGAAGCAAGTATTTCTTCCAGACACACCTTGTACTGCTTGAATTCATGAAGTCTTCACAAAGACAAATCATCTGAATCCGCCTTGCTGAAAGACCCCCAGATCTCACCGATCCTGCCACCACAATTTCACAAGTGGTGCGAGACACTGGGCTTGTAGGCCTCTCCAGGTTCTCGTCTAACCCGGGGTTCCCAACTGTGGTACGCGTACCACAGGTGGTACATTGGCCTTCGTCGGTGGTAGGCGGCGTAGTACGCGGCAGCGTGCATTTTTTTTTTTTAACGCAGTTTTTATTTTACTTCTCTTCATGCAGCTGTTAGCACTAATAATTAAATTTTATAATCAGGAAAGGGCTGTACACTGGACAGCATTTTGTTATGGTCCATGTGCAGTCTTATTATTTGTTTTGTCTCATACAACGCCACAAGATGTCAATCATTGCTTTATTGCCCGCTTATTGTATCACAAAACTGTTATCGTTCAGTAGTATCGCTGTCATGCGAAAATTATTCGGAGGTTTATCTCAGTTAGGCTTATTTCTCATCCACAATAGGTGAATTAGAGCTCCACAGTGTGTGATTTTGTGGAAAAGTTCTTGCAATCATCTATGAAGCCAAGTCTATTGCCAGCGCCATTTTGATTCTGTTAACCTGAACACAGCAACACGTGCATAAAGCCAAGTAAGGATGAAATACTATTGTTGCCGCCCGCTTAAAACCACAAACGAAAGCAAAGGACATTTCGAAGAAGGCTCTTCCGTCTTTTGATCAAGTTGGGCTGTCATGGGTTGATCTGAAAGGTGTACTACAGATGGTGCTCCAGCTTATGTTGGGGGATGCATGAGGTTTCCAAACGCTTGTGAGGCAGTTGCTTCCCTCTGAAGTGCGCGGCCTTACACGGTACGATCCACCACCAACGCACTCGCAGCCAAGGCGCTCCCCAAGCCATTACTGACGTTCTCTTCAACCATGATCAAAATTGTGAACCATGTGAAATCCCAGGCTTTCAATTCACGACTTTTCAAGAAACTTTGCGAGGATTTCGACTCTGGACCATAAAGTCTCTTATTCCACATGAGGTGAGATGGTATTCCCGTGGGTAAATATGGCGGAGCACTGTTGTTTGAACTGCGAGCTGAGCTTCATGAATTCTTCGAAAACGATGGAAAACCAAAGGACTGTCGATTTCGTCGCTGCTTTGAACGACCCCGACTGCGGCATTGCACCTGGCTTATCTTGGTCGACATTTTCTCTCAGTTTAAAAACGGCCCTGAACAAGTCCCTTCAGGGATGGCACGACTATCATTGACTTATAGACAAGGCTCAAGGGATTTCAGGAAAAAAAACTCCGCTGTTGGAAGACGAATGTCGAAGCAGGGGAGTGGTGGTCATGTTTTTCTTGCATTGGCCGCGTATTTTCTTTCAGAGCATGAAAATAATCCCCAAGGGAGTTTCATACAAACTGGTAAAGATCACCTCGCTTATTTGGATGAAGGAATTAAATTTCCTAAAATTTTCTGGATTTTCAAGGAAAACGATCTGAAAATGATTTTCGCAACCCATTTCGCATGAATATGCATTGGATTTGCCACCTGGAAACAGGACTGCAGGAACGCTTGATTATCTCCAGAACGACTCCACAGCGCCCGAGATCAGTTGACGAGATGAATCTTGCGGACTTCTGGTTGTGGAATTGTTGGAGTCTTACCCTAAGCTAGCTGCCCTGGCTGTCATTCGCTCGTAGTATTCCCATCTACATGCTGTGTGAAGGGCTGGGTTTTCTCGTCAGTCGTTATTCTAAAAACAAAAACAAAAATCCCTTACTGGTTGTTGAAACATGATGTTTTTGGTGCCGCTTTATCCTAAAAAACAAAAGCCTGGACATCGACCTTGCTTGTGAGCAAGAAGCAGGCCTTCAACTTATCCCATTTGACTGGACATTTTTACACCAATCAAATTAGGTACTACTGTATCATTCTTTTGTTTAATTCAGATTGCTTCAGTTGTCTCATAGTTTGAATTGTTAGTATTGTTTAACTTCCCCAATTGTCGTTATACTGTATCGCAAATAACACTTTTTAGCGTAATTTTGGTACAGTGGTTACTCGGTGGGACCACGAACATTGTGAAATGCGTTACCCCAGGTAAAAAAAAGTGTTGGGAACCCTGGTTCTAACCATTAGTATGACCAGGGTGTTGGACAAGCTGAAAAATTGGACTCATCAGAGAAGATGGACCTTACTTCCAGTCCTCTATGGTCCAATCCTTATGTTTTTTGCCAAACCTCAGCCTGGCTCTTCTTTGCTGGCATCTTCATTGATGAGGGCTTTTTCTGGCTTTGGCACGACTTTAGCCCTGCCCCCTAGGAAGCTTTTTTTTGAACCGGTCCTCGCCTTTGCACTTCACCCAGCTGCCGTTTGCCATTCTTTTTGTTAGTCACTTTGATGTCATCCTACGGGTTGTTGAGTGACATGTGAATGAGTTGCCAGTCATCACGGTCAGTGAAAAGTCGTTTTCACCCTCTGCCAGTCTGTAGCTTTTGTTGTCCCCAATGTCTGCTTGCTTGACCTTGTTCTTATTTGAATCACCATTTTGAAATTTTAAGGATGGAAGCAACATGATGCTCACTGTATCCCCTCTGCCAGTAAAACCAGAATTTAACCCCTTCTTTTCCTCACTCAAAACTTTTCTTTTACAACTCTTTTTTTGGCATGGTCATAGTTTTTTTTTTTTTTTTTTTTTTTAATTTCAAATTTATTTTTGGAGGTCCGACTAGCACTGTTTTTGCCATTCACAGCTGGTCTTATTGCAATAGAGGATAGTGATGACCACAGCAGTGGTTTTTATACTTTTCCTTGTTAAATAAGATTCGGTTTCAGGTTGATCACCTAATCAGTACCTCACAAAGTAGAATGAGGTGTGCCTGCTGTTTGGCAATTCAACAGACACGGAATGCAATGCTGCCATACATGTAGAAAATGCTGATTGAAATTTTTTTTGGAGTGGGTCTCTTATTTTTCCAGAGTTGATAATATACTATATATATATATATATATATATATATATATATACATATATATATATATATATTATACACACATCAATATATTATATATATATATATATATATATACAGTCCATGCGCCACTTAACGACGGGTTACGTTCTGAGAAACGCGTCGTTAAGCGACGTTCGTCGTTGGCGAACATCATTTTTTTTTCTCGTTTTCGTTTTCGAACATTCGTAACTTACCACAAAACTATCAGCACCTAGGCTATATGTGTAGGCCTATTGCTCCTTCGGAACAAAACCTGTTACAGCATGTTACTTACTGAATACTGTCGGCAATTGTAACACACATCCAAGAGAGACCTTGAAGGACACGTTTAGTTTTACCTTTGTTGCTTGTTCATGACGGCCATCGGTGTGTTAGCAGCCAGCTACAATTCCTCTCGCATCGATTATTAGAAAGATGAATAAATAGCGTTTGGGATTTTTATTTAAATTAGTAATCATTGCATCGATGTTTATAATTTATAAATGAAAAGAGAAAACGAGCCTCCTGTCAATTGGATATATATTTTCGGGACAGTGCGATTGTTTTAACAACATGAAAGCTTCACCAAAAAAGAAATTTGTGTTTTAATTCGACTGGTTAACAACGATTTTATTCGTTGGAATCTTTCAATCAAAGGTAATTTATGCTAGAAGGTAAACGTGCAAACATTGGTTTTCAGTTTGAAAACCGATTTCCTTGAATCCCGATTTAGCACGACCCTGCTTTTTTCGCGATGACATTTTATGGACCTCAACGATCACATTATAAACAGGGCCACACTGTCGTTTATTATCATTATGAAGTATTATGTTACTGTACAGCGTACATAATTGTTATGTGCTATTTTTAACGACTTTGGCCCAGCGCTACGTCGGGGCTACATCACTCGGCGATAGGAATTTTTCAGCTACATTTTTTTTTCATTTTTTTTTTTTTCAGAGCTGGCAGCATCCGTCGTATATGGCGATCCGTCGTTGCCCCGGAACGTCGTTAAGCGTGAGCATGACTGTATATACATATATATATAATACGTATATATACATATATATATAATATATATATACAAGTTTTCTGGCCAGATGGCGATGCTTCACGAGCAATGTACACGGTTTGCCTTTTTTTATTTTTTTGACCTTCGAGGGATGCCATCGAGCAAGACTTGGCGGGGAATCGGGAAAAATGTAAAATGATGAAAGTTGTAATTACTCGAAGAGCACATACTTGCATACCAACTTTCATTCGAAACAGTTTGAAAAACCCTAGGAGCTCGATGCCCAACTTTATATTTTTTTGGAACCATTATTTCTAAGTTCATGTGACCTAGCTGACCTTGACCTTGGCGACAAAATGATACGAGCCTATATACGAGGTTGTTGTTCAAAAAGTTACCAAAAACCTTAATTTTCGTGCTTAAACAAATGAAGCTAGGGAGGGCGTGGTTTGGTGCACGTTTTCGTAGGCGATCCTAACCGTATGAGTGGAAATAATTTCCCACGCAGAAAGCTGTCAGTCGCCGACAGACGCCGAATGGAGTGAGCGAAGTGTAGTGAGTGCCGTCGGATTTTCCGTTTTTTGAACAAAATGACGGGAAAAAACTTGGAACAACGCTACGCTCAATTTTTGTTGTAAACTTGGCGATTCCCAAGTGAAACGCATCCGCAGATTTCAACAGGCCTCCCTGGGAACGAAGCAATGGGCCACCACACAGATAAAAGAGTGGTACAACCGCTTCAAAGATGGCGCACATCAGTTGCGGAAAGTGTAAGCACGTTCTGGTAGGCCTCAACATCCCGGCAAATGAGATCGGTCATGACCAAGTGATGACCCTGCTGATGCAGGATCGTTCGAATCATGATCAGAGAACTTTGCAGACGAGGCGGGCGTTCCAGCATTGGATTCCGTTTCATTCCATTATGACTGAGGATTTTGGCTTAAGGAGAATCTCAGCGAAGTTTTGCCTAAGCTGCTAACGATCGATAAGAAGCAACTCCGTTTGGAGATTGCAACAGGACATGCTGAGACTGGAACAGCGATCCCAACTTCTTCAAACCACAGTGATCACTGGCGATGAGACCACAATGATTCCGTTTATTTTGTCAAAAACGAAATCCGACGGCGTCACTTACACTTCCTCACTCATCGGCGGTCTGTCGGCGACTGACAGCTTTTCTGCAGGTGGGAAAATATTCACGCATATGGAATTAGGATCGCCTACATATGTACCAAACCACGCTTTTCCTAGCTTCATTTGTTACGCTACGAAATTAAGGTTGGATTACTTTTTGAACACACCTCGTATATATATATATATATATATATTATTATATATATATATATATATATATATATATATATATATATATAGTGGAGTGGGAGTGATGTGATGAGTGACCAAATATCGTCGCTACTAAATAAAATTAATTAATCTCAACGAGCGTTTGTTGGAATTAATATTGGGAATCCTATAATTAATGCATTATACACCTTTTTCAGCAAACAAACTCTGAGCCACTGTCCCATCACATCAATCTTTTAATCGAGGATATTTCTCTGAGTTCATGAAGGGGTAAATGACAGAAAGCAACAATGCGGTTCTGAGGAGTGACAAAGGTATGAACGGGGAAGAGTGAGACAAAGACATCACACATGAGTAAAATGAGTAGCAGAAGGATTGGGGTGGAGAGAGTGGGAGGGATTTATCAAGAGTATAAGTGAGCAGGGGTTGGGTATGGGAGAAAGCAAAAATGTGATGACCAGGTAGCCACTCTTGAAAGTCTGAAGGAAGGGGCATCTGAAAACAAATGTACATGGAGTTGGTTCAACAGACAATTAGAGGCGATAATGGAATGGAGTTAAGCATTCAGCTTCATAATTGAAGAAGCGGTAACGAGGTGTGTAGGTTTTGGAAGATAGGTGTGCAATTTCCGGCAGGCAGAAGAAAAGCATGTGAGGATGGAGGAGGGCAGGAAGAAGCAAGGCCGGAAGTGGTGTTGATAGACACCGAGTGTCCAATCAACCTGCCTGTGGTGGGTTGAGAAGCAAAACTTGGGAATCAGCCTTCTGCTGAAATGTCCAATCATAGTTCCTGCATTGATCGGCTGCAGGGAGTGATGGAAAGTGCATTGCAGTTTAGCCCAGATTTGGGGAACCCATGCTCTGGGTGAAGGCCCCTTACACTGTCGGACAGAATTGAAGTCAGTCCGAAAACACTTGCCTTGCGAGATACCCAACCCCAAAAGAGGGAGTTCAGGAATTGCCAGAAAACCAACCACTTGGTTTCTGCTTTGCAGAGATGATCTGCTGAACCAATGAAAGAGGTGACCCCTGAATTACCTGCCACACAGTATATTGAAAGGTCAAGAGCATGTCTAGAGATGCCATTGCCCTCCTCTGTTCATTTTTAGTGCATTGGTCCATTTTGAGGTTAAGAGCCAGCAATCATGTCCATGGTAGAATAGCTTGGCACATCAAACGGAAAGACCAAATCTGCCATTTGGAGAGTCATCATTAAGGAACCTGAATAAGCAAAGAAGCAAGAATGGCGTCATCAGGAGGAACTGGATCCCAGAGAAATGTTCAGTTTCATGCTTCACATTGAACTCATCAGTTTAGGCAGAGATACTCTGGCTCTCATTCCCTGGCGAAGGTACTATCTATTGCCCTTTATCCAAATCTCTCTCAAACGCCTGTAATAGTAGTAATGCACACAGAGAGGGAACAAATCGGAGGGCCAATGATGTATCTCGGTGAGAGAGCTCTGTATCGAAGTGAGATATAAAAAAAAACATTCGGACAATAACGTGAGCATTTCTCAGTGGCTAAGATCTACACCGAGCAAGAGAGATCAGCAATTTACATCATCTTCTCTTCTCTT